>OY754981.1:915545-1350520 GCA_963576475.1 Molanna angustata
TCTATCTATTCAGTGTCTGTGGATCATAATTAAATTTCGTAAAACATTATTTTCATATATAACATTGGGGTGTGACATTGAGTAGGTACATATGTACCATCATGCCGTATCCCTGAAAGGGCAGGCCGAGAAAAATGAGCGCATCACACCATTATCCTTGTTAAAATTAATGGTGTCTTTCACATTCATACATCGTCTTATCCTCTTCGGGCATCATTTTCCCTGTAGAGGACATGAAATATACCTTATCGCCTAGGTACCTACTTTATTTAGTTTACAAAAGTGTGCATCTATAATCACTTAAAGATGGCAGTATTGAATTTTAGTAACAATAAATTAAAAAATATGTCATTCGATATTTTTTCAATGTGTCAAAATATATTTTTTAAAAAACACAATTTTCATATAGTTGATTTTTAAAAAGAATTGATAGTTTTATTTCGAAAATGTATCAAATTTCTATATAAGATATTTATTTATACATCTTATTGTACATAATATAAACAAATATAATTGTATACTGGCGGGCTTATTGCCACTAGGCAATTTCTTTCAACCAACCAGATTACAAAGTATGACAACATTGTGTATGTACAACAGCAAAAGAATAAGAGTAAAAGAAAACAAAGAAAATACATATAACACTTAAATACTATTAAAACAAAAAAAATAATAATTCATAGCAAGAAAAAAGGATATTCATATTTATAGGGATATTCATATTTATTATTTCCTGTTATAAAACCGGTCTTGGGCCCAACGTCCCCTACAAATTTTTTTGGAAACGAAAAATAATTTTTTTTTCTCTCGTATATTTTTTAAATATTATATTTACTCAGAAAACAAAATTTCACTCCTTTTAAAAATAAAAAAAAAACCTTTGAGCCTGTGGAGGTTATACATACTTTTTATGAGGCCTGGTCCTCCTCCGAAGTAGAATCCCAGCTACCCCTACATCTTTCTGGCGGTCTACCGCGAGGGTGGATTCCGTGAGTCTGATTGTGCAGCACAATACGAAGAAGTCTGGTGCTGTCCATCTTTTGAACGTGACCAAACCAGTCCCACCACCTATGTCTATTCCTTCTGGTGAAATTAATTATTTATTCATTTATTTAGTGTCGTATTGCGGGAGTTATTTGAGAAAAATATAAGAAAAATTTGAGGTTTTGTAAGCAGTATTTTTCTTAAATAACTCCCATACATTATCTACGCTCATCTGAGCATTTACATAAATTACTTGAACAAAAAAAACATTATATGCATTAAAATCATATCGATCACATATTGAGATGAATTGTTGTGTGTAAAAAATATTGAGATTCATTTTTTAGGTACCTCGATCCCAAGTGATCTTCAGTAGCTGTTCAATAGCAATTCGGTTTGAAATAAGTTAACTGGGTCTCATATTATAAGTTATCTGGGTCTATGAAGACAGGTGTATCAGGTGATTGTTAGTCAAAATGTACACCAGGTAGTAGCTACCTATCGAAGTAACAAAGTCACAAGATCCGTCTGAGATTCTCACTAATATAATAATTATATGGCTTGCCTAAAACGATATGTTTATAAGTATTTCGGAAGCAGGACGTTCTTCAAAAAATTAATTGATAAGGAGCGAAACATGGTAGTACCTACAAAGTGAGACCCATGTGAAATGTTTCCGTATTGTGATATCCTATATTGCAACTTATCACAAAAATTATACCTACCGTATAACATGTCATATTTTTAAAATTCTACTCCGCTAGAAATCGAATCTATTTCATTATTTTTTCTGTAGGTTTACTAAATTTAAAGGCATGGGTGTAAAGACAAAGATAAACAGCTGTTTATTAATATAATTTAAATAAATATTATCTATTAGTTATTTTTATTGGAAACAGGACACATTAATTATAATTGTTCTTGTTTAATGACTAAACAGTTGTTAATTTTTATATCCTCACATTTTGTTTAAACAGCGCATCATTTTGAGACCATTTCCTACACCTTAACCATTTGCTTTTATTCGTTTTTTATCTATACTTTATAAAGGATCATGAGAATAGAGTTTAAGAAATATATAAACGTATTTTTCACCTGTCAAGGGAAGGAAAAAAAACTTATTTGGTCATGGTTGCTTTCTTCTGAGCAGGTACATATACTTTTCAGTTTTTTTTTATGGAAAAAAAAATATTCAAAAAACGTATGTATAATCTTTTATTTAAAAATGAATATAGTGTACGAATATTTTTATTATTGCATATGCGCAAACATTGGATTTTTTTCCCTGTCGGGAGTCAAAGATATTTTTTAGCAGATTTTTAATTATCTCAATAGAGACGAAGTTGGAATATTTACTGTAGGAGAACCGGGAAATCAAGGCACCTACAGGGCTTACGACCTGTCATCGGCTGCTTTACGTGATCACTTTACGTTACGGCACGCATAAAGTGATCACGTAAACCAGCCGATGACAGGTCGTAAGCCCTGTAGGTGCCTTGGTTTCCCGGTTCTCCTACAGTAAATATTCCAACTTCGTCTCTATTGAGATAATTAAAAATCTGTTAAAGAATATAATATTGTTTTTGGGAAACGTACAGATATTAAAATAATTTCAACACAAAAATAATTTCTACGATTTATTTTAGTTCGATTGATATCTAAAAAAAGTTACATAACAATTTATTCATACTCATTCTATAATAATGTGGGGTAACCAGAGATAGGTGTGCAGATATGCATTACCTTATAAAAGGAAGCACGATACATACGTGTATACCCACACACAATAGCAACATTTCAATTAAAAATGCAACATTCAGAATGGAAAATAATAGAAAAGTGTAAAAGCATATTCTTAGATGATACTTTCTGCATGTAGAATGTGTGGTGACCTCATTTTTGAGATGTTATTTTATTTTATTACGGGACACTCAAAAACGATTATGACAGAAAAGAGTGGAAGCACTATTTTAAGCCGGTGCCTCAAACATAAAACGAAATATAAGAATTTAAACTTTGGCAGCTATAATGAAATGACGAAAGGCAGAATATATAGATGTCACCATAGATAACTAGACTTTAAAAAAACGACAGGTAATTTTAACTAATGTAAAAATTAATAAATAGTTTTAAAAATCATACAACTAGGTAAAAAATATTTGGCATATATAATTTATTTGAAAAATGTGAAAATAAGTGAATACATAATAAACTTATTCCTAACCTCAAATGACAAAAGTGTTGATACAATTTTTCCTGTAACCAATTTCTATTAAATTTATAAAGTGACTCGCTCGCACGAGTCGCTATTATCATTATAGACTTACTAAACCTAATCGAAAAATATAGGAGTTGTAAAAAAATACTGCAACGAAATAATTGTATGATGTATATCTACTTAAATCTCAATTTCCGTTAATTTTTTGGTTAGGTTTAATTAGTCTTTAATGATATAAGCGACTCGCGTGAGCGAGTTGCTTCATAAATTGGTTGCAGGAAAATTTTTATCAAAACTTTTGCCATTTGAGGTTAGGTATAAGTTTATTATGTATTCACATTTGATCACATTTTGAAATTGAAATATATATTATGTTATCATATGTTTTACCAAGTTGTATGATTTTTAATACTATTTATTATTTTTATGGTGACATTTTCGTGTTTAATGTCAATTTAGGTTTTCCGACATAAGTTAAAATGACCTGTCGTATTTTTTAGGGTCTAGTTCATAGTTACAGTTATATGAACGTGCGCTGTAGCAGCTATTAAGAGTTGAAGAGGCTGGAGGACAACAGAGATGGAGTGTGCGGTACAAACCAATCCTAGGATTGTAGCCATGAAGAATACACTATACATAGAGGTCGCCCTAGAGACATTTATATGGACCAGGTGATCAGTGATGTGCGCTGTAGCAAATGTCAATAGATGAAGAGGCTGGTGGACAACAGAGATATGTGGAGAGATGGAGTGCTAGCTATAAAACTAATCCTAGGATTGTAGCCATGAAGAATACACTATATATAGAGGTCGCCCTAGAGACATTTATATGGACCAGGTGATCAGTGATGTGCGCTGTAGCAAATGTCAATAGATCAATAGAGGCTGGTGGACAACAGACAAGATGCCAAGATGCCAATCGAAATCAGACAAGATGCCAAGATGCCAATCGAAACTCTTTACATTCCGATTGGCGTCGATTAATTCTTTACTCAATTGTGAAAAGTAAATTTACTCAAGCGTCATCAGGACGACTTTAATATATTTTGTGTTTATAATATTTTATTATGAAATGTATGCATAGCTTTGCCCATTCACTGCCTTCTGATAGTTGTTGTTTACTTTTTATTGTGTCTTTGACAAGATGCCAATCGAAACTCTTTACATTCCGATTGGCGTCGATTAATTGTTTATTTCATTTAATTTTATATGTCATGTTTTTTTTTCCTTTTCTGCTGATGTATTTGTGATGTTGTGATGTATTTTGATAATTTCTCTTGATATAATGTATTTTGATATATGCTGATAATATCTATTTTTTGATAATGCAATTGACGAGAACAAGCGCTTATGTCAAGCCTATGTTTTATAATATAACAATAAACAATAAACAATAGAGATGGAGTGCTAGCTATAAAACCAATCCTAGGATTGTGACCATATATGTAGAAAAGCAGGAGAGTATGTGGATCTTTACACATTATATAAGTGAAATGAATAAAGTATTAAAGTAAATCAAGTGTTGCATTAATATAACGTCTGCTGACTGGAAGAAGTCACTAACTGCCTATTTTGGCAAAATTGAGTTAACTATGCTATCATATTCACCAAAACACACTTTACATCTGGAAAAAAATTATCTTCATATCAGGTCACGTTGCGGAGATTTTTCGGAAAAATATTCATTATCTGCATTTTTTTTCATCTATGCCGTCTGGAAAAGTCATTATCGTTGTAATGAAGTTTATTTTTACATATTTTTGTATTTAACTACCAACATTCGAAAATTTTAACACATTAACTAAAGAATTTAATTTTCGATAAATACATAGCATCATATCCAAACTGGGTAGGCAGAGAGAAAAGAACGCCATTTTTTCTATCCCGGATTGCATAAATCGCCTTATTTACATTGATACATTATCTCAACATTTTAGTCTGTTATTCTCATACATCAACCCATGCATGTCCCTAACGGAGTAGGCAGAGAGAACCAAACTCTCTATATTTTTATATCCTGGAACACATACATCGCCTCATCAATATTCATACATCATTATTACATGTTCATCTTTTTTTCATGTTTCTTAGATTTCTTTCTTTCAGAATTTCGTTCGTATGGTCGAACCAGCCTAAATAATATTTATATTGTAGTGATATACCATAAAAACTGCATTCCTGGTACAATATCTCTTATCAGTAAATACAGGAGAGAGAGAAGGTGTTTGCCTGATACTGTTAATTTAAAGCACAAGCATATGCTTAAATTTGAGGATTATGAGGATGCATAAATGTACTTGTTAAAAGAACATATTCGTTCTTTAAAAATCGTATTTAAGGTTAAGAAATCATAATATGATTTAGAACAAACCCAGGTTTAATATTGGTTAATTCATAAAAAAAATATAAGACAGAAAATCGAAGTTGATCTGAATATCTACTGAAAATGTGAGTAAATACCTAAATTTATATTAATTTTAAAGTAAAGAAAAATTTTAAGAGGTCCTGGGCACAATAGGTACCTACCTTTCATTTGAAACATCTGAAATATTCATGATAGGTACTAATAAAATGAGAATATTGGAAGATTAAAAAACTTTGGAAGAAATTGTAAAATGGCAATAAACTCGCCACTTGTGCAGGTTGCAAAGAAGTGATTAAAATTTGAATTTTTTTTATGAAAGCATTATAATGAGTTTTGCCACATAGAAATATTACATACAATCTCACGCAATATGGCAGATGAGCCGTCAGGAAAATCTCATTATATGCAATTTTGTGTTTTTTTTCTTTCCCTATGAGTTTTTGTCAAATTTGAACATTAAATATAGTTAGATTAGGCTACTTTTTATATATGTTGAAAAATTCATGACAATCTATAAACAATTAAAGGAGTTATGAGAGTTAATATTGCCAAAAAAACTTTGACAGCCATTATCTCGAAAACATGTTTCTCGCAGTTAGTGAATTTTTCCAGTCAGCACACACACACAAACACACAAAACTCACATAAAATGTTCTACTCCGAATTCTGAGTAAATCCATGTATGTGAACATATATGCTGCGAGGCCTCTAGTTGGTGTTATTAGCATGCAAAAAGTCCACTACACCATACAAAATTTTCCTTAGTACACGCATCTTGGCTTAATAATGTCGATTCATTCAGATAATTGAATTCTCATGAACGAATCGACAGTTGGATTAACCGAGACACAAAGGTCGAAAATTTTCAATGTTTTGATGCAATGAATTCATACCATTAGTATGTAATGTGCTTATGTTAGTGTATCATGAACACGGATCGACTGTCAAGCAGTAGCAGAACCACAGAGAGAGGTGGGGAGATAGATAAGACAGGTGTGCATTATTGTCTCCAGTATCTAGAACTCTAGAGAACCACAGAGAGAGGTGGGGAGATAGATAAGACAGGTGTGCATTATTGTCTCCAGTATCTAGAACTCTAGAGAACCACAGAGAGAGGTGGGGAGATAGATAAGACAGGTGTGCATTATTGTCTCCAGTATCTAGAACTCTAGAGAACCACAGAGAGAGGTGGGGAGATAGATAAGACAGGTGTGCATTATTGTCTCCAGTATCTAGAACTCTAGAGAACCACAGAGAGAGGTGGGGAGATAGATAAGACAGGTGTGCATTATTGTCTCCAGTATCTAGAACTCTAGAGAACCACAGAGAGAGGTGGGGAGATAGATAAGACAGGTGTGCATTATTGTCTCCAGTATCTAGAACTCTAGAGAACCACAGAGAGAGGTGGGGAGATAGATAAGACAGGTGTGCATTATTGTCTCCAGTATCTAGAACTCTAGAGAACCACAGAGAGAGGTGGGGAGATAGATAAGACAGGTGTGCATTATTGTCTCCAGTATCTAGAACTCTAGAGAACCACAGAGAGAGGTGGGGAGATAGATAAGACAGGTGTGCATTATTGTCTCCAGTATCTAGAACTCTAGAGAACCACAGAGAGAGGTGGGGAGATAGATAAGACAGGTGTGCATTATTGTCTCCAGTATCTAGAACTCTAGAGAACCACAGAGAGAGGTGGGGAGATAGATAAGACAGGTGTGCATTATTGTCTCCAGTATCTAGAACTCTAGAGAACCACAGAGAGAGGTGGGGAGATAGATAAGACAGGTGTGCATTATTGTCTCCAGTATCTAGAACTCTAGAGAACCACAGAGAGAGGTGGGGAGATAGATAAGACAGGTGTGCATTATTGTCTCCAGTATCTAGAACTCTAGAGAACCACAGAGAGAGGTGGGGAGATAGATAAGACAGGTGTGCATTATTGTCTCCAGTATCTAGAACTCTAGAGAACCACAGAGAGAGGTGGGGAGATAGATAAGACAGGTGTGCATTATTGTCTCCAGTATCTAGAACTCTAGAGAACCACAGAGAGAGGTGGGGAGATAGATAAGACAGGTGTGCATTATTGTCTCCAGTATCTAGAACTCTAGAGAACCACAGAGAGAGGTGGGGAGATAGATAAGACAGGTGTGCATTATTGTCTCCAGTATCTAGAACTCTAGAGAACCACAGAGAGAGGTGGGGAGATAGATAAGACAGGTGTGCATTATTGTCTCCAGTATCTAGAACTCTAGAGAACCACAGAGAGAGGTGGGGAGATAGATAAGACAGGTGTGCATTATTGTCTCCAGTATCTAGAACTCTAGAGAACCACAGAGAGAGGTGGGGAGATAGATAAGACAGGTGTGCATTATTGTCTCCAGTATCTAGAACTCTAGAGAACCACAGAGAGAGGTGGGGAGATAGATAAGACAGGTGTGCATTATTGTCTCCAGTATCTAGAACTCTAGAGAACCACAGAGAGAGGTGGGGAGATAGATAAGACAGGTGTGCATTATTGTCTCCAGTATCTAGAACTCTAGAGAACCACAGAGAGAGGTGGGGAGATAGATAAGACAGGTGTGCATTATTGTCTCCAGTATCTAGAACTCTAGAGAACCACAGAGAGAGGTGGGGAGATAGATAAGACAGGTGTGCATTATTGTCTCCAGTATCTAGAACTCTAGAGAACCACAGAGAGAGGTGGGGAGATAGATAAGACAGGTGTGCATTATTGTCTCCAGTATCTAGAACTCTAGAGAACCACAGAGAGAGGTGGGGAGATAGATAAGACAGGTGTGCATTATTGTCTCCAGTATCTAGAACTCTAGAGAACCACAGAGAGAGGTGGGGAGATAGATAAGACAGGTGTGCATTATTGTCTCCAGTATCTAGAACTCTAGAGAACCACAGAGAGAGGTGGGGAGATAGATAAGACAGGTGTGCATTATTGTCTCCAGTATCTAGAACTCTAGAGAACCACAGAGAGAGGTGGGGAGATAGATAAGACAGGTGTGCATTATTGTCTCCAGTATCTAGAACTCTAGAGAACCACAGAGAGAGGTGGGGAGATAGATAAGACAGGTGTGCATTATTGTCTCCAGTATCTAGAACTCTAGAGAACCACAGAGAGAGGTGGGGAGATAGATAAGACAGGTGTGCATTATTGTCTCCAGTATCTAGAACTCTAGAGAACCACAGAGAGAGGTGGGGAGATAGATAAGACAGGTGTGCATTATTGTCTCCAGTATCTAGAACTCTAGAGAACCACAGAGAGAGGTGGGGAGATAGATAAGACAGGTGTGCATTATTGTCTCCAGTATCTAGAACTCTAGAGAACCACAGAGAGAGGTGGGGAGATAGATAAGACAGGTGTGCATTATTGTCTCCAGTATCTAGAACTCTAGAGAACCACAGAGAGAGGTGGGGAGATAGATAAGACAGGTGTGCATTATTGTCTCCAGTATCTAGAACTCTAGAGAACCACAGAGAGAGGTGGGGAGATAGATAAGACAGGTGTGCATTATTGTCTCCAGTATCTAGAACTCTAGAGAACCACAGAGAGAGGTGGGGAGATAGATAAGACAGGTGTGCATTATTGTCTCCAGTATCTAGAACTCTAGAGAACCACAGAGAGAGGTGGGGAGATAGATAAGACAGGTGTGCATTATTGTCTCCAGTATCTAGAACTCTAGAGAACCACAGAGAGAGGTGGGGAGATAGATAAGACAGGTGTGCATTATTGTCTCCAGTATCTAGAACTCTAGAGACCCGCATGACCTTGGAAGGTAATATATATAATTGTAAGTCTCCATGTCTCCAAGGTCCTTCATGCAATAAACTTGACATTTCTCCGACAGACATAACAAATATTAAATTACCTATTTACAAAAACAACACGACATTATCGTGCGCATATTACCTACTATGGGATTTCGATACTCCTTGCATGACAATTACCTACTATGGACCATAATGGATTGACATTTAGTGATATGTTTAAATTAAAATTATATCTCTCCTCAATTTTAGTCCTCAAACTTTAATTCTTTTGCAGGTTGATAAACAGTTGATAAAAGGTTGATAAAAAGTTGGCACGATCACATAAATGGGATTTTGAAAGATGGCGATGTAAGAATAATAGAAGAGCGTGTATGAGACGATGTATGGACGTGAATGAAGCGAGAAATGTATGTCAAGAGAGAGGAGTCTGGCGTTCGGTTCTCTCTGCCTACCCCGAATAGGGAAATGGCGTGATAGTATGGTATGGTATGATAAATAATTTTTGGTGAAACTTGGAACTTCTTCTTCATTGTGTAGGTCAAAAGACCTAACCTCCTCCTCCTCGGAGAAGGAGGTCCAACTGTCCTTCCATTTCTTCGCAGGTCCTCTGGATATTCTTCTGGCGTTGGGTATTTCTGTCTTTACAATTTTGACAATTCCTTTGTCGCCTATGCGTTTCGTAACTAACCTAATAAAATATTTAGCAATAACCACGAATGACGTATTGAATTTTTATCTAAAAAAATAAATGAACCTCCAAGTGAATTGAAAAATACATAAACCTATTCATTTAATATTCATTCATTCATACCTTCACGTCATAATAATAATTTTGGATAATTTATATAGCACCGATACCGCGAATAACTCACCTCAAGGGCGTGGAAAAATTGATCATTCTGGCTTAGGTTCTTGTGGCATATCCCACACTATGGAGTTACCAGCGATAGGTGTACATAACCTAATAAAAAGAAACACAACACATGCTGCGTGTATCCCAACACACCAGTCTCGTCTCACCCAAAAAGGCACTACATTCAGAATAGGTGGTGAACCTCATTGCTGAACATTGTGAGATATAGATATACGTATATTTATTTATTTATTTATATAATTTATGTACATGTGTACAAAGGCAGGTTTATTGCCATAAGGCAATTTCTTCCAACCAACCCGAGCAACGTGAAGTCTCTTAGTTAAATTGGTACAGTACTAATTAAGTGAGAAATAAATTGATAAAAAATAACATAAAAGAGTAAGAAATATAAAAAAAAATTACAAAGAGAAAAAAATGAAAAGAGAGTTTAAAATAAAAGAATAATAAAAATAACACTGATCATAGCAATGAGGAAAAGGAGGTTACGGAAGGATATAGAAGGAATTTAGGAACTATTTGACAAATAAAGTTTTTTTAATTTACCTTTAAATATTTGAATGTATATCTTTATGTATAATTGATTTTTTTTGTATTTTAGTACCTACATGAATACATGTTACCAAAATTTATTTATTTATATCATTTATGTAGGTACAAATGTACAAAAGCGGGTTTATTGCCATAAGGCTATTTCTTCCAACCAACCCGAGCAACGTGAAGTTAAATTGGTTCAATACTATATTGTATTGTGTAGGAAACATCAGGTGATGGGTATTAGATGGTAGGTAGTGGACTGTATTATAAACGATCTCACCGATGCTTCTATACTCCTGGTTCACTGATTATTTTTTCTGTGCACACATCCACACGCAGTGGTCTTCAAACTTGTACTGATCCTTTTTTAACTTGACACTTATTGTCACCCAAAATTATTTTGACAATTCTCATACATCGGTGAGGGGACAATGGCATGGAAAGGATTCAAAGGAAATATGCTTCTACATATTGTTTAAAAAAATATATGCCAATTTGCTGCCTGGGTTCCAATATATAAAAAAAATGTGATATTAGTGTTGTTAATATGCTCTAAGTTTAATTTTTTTATTTTTTTTTTTTATTTTATTAAGTTTACAATAACATATACAAAATATAAAACAAACAAACTATATAGAAAAGATTCACAGTAAGACAAAACATATTTACCCTTTACTAGAGTGCAAGCACTCGTGTGTAAAGGAGACAATTTAATACAGAATACACAAAATATTATACATACATAATTATTATCTATACAAAAAGAAGTTAATATAATTTACATATCAGTCAAATAATAAGTTTGATTTATTCTTTATTTTTTTTTTAAATCATTATGTTCAATTGCCAGTCTCAAATCTGTTTCAAGTTGGTTGAACCACACCACCCCATTGTACGTGTAGTAGTGGTGTGTTGTGTATGTATGTGTTAATGGGGTACACAGTTGACCCACTATATTATGTCTATCACTCGCCACACGTACAAAGGCATGGTGCGACCTTCCAATGTCCTTATGTATTTGAAATAGCACATATTTTTATAGATATTTTTAAAAGATGGCACTTGAAAATCACGAAATAGTTGCAAAGTTGGGTAGTCAGATGGTTTTTTATTTATAATTTTTATTATCAACCTTTGCGTAATTTCTAGAGGCAAAATGGATGTTTTATACGCCCCCCCCCCCCCATGCAACAATGCCATATTGCATTATTGAATGGGCGAAAGCGTAATACACATTTTTAAGTAATTTTAAATTGAGAATGTTTCTAAGGTTGATAAATATGTAAATTAACTTTCTTAATCTGTTTATAGTATTATTTATTTGAGTTTTCCATTTAAGGTTACTGTCAATTATTACTCCTAAATATTTAATTTCATTTTTATTTGTTATACATAGACAATCGTTATTTTTACATGTCAATACTTTTGTAGAACAATTTTTTGAGTGGATTTTAATATTTAATGCAATGGGAGGTATTTTCTTGTTTATGGTAAAAGGTATATAGTAAGTTTTCTCAATATTCAGGGTCAATATATTATTGTCAAACCATTCTTTTAATATATTTATATCAGTGTTAGCATTTTCTTCAAGCTCATTCCATGAATTTGCCTGAAAAATAATTGCCGTATCGTCTGCATATGAAACAAGTTTTCCTGATATTGTCAAATTAAATATATCATTTACATATAAGATGAACAAAAGAGGGCCCAAAATTGTGCCTTGAGGTATTCCAAAATCACTTGTATTCGGTACGCTTAGAGTATTATTTATTTTTACGTATTGATCTCTAGAGGACAGAAAACTTTCAATCCATTTTATTACTGTATCTGCAATTCCGATTTTACCAAGTTTATAAAGAAGTTTTTTATGACTTATGCTATCAAAAGCTTTTTTTAAATCTATGAATATCGCAAGCGATTTTTTTCCTTTGTCTAAAGCTTCATATATTGTTGTTGTGAGGTCAATGATTGCATCCTGTGTGCTTATTTTTTCACGAAATCCAAATTGTTTGTCACTTAATATATTATGTTTACTAATAAAATTTAAAATTCGCTTTTTAGTTACTTTTTCAAAAAATTTTGATATATTTGATAGTACAGATATAGGTCGGTAATTACTAATTTCTTTGGAGTCACCTGATTTATGAATCGGTGTAACAATCGTTTTTTTGTATATAGATGGAAATATTCCCTTTTTGAGACTATTGTTTATTATATGTGTAATCGGCTTCTTCAAAAATTTTGTAAATGTTTTTAAGTTTTCAACCGTAATGCCATCGAAACCAGATAAATTGATATTACTTAAATTTATATTATTATTTATATTACATTTATAATAATAATAATAATGAACACTTCATTGAACCCTGCGAATGTGGCGAGTTTATTGTCGTATGCCAATATCTTCCAACTAACCAGTGTTTCCAGCCCAGAGAAGCAATATTTGCGTGCGAAATAAATTTAAAAAAAATTCTCCTCTGCTGGGAATCGAACCTAGGACGCCCGTACAGAAACTGAACGGCTTACCAACTGTGCTACGGCGGTCGGTTTCTTCGTTCTTCTTAGAATGCCGTCTCATCTGCCTGTTAGGTTAGGTTTGATAAGGTAAGGTAAGGTTAGGTTAGGTTAGGTTAAGGTTCAGCATGTCGAGTGTAAAGTGCTGTCTTAATCCACTGCTCACATTAGGGACTCTCGTAGGCGCCATGTGCTGGCCGCTTGTAAGAGGACATTTCGAAAGAGAGTGTACATATACGTGATATTACCTACTTTGTATGTTGTTAATATGAGGAAAGCAATATTATGTTAATTGTTTCAAGTGACATACATGCTACAGAAGGCGGCACCTGTCGAAGAAATTAATTGCATTAAAAAATACGAAGAACATATCACTCGTGCATACAATTTACCTAATTATACTCGGTATTGCCAAAATGTTTACAGTTAATTCATTCAAAGAGCAATGTCCTCAATTTTACATTTTGTTCATCTTCTTGCTCTTATTGCGATAAAAAAGACCAACACCAAACTCTCCGGTACCTACATAATGAGTGTACACATTTTTTTGAAAGGTTGACAAACATTTTTCCTAAGAAAAACATTTTTTTATGATAAATTTATGTGTTTAAATTTCAGAACTTATAATATGCACTGTCTACGTGATACCTGTTGAGTGAGTAGTGTTAAAAATATACACATATATTTTAAAATCATATCTTATCACTATTTCATAGTAGGAGTGGAGAGTCTTAAGCCAAAAAGGATGGATAGTTGACCCGTTAAGTCCTCAGTCATATGAAATTTAAATTTAATGAATCAGCGAATCTACCTACGTAGGTAGGTACCTTTAATCAGTTGCTATAGCAGTTCAATACACCTGTCAATGCAATAAGTGGATTGATTACTTTCTGTCTTGCATTCTGTATGAGGCAACATTGTATCTTATTTCGTCGTTTTTTTTTTGGCAAAATGTCCAATCAAGTTGAACACTATATATTTTTCTTCTTCTAATGGCGCTACATCCCATCATATCGAGCTTTTAACTTTAGCCTCCACCACTCTCTATCCTCGGCCGTCGTCATCCAGTCTTGCATTTGGAGCAGTCGTCTTGCGTCCATCCTTACATCATCCTGGGTATGGCAAACCTGACCTAACGAATATCCTGCTTTGGCACTCGTGTGTTTGGTATTCCGCGCACGTGTCCGGCCCATCTCAGTATTTGAAGCTTAGATTAAGAGAGACCCTGGCAGATTGATGAAAACCTGTTTAATTATCCACTCATTGTTTGTGTACTTTTAGTAAAATAATCGAGAAATCAGAACCTACATGGCTTACGACTTGTCATCGGATGGTTTACGTGATCAGTTTAAGCGCTTGCACAACGTTCACCATTTTTTTGTAATCTATTTACCTACATTACTACATTACTATGCATATTCGTAATGTAAATAGATCACAAAAAAAGATACAGAAAAAGATAAACAATAAAAAAACTGCCCTTAACCAGACTGGCGTATCTATTTATTTTTTTATTATTCTTTTGAATTTGTTGAATTCAGTTTCTACGTCTCAAATCTGTTGGTTGAACCACACCACTCCATTGTACGTATAGTAGTGTTGTGCAAAACTTGAAAAAAACGGCGTGCACAATCGACCCACTATATTTTGTCTATTATCATGGCGTGACTTTCCTATGTCTTCATGTATTTGAATTAGCACATTTTTTATAAATATTTTCATTCATTCATTCATACCATCACGGCATATTCCACAATATTGGGTTAACCAGCGACAGGTGTGCGGATGTATATTGCCTTGTAAAAGGGAGTACAGTACGTTTGTGTATACCCACACACCAGTCTCGTTTCACCTAAAAAGGCACTACATTCAGAATGGGTGGTGAACCTCATTGCTGAAATATGTGATATGTTATTGTTGCCTGTTATATTTTCGATTACCCGACTCTTACTGGACACTCGAAACAAATAATAGAAAAAAGTGGAAGCACTATTCTAAGCCGGTGCCCCATAGCTATTTATAAATATTTAATTTTATTTACAATCATTATCTATCTTTTAGCATTGAAATGTCTTAATATGCTGAAGACCGTGTAACATTATACACAACTTAATAGAATATCAATAACATTCTGCATATTACATTTGTTGTAACAGCATAGATAGCCATCATCTCTGCGTACCCCGCATGGTTTTGTAGATACATAGATAGTATGTACATAACAAAAGAATGCAGGTAATAAATTTTTGTTGTTGTAAACAATAATTTCTGGTATCTTGAAGGTCAGACAGTGTATTAATTGATCACCCGCATGACATCCTCTTGAGACAGACGGACATCTGTCTTTATTTAATTTATAAGTATAATCGAAGTACCTACCAAAACGAGATGCATCCAAATTTCGAAATGAGATGTTACAAAGTATCGAAAATATGAGATGCTTCAAATGATATGTTTAAAGTGTGATGTATTCAAATGAGATAATGGCGAATAGCAATCAATGAAAAATTAAAAATCTCGTAAAAATAAGATGCTTAAAATATTCAAACGAGATATTGCAAAATATAGAAAACATGACATATTTAATACCTATTTATTTATCTGCTGAACGTACTACATCAACTATACCAATTCAAAACAATGAATTTATCAGCTCTTCCTTTGTACGTCCGTACGTTCAGCAAGACTTTGGAATAATTTGAGTCCTGATATAACTTCGAACTCGCTATCCATTTTCTAGAAAAGACTAAAGCAGGGATATCTCTCTAAAAATACCTGATCCTTCTCCTTTTCCTTCCTTCCCTTTGCTACGTAATATTTACTAAAGAAGGAATTTTTATCCCTAAACATTACTTGATTTCCTTTTCTTGTTTTTTCACATTTTTTTTGCAATGATGTTTTTTTGTTTGCATTATTTATCTTGGTGTTATGAATATTTTCTTTGTTTTTTTTCTTTGTAAAATGCAAAATATGAAATGTTCAAAAATGAAATGTTTTAAAATAGGAAATGTTCCAGAATGAAATGCAAAATATGAAATGTTACAGAATGAGATGTTTCAAAATATGAACTATTCCAATATGAAATGTATAAAATATAATAAACGACGATTGATTGGTTGGTCGTTAACAATATTTAAGATGGGTCGGTTGCAGAGCGACTAGTGCGCCAGATTAGTAATTTAATGGCGTGTTCGAATCCTGCCTCGACCGATTTCGTTCATCGAGCATATTATGCTTAGTTTAGGGAACATGTATTGTATTGTATATATTTTATTTAGATGTAAAAAAAAATACAATTTCTTACATCTAGTACAAACGAAAATAAAAACAAACAATAAAAATAAACAAATCAACATCGGATGACTAAATGAACACACAAAAAAGACACGTATCTATCAATAACAATAAAACACAAAGTAAAAAAAAATGAAAACACACTACCACAATAGAAGACATCAAAGAACATGAAAAAAAAATAATAATAACAATATAGTATCAAAACAAGCAAAACAGATATTATAGTCTTAGAACATAATATATAAACAATAGAAACAGATATTATAGTCTTAGAACATAATATATAAACAATAGAAACACACGATTTTTAAAAAAACTTTTGTTTTATGTATTCAGCACCTAAGCGACGAAAAGCGGCAAGACTAGACGCCTCCTTTACAGATTCAGGCAAATCATTAAAAAGTTGTAAGCCTTTGTAGTACACACTATTTTGTGTACCTGCCAGGTTTGTCTGCGGCAGTCTAAAGTCCCGCCTACTTCTCGTCGGGTATGCGTGAACTTCAAAATTCTACATAATATTTTTTTGTAAATAAGGTGGTAAAAGTCTATTTTTTAATTTGTAAATAAAAATTAGCACATTCAGAATTATTTGTTGAATTATGTAAGGATGTTTAAGTACCGTTTTTCAAGAATATATTATTTTTTTGTATAAAAAAATAAACCAGGTTTACCTTTATTAATACGAACGACACATGTTTAACAGTCAGTAATAAATTTTGAGCGAAATAGCCTCATAAAAAAATAATCATATCCGAAGTTTTTAAAATAACTATGTACCTACATAGTTACTGAATAATTAATATATTTGGTTGGTTATCTGATAGAGCAGTTGTTTCATTGTGACATGGCCTATGTAGAGATGTAAGAAGATAGTTACATTGTTGCAGTAAAACAGTTTCAATATATATTATATTTGATTGATTAAACGGGTTTTCCCATAAATATGGTCAGATCACCTGTCTTTTGAGGCATGTGCATCGTCAGTCAATTATCCTGACGCGATTACAAATATCATTATTTAAATTTTTTATATGACAGACAAAACAGTAACCTACTTTACGACAGACGACGATATTCTTAGATGTCCTCGAAACTAAAGATCATCTTTGATAACATTTTAAACTGGTGTTGCTGAAGATTTATTGGGAAATGTTGAACGATTCTGTTCCTTTTCATCCACTAAGCATTTTAGTTCATTTTCATATCTTGGGCTGAATAAGACATCCTTTTCTTTGAATTTTGACAGTCAAAGTCCCAACACTAAAACAGATAATATTAGACATTATTGTAACTATGTAAATATGATGTAGAATGCGGATTGGACATTGCTCAATAGCCCCACATTCGTTCAGAATAGGAGTCGTTAATAACCCATACTGCGAGTGGGGTCAGGATCTTGAGAAACTGAACCACGTATTCTTTGCCTGCCCGTTGGTCTCGGATAGAGATACGGAGAAGTGGTGAAAATAGGAAGACCCTTAAATACGGAGCATCTTACGACATGTAATATTAGAGATAGCTCTAAATTCATATCCATCACCGGTATAAAGATATAGCTTAGTGTAGGAAGCCTTTCACACGACCATTTGCTGGAAATTCTTTAATTGCTTGTAGATATGCCTCCCTTTTTTCTCTGAGATCTCATGGAATTCTGCTTTTTTTTTCAACAGTGAATATTTCATCTAAATTGTGCAGCAAAAATCTGCCACTATTGGTGGCTGTACCTTATTAAAAAAAACATATGCTCACAGACAGAACCATCCTGAATTTTTTCTAGTGAAACAGGAGAAACTAGAAGAAAATTCAAAATCAACATACCAAAGAAAAATACAGCTGCAGCACAAAAATTACTATATAGGGAAATATTATTTTACCATGACCTGCCCATTTCCATTAGAGAAATAAATGATAAAAAAAACTTAAAATAGCATTGAAAGGGATTTTTTTGTCAATTCATGATCCTATAATTTGAATTATTCTTCTGTGTGTAATTACGATACTTCTCTCTCGAACACGAGTTTTTAACTCTATTGAGAGAGTATCAACATTGTAATTGCTATCTTCATCATCAGTGGCTCCACAGCCCAGGATGGGCCTTGGCCTTCTTAAGGAATTGTCTCCATTGCACCCTATCCATGGCTTATTCTCTTCAATTCCGCACACCGGCTATCTGAAGGTCCTTCTCGACTCCGTACATCCATCGTTGTTTTGGACTAATTTTGCTATATATTATTTAAAGTAAAATACTGTGTTGTGTTATATACCTAAATAAAAAATATAAATTCCTGACCAATATGGTGGTGGATGCCTGGAACATGAGAGGATTTCGCAGTCTCATTCATCAGTACATTGGGAATGTTAAAGGACTTAAGTCCTGTTTTCCCCGGAACGGCTGCTCGTCGGGCATCACGAGGAACTAGCATCAAGCAAATTTCATACTTCTACCACTAAGAGGCAATCTTCAAACGTGGAGGCCCACCAAATCGAAATTGCATCAAGTAACGACGAGCTGCTCCTCGAGGGGCTTCCTCCCACCTATTAGTACCTACTGTTCTTCCCCCAC
Organism: Molanna angustata; assembly: GCA_963576475.1. Classification (NCBI taxonomy): domain Eukaryota; kingdom Metazoa; phylum Arthropoda; class Insecta; order Trichoptera; family Molannidae; genus Molanna; species Molanna angustata. The sequence continues at coordinate 934,677 of OY754981.1, forward strand.
CACCACCCGTTCTGCTTATGGGGACTAATAACGGCCCCTTGCAAAACTCTGAAAGAACACATAAAGAACATATGAAGAGTCCGGAGAACTCTTAAACCTTGCAGACACTGCACTTAATGTGCCAAAGAGTACCTACTCGTATAAACGATTAGTATCTACTCGTGTAAACGATTCATACAGAGTCTTCACCACACTTAATGGTTTTTCTCGAACCCTCCTTCGTTCCTAGTGAACAGATTCGTGAGGTTCCACACCAATTACGGTGACTCAAAATGAAACCTGGCTCTTCCATAGGGCAGAATTGAAGGGTGCATTTACCTGTTGCCTAAAATCCTAAGATGGGGCAAAAGGTAATATCACTGACTAGGCCCCTATGGCCTAAATCTAGCCCCAATGCCTGGGACAGTTTACCAAGGGAAGTCGTGTCTGCTGGTACACTGAACTATTAATTCATACTATCGCGGCATATACCGCAATGTAGTGTAACCAACGACAGTTTGGCGGGTGTGAACTTCTTTATAAAAGGAATCACGACATATTTTTTTTATTTAAAGCATTTTGTACACATGTGCACAATGCCTGGCTTATTGCCATAAGGTAATATCTTCCAACCGACCACATTCATTTTTTTAGGTAAATTAAATTTATAATATTACCAATTTCATGATTCCAAAGTCGAGCTGTTTGTACGGAATATTGAAAAAGGAAGTATTGTGTACTGGGATACTGAGCGTTCTTTCAGTATTTGAACAAAGAGGAAACCCGTGTTCTGAGAGAAAGTGAAATTGAGTTGTTACTTTGCCTCTTGTATCCACACTTAACTAAATTTGGCGATCGTCGGCCTTTGTGACTCAGTTGGTTAGGTATCTGACTACCGATCCAAAGGTCCCGGGTTCGATTCCCGGTGGAGACAAAAAAAACAAATGAACACTTCCTTGCACCATGCGCAAGGAGGTGCCTTGTTAATTGTGTTTTCAGTTTGGATCTGTGAGACGATTAATATCGTAAGTTTCCAGAATATGGCAATTTGTTATTGGTTGCGTGTTAAATTATTATTTGGCATAGTACCTGGTAATTGCCAGAGAAGCAATAAAATATACACTGCACTCACACACATATATATTTTGATAAAACTTTCAGAATATAATCTTAGCATGATAAATGTTGATAATCTTTAAAAAAAACTTAAAATTTACGAATTCATAACTCCCCTTGGGATATTGAGGAGTAAAAAAACAATTTATTGAAAAAATGTTGATGCTTATAATTCTAAAGTTATAATTTTTAAGCGCACTTGAGGCACAACAGCGCTTTGACATTTTTTTCTACCAACTATAGGTACCCATCCTTCCTGGTTGTGTTCTACAATTCTGCATTACTGAAGATCGTGTCCAAGTCGATATAATGACCAACCATAGATAAAGTGAGATAAAAAAATGTATTTGTAGGTAGGTATTTCATCGCCAAAATTATAAAAGTGATAGTACAATTTATTGTTATTTTGTAATTTCATAGGCTATCCTGAATCTATTATGTATGAATGTAAACAAAGCTAACTATGTCTTTCAATCTACTTATTTCTTATTGATTAGTTGGCGTGATGTCATTACCAAAGGTCACAACTAAATTAAAATCTAGAAGGGAACAAAAAAGAAATAATTTCTCACGTTAATTGATTATAAAACCAGAGATGGATTTGCACTAATATTACTTGGAATTTTGAGACAAATTTTATTATTTACTTAAGTCATCTGGTTCTGTCATTGTACTATCCAAGATCATGGCGAGGATGATATGGATATCGCTTGGTTTACAGTACAACCAATACAGTAACTCTTTGAACTAAAATAGAGGTCATTTAAAATCGTATTGTGCACTACCCGTACTCGTATCAGACGTTGTTCCTAAAACTAAAATCTACAAAATTAGTGCATCACAGACAATAATTTGAACAAAATATCTATCGTGCAGACTACGCATGCGTACTGCGCACTGTTCGGTCATGTAAATTTTTCTCATGTCACCTAATTATAATTTTAATTGATCTGCACTAATATTATTTAGTTTTAATTTCCAACATAGCGCAACACGTGTAAATTATCCAATTTTTATTATTTTTCGTACACAACTGATGTTTTCAAAATAAATAAAATATCCCGAACTGCTGTAAAAAAACTACTATTTATTTATTAATTAATAAATTAATAAATTAATTAATAAATAAATAAATTAATTAAACAATTTATTTATTTATGTATTTATTAATTAATTAATTTATTTATTTATTAATTAATAAATAAATAAATAAATAAATTAATTAATTTATTTATTAATTAATAAATAAAATATTTATTTAATTAATTAAATAATTAATTAATGAATTAATTAATTAATTAATTAATTATTAAATTAATTAATTAATTATTAAATTAATTAATTAATTTTTTTATTTATTTATTTATTTATTTATGTATTTATTTATTTATTTATGTATTTATTTATTTATTTATTTATTATTTATTATTTATTTATTTATAATAAACATGACATTCTACATAAGGAGGTTTGACAACAGTAATAGAGGTATATGAAAAAATTTAAATATTATATATATTTAAGACAGAGGCAATGGAAGGGTACACATGAAAATGAAAAAAAAATCACATCTATACCATTGACACTCTCTTGCGCTTTGCTGTCAATTAGAGGTTTTGCTCTCCAATATGCTAGGGATAATCTCTGCGTTATATTGGGTATTTGATTTTGTACACTAAACAACATTATATGCTTCCAATTTACTGTGACTTAAATTAGGAACGTTTCGACAGTTGATTAGACTTAAATGTGGTTATAGAATAGGGAATTTAACTGATTCGTGACTTAACTACTTGGAGTAAGAACTTTCCTATTTCAGCGTTACAAACTATCAAATTGGACTAAGTGGAATAGGAACTCACCTATTTTAGCCGGAACGTTCTTAAAAAGTTATAGAATCGGACGTATTGTGATCTGGTTGTCTGCGTCCAACGTGCCCTTACCCTCGAAAGTAGTATATTTTCTGATGATATCAGTAACACGAAGGCTTCCACGCATACGTTAACTTTGTATTTTGTGCCGTAATGACACTCCAGCTGTACAAGTATTGCTCATTTCATCAATTTATAAATGCTACTGCGACCAAACACAAATTATTAATTTAAACAGATAATATTTTTATTGACAATAACATCTCAATATTAGAGACGTGGTTGGGATATTAAAGAAGAACCGGGAACTCAACTACGTCTCTATTGAAATGTTATTGTAAATAAAAATATCATTTGACTCTCGACAGGGATAAAAATCCATTGTATGCGTATATGCAATTAAAAAATATAAACAGATAAAATAAATATTTACATAATAGTAAGTACCTACCTAATTGTAACTGTGGCCGCTTCTGGAACAAACAATTCGCGACCATTCTAGAAAAATATCAATCATGTAATATGTTCACCTACTCTCCAGCTAACTTCACTCGCCTATCCATCGTCAGTAAATAATAAATTATACTTTTTCTTCTTTTTCTTGACCTTGTCCTGCTTTAGGTAGGGTCGGTTCTCCTTGCCCTTTGGCACCAAGATGATCTGTCCTTTATTTTGCATTTATCCATGAGCTTACTCATACTACCCCACCACGTGGATAGTGGACGTCCTTTTCCATTCCTGTTTTCAGGTAGTACTAGAGCAGAGCAGCACCACATGATCATTTTTATTCTTCTTCTTCCTCTTGTTTTATGCCGAAGGCCTGTTTTTTTGTCGGAGACTGCCTCTTATGAACTGAATGTCCAACTGTCACTCCATCTTTTTGAGGGACTACCTTGGAGACAATTTTGGATTCTAAGCTCACAGCACAGATGGAGAAGCCTCGAAATAGACATTTTTCCTTCTCATTAAATAATTAATTTTACTGACAATGTATAATTACTTAATTACAAAAATTAAAGACTGCTCCCAATACAGGGATTATTCCTAGCATATTGGAGAGCAAAACACACAACTGACAACAAAACTTTAGTGTCGATGATATAGATGGGTGCTTTGTATTATTTATTTATTTATTTATCCCAAAGACTCACCAACAGGCAAAGAGTACATGTATATTACAATGATATGAACGCTGTCATCATTTCTCCACAAATTGCCCAATTAGTGGTGAATACAATTTTAGCATAAAAAAAAACAATTTTATAACTTAAAAACTAACATAGATAATTAACAAAATGTAAGAAAAATAAAATATTTAAAAACTTAAAAGCGAACATAAAATACAAAAAATACAAAAATCGTAAGTACCACGGGGAAAGGAAGAGGAAAGGATTTGGTGTATTAAGGATAGTGCAGGTTAGCAATCAGTAAGTATTTGATTAATGGATCTCCTAAACGCATTCAGGGAAGAGGCAAAGACATCCACACTCCCAAACTTACTATTAAAATTGTGAGTGACTCTGTATAAGGGACTTCTAACACCAGCATTACTGGTCGGAGTGTTCATATAGAACTGTCTGTAATTGCGAATTCGAGTCAACGATGGTATACAGAAGTTTACCCTAGCCAACAGAGCAGGTGCATCAAAATCAGAGTTACAGATCTTGCGCAGCGTCAATGCGTCGAGTAGCTCGCGCCTATGTGTCAGACTTGGCAAATTCATTACGTATATCCTTCCATTGTCACTGTTTTGAATGTTTTATTATTACTTTTATTATTGTTGTCAAACATTTCTTGTTGTAAAAAATCATGTTCATAATAAAAAAAATTAAATTATCAATTGTAATATTTGTTATAATAAATGTTGTAATTTCTTGTTGTAATTTGAAGCATGTTTCAACGGAATGGACGGCCTGATAAGGATATTGAAAGAAGAGTTATGACAGGAAACAGAGTGAATGGAGCACTTAAACCAGTTATGAATGATCGTAACGTATCAAAGGAAGCTAAAGTTGCCATTCATAACGCAATTGTAGTGCCAACCTTGATGTATGCAAGTGAAACCTGGACATGAGAGAAGTCGCATGAAAGTAGAATAAATGCAGTGGAAATGAGATCGTTAAGAAGAATTTGTAATAGAACGATGTATGACAGAGTTAGAAATGAGGTCACTAGGAAAGAATGTAAGATGAAGAAAGATGTAGTAACTAGAATGAAAGTTAACACACTTAGATGGTTTGGTCACGTGGAAAGAATGAATGAAGAACGCTTGACGAAAAAAATATATAAGGCTGACAGGAATGGAAAAAGAGGTCGCGGGCGCCCAAGAAAAGGATGGCACGACCATGTGAACGATATTCTGAAAGAAGGAAATGTTAGAAGTCTGAACAATAGAAGAAAATGCATGAGACGTAGAATGAATGTTGACGAGACGGTGAATGTATGTCAAGATAGAATAGTGTGGCGTTCTGTTCTCTCTGCCTACCCCGCGAGGGACATGGCGTGATGGTATGTATGTATGTGTGTATGTATGTTATAATCAATCGAAAGAATATTGAAAATATATAATATGGTTGATTATTTTTCTGTAAGAAAGCTCTCATATTTAAAATATATCCATCCTTATTATATCTATAATGCATATTTTGAGAGAGACAACTTGTATATTTGTTAGTACTTATTTACAAATGTCAATCTAACTTTTTGAATACGCACAATATACATAGTTAAGTAATAAATAGAAAATTATTAATCAGATGAATACCCCAAAATAATTTTCCTCATTCCGTTCCTGTGCACTGACAAACTTGCTTCTCACCATTATTAACTTGAAATAGTTAACTAAGTAATAAATTCGTTCTTATTATTACTCTATAACTGATAACCAAATGTGTGTGTGTGTATGTGTCCATGTCTCACTCCCGTAACTAATCGAACTTATATACGAGTATATCATAAAAGGGACTTTTGTGTACTTATTATTTACACAACACAATATGAACCTTGCTATTACACACTAAACATAAGGGTTCATTATAAATGTTATTATGTGGGCTCAGTTAGTGTTGATAATATAACTGTTAATGTGTTTATACTTTTTAAGAACGTTCCGGCTAAAATAGTTGCTTTCTCTTTTTTTTATTGACAAACATTTTTTCAACATCTCAATATAGACGAGGTTGGGATATTGTAGAAGAACCAGGAACTCGAAGCACCTACAGGGCTTACGACCTGTCATCGGCTGGTTTACGTGATCACTTTATGCGCTTGCGCAACGTTCACCAATTATGCCTTCTTATTGAGTTCCCTTATCGATGTAATTTTTGAAAGTTCTATATATTTGAATAGTGTGTAACATTTCACCTGAATATAAGGAACTATACTATTGCCATCAATCTATGGAGTAATGGAAAAGCCTTTTTGTAACGCCATCTATTGAGAAATTAAGAAATTAGTTAATTTGTAAACAATGAAAGCAACAGTCCTTATAAATGAGATGACGGTGTCTCGCACAGATGTCACCCCTGAACTGCACCAGAAATATTATTTCATTTTTGGCTTTTTTACCTACTTGTACCAATGTGTATGTAAAAAAAAGAGGTGCTTTCTCATTCCACTTAGTCTAAGTTGATAATCTATAACGCTGAAATAATAACTTTTCTATTTATGTATGTTCTTAATTCAAGTAAGTCACAAATTAGTTCAATTCCCTATTCTATAACCACATTTTAGTCGAATCAAATGTCAAAAGGTTCCTATTTTTTGTTCACACCTGATTGGAAGCGTACTAGTTATTTTCACAGCAGTCCGGGATATTTAAGTAAAGATGAAAACATCAGTTGCGTACGGGAAAAAATAGATAATTTACACGTGTTGCGTTATATTAAAAAAATATGTATAAACCAAAGAATATTAATGCAGATCAATTGAAATAAAAATGGATTAAAAATAATTTACATGTTTTGCGTTGTTGAAAATAAAAACCAAAGAATATTAGTGCAGATCAATTGAAATGTTAGGTTAGGCGACATCACGGCGACATGACATAAATAAACATGGCCGAACAGTGCGTCGTACGCATCCGTGATCTGCGCCATAGACAATTACAGTTCAAATTATTATCTACGGTGTACCGGGTGTACTAAGTTTGTAGATTTTAGTTTTAGGAACAACGCCTATTTCTAAAATTTAAGAACGTTCCTATTTTAATTCAAAAAGTTACTGTATTGGACGTTTTACATACTTGGTAATCCAAAGGTCTAGTAACGACACATTTTAAGTTATATCTATAATTAAAAGTAAAGACTTTTTGATTCTACATTAATTTAATTGAGCGCGATAGGCCTATTTCGCCTTGTTAGGGCATTAACTAGCTTATGACTATTTTGACAAATTTTACTTATATTTGTAGATTAATTATGTAGGAGGAGCTTACAGGTTCTTGTGATTGGTCATTTAAAACTATTGATATTATACAATGCAAAAAAGAAATAAATTTACTTTACTCTGGTTGGTTGAGACTATTTATTTTTTGACCAATCCCTATTTGGATAATTAGTGACACATTTTAAAATTGTATTTCGGTATTGTTTCACATCATACATACATACATACCATCAAGCCATGTCCCTCACGGGGTAGGCAGAGAGAACCGAACGCCACATTTTTCACATCAACGAGGGAGTATGCATTACCCCATAAAAGTAAACACGACACGTGCGTGTATGCCCACACACTTCTCACATCTCACCTAAAAATGCAAAATTACACATGGGTGGCGAACGTCATTGCTAAATTTTGTTAGATGTTATTGTTACGTGTTGTATTTTCGATTACCCGGCTCTTACGGGACACTCGAAAACAATGATAATAGAAAAAAATAGAATCACTATTCCGAGTCGGTGCCTCGCAACAAAATAATATTATTATATGTCTGTGGGATGGTTGTTTACAAAATAAATAAATTCAATGTGAACATTTCGAATTGAGCCAGAGTCAAAACACGATTCTTTACAATAATCATTTTGACAAAATGTATGGACAAAAGGTTCGCACAAAGGACCAAATGTCCCGCAGCAGAAGACATGGCAAATAAATAATGTGAAGAATAGAAGTGAAGACGTCGTAGGACATGTGGAGATGATAATATAAGAAAAAAAGGAAATAGTATAATAAGAAATATTGTAGGTATTGTTATCAAGACATTATGTCAATATGATGGCAGATGAATATACTGTAGGTATATAAATCGAACATTTTTTTTAATTGCATGTACGCAAACATTGGATTTTTTTCCCTTTCGGGAGTCAAATGATAAAATTCACCAATTTTCAAAAATTCCGTTAATATTCCATTGAAATCCCATTGATGAGGGAACTCAATAAGAAGGCATAATTGGTGAACGTTGCGCAAGCGCATAAAGTGATCACCAGCCGATGACAGGTCGTAAGGCCTGCAGGTGCCTTAAGTTCCTGGTTCTTCTATATTATTCCAACTTCTCCATTGAGATGTTTAAGAGTTTATCAAAAAAATATACTGTACCTATAGAGTCCCATTTTATATTTATCGTTGACTGTCGGTGAAGACGAGGATCAGTGTTGACGGGTCTTGCGACCGAGATCCAGCCACATGGCTCTCTTAGTTGCATTGGCAGATGTTTCAATCCACAACAAGTGTGAAATTTAATAGTGCTCTAGTTGGCATCCTCAAAAGGCACGATTCATAGTAAATACACAACTCAAAAGCTGTCTCCACCTGGAATTGAACACGAGAATATCGGATCAAGAGTCAAATATCTAACTGATTGTGCCACTGTGGCCGATAAAAACCATCTACCAATAGATTTTTTTGATCACTAAGCTTTTTTCAAGCACTTGAAGATTTTAATATAAAAAAAAATCAATCTACAAAACAGCCGCAGAGCACAATGCGCTGTTTTGAAGATGCTCAACAGAGCGAAGGCTAAATCTGCCGGAGAAAAAAAATCTGAAGAAAAAAATCCAAGACATGTGAAAGGCGCAAAAAAATGACATGTGGCACGAGCCAACTGCCGTAGATATATTCTAACAACAGACCTTAAGGTCTAGTCCATGGGGGAGAAACCATCGACTGGGGAAATAATTTATTTATTTTATGACAAATTTCTCTTATCATGACATTCTGAATTATGTCCCTTATGATAAGAGAAAGAACCAAAGTAGCCGATGTAGCGGAAAGGGTCGCAGGTCTTAAGTGATGCTGTGCTGGGAATATTGCCAGATGCCAGGATTCACGATGGACCAAAAAGATCGTAGAATGGCGACCGAGAACAAGCCGAAGAGGTGTCGGCAGACCCCAGACAAGGTGGTCTGATGACATCAAGAAATGTGCTGGAGGGAGATGGATGCAGTGTCCAAGAATGGAAAAAAAACAGGCTGAAGAAGAAAAAGAAGAAGAAGATGACAATTTTTTAACATCTCAATAGAGATGAAGTTGGAATATTATAGGAGAACCAGGAAACATGGCACCTACAGGGATTTCGACCTGTCATCGGCTGGTTAACGTGATCACTTTATGCGCTTGCGCAACGTTCACCAATTGTGTCTTCTGTTTGAGTTCCCTATCGATCCAATTTTTGAAGGTTTTGTTTACTATCATGAAAATCTATTCGTTTGAAAATAAGCTGAAATTTCCATCAACATCTATGAAATGACGGAGAAACTTTTTTATAACGTCATCTATTGAGATGACAATGATTTCGTATAGATGTCACCCCTGTCCCGACTACGTGTCATTTAGCTCAAGAAACGAAATAAGAAAAGACAACTCAATGTATGGAAGTGACAGTTGCCAGACACGTGACAACTGTCACTTCCATACATTGAGTTATCTTTTCTGGTTTCTTTTCTTGAGCAAAATGACAAGTTGTCTAGGGGGGGGGCTGAATTGCGCCAGAATTATAAGTTCATTTTTAAAAACGATATTTGAAACGCAAACAAAATGAAAACAATATTTGATTTACGAGTAAGGGATCTGGGGATCAAGTCCGGTCCGGGTATATTTATTTATTTATCTAAAATATAAAAAAATAAAATTATCTTATGGATATCATAGAACTCCATATGATAATTTTATCCACGATGAGGGTTGTTACGAGGGTTTTGATTCCACAGTTTGACCGGACCTGCCCCCTTCGTTATAAATTAATATCTAAATAAAATTAATAATAACAGAGAATTCAACATAAGCCCACAACAGCCACCTGGTCGACAGCAAATTGACATATAATTGATTAAGATAGATAATTAAATCGTATAAAAAAATGTGCATGTGCAACAACGTAAACTATTTAATTCAAAAAATATTATTTTAATTTGTATTTATAATCGTTTTTTTTTATTGTTGTAAACAATATATTGTAGAAAAAAATATATTTGAAATGGTTGTCGATTTATGCCCTAATGGATATTGCAACATATGCACTACGGTAAGGTTCTATGAAGAAGCACAACGTGGTCCAGGTAGATTTCAGTGGCGGGCTAAATGAAATATTTTTATAGAACTCGCCCAGGGCTACAAGTATTTCATTACTTATATTTAAAATTAATATTTATAATTAGAAAAAAACATTCGTAGTAGTTTTTTTTGTATTTCATGAATGTAAAATTATTAGTACTAATAATTATAAAATTAAAGTTTAGTGTTTAATTTAAATTATTGACTAATAATTATCAATTACATTTTGATAACAAATATTTTCGATTTTTTTAAGATTTATCGAAAAGCATGTATATTATCATGTGAGCTGCGCAGAACACAAATTTAGGTTTTTCCTTTCATCGCCGAACCATATTAAGATATTTACATGCAACGCTGAAACTGGTTTGAAATGAACATTATGATATATTAAAAATGAACTTGATTATACATATAAGTTTTTTAAATATCTGATTTTTACGAAATGATATTTGATTTTATAAAATGTTAGGTTTTGTTCATTAAAGAGAAGATTGGGCTTAGTTTTTTTTGTTTTAGTTTCATAAAGAATAGTTTAGGTTTAATTTTGTTGTTTTTGTTCATAAGTGATCAGATTAGGTTATGTTAGGTGTATTTTTGTTTACTAAAGATTAAAATATGCTGTAATAATAAGCATCCACTGCAAGGTCTTATTTATTTTTTTAACAAATACATTATATACAATCAATTTGACATATTTTCAACTCAAGGTTCTCGATGACCTACGCCTGTCTCTGTTCTGAGTAATACATCTTAGAATTGCGTAATCTTGAGGAAGTAGATTGTTCTTTCAGGATGTAGACCATTATTTTTTTCTCATTTTTACAAACATCAAACCGGAATCGTTTTTTATTCTTACATAAATAAATTCACAAAAGAAACTTATAATGAAAGCTTCTAAGGAAAAAAATGTATTTTACGTATTAATAAAAAGCACCATATTTATTCAAAGTTTATTTTATACATAATTGGTATTCTCTGTTACCTTTTTTGATCTCAATGTTGAGCTTTTGGACAGCATAAGGCACTTTTAAGAGTCCCTGTTGTATGTCAGCCTATAGATCAGATCAGCCTCACTGAAGTTCACTGTAATATATTGTAAGTTTTATATTTAATTAAATAAAAATAACAGTCTCCGAGACTGATCTGGGGGGCAAGTCTGGTTCAATCGGCGATAACCCTCGTGATAACTCATATCATGGATATAATTATTTATGGAGTTCTATAATATCTTTAGATGTCATAGAACTCCATACGATAATTATAATATCCATGATATGGGTAATCACTAGGGTTTTGATTTCGCCGTTCGAACCAGACTTGCCCCCCTGGTTAAACTTATATCTAAATTGGTTTTAGCAAAGCCAAAAATTTGTGTTTAATAGACTAGTTAATTGTCGTTTTGGTAATATAGACTAGTTAATTGTCGTTTTGACATACGTGAAGTCTTTGGGTATGAACTACTTCACTAGGTTTAGAACCAGTTGATAAAGATTAGATTCGTACTTTAAAAACCTTACAGACTTGCAGATTAAATTTAATTAATTAACTATGTTTATTTATGACAAAATCATACTGAACTTTGATCTAAATGACTTTTCATTATTGAATGTAGATACAGATCCATTACTGCTTTTTATATTTTTAAGAATAAGCCAAGATTATAACGTATTAAAGCGTGTCATGGGTTACCTAATGTTCAGAAGCAGTGAATGATTGTATTTATACATAATTAGATCATGCTCATATTAAATTATGAAATTTTTTTCCAGATATTATCCATGTTGGATATCTGACGGTTCGCTAGTGATTTGAATAAACAGGTACTCAATAATAACCCAGCTCAACACTTTACTCAACTATAAATAAATATGGAATAATGCACCTTTACACGATGCATTGATTTTTTCAATTGAAAAAAGCTACAGATGTTTCTATATGAACCAAACATCAGTTTCGCCACCTTGAACGATGGCGTAGCATGGACAAGCAAGTTCCACCCAAGGTGCACAACTTGATGTTAGGATCAGGTTACTATTTCCTCCTGCCTGTCCTGGGAAGGATGCTGCTGCTGATAGCACGTGCCCAATGCCATTTCCTGGATCACAACCACCTAGAGAACGAACATCTGCCAATTGCAAACAACAATTAGCCGAAATATCAGACAATTTCTCGCTCAAATGGAGACATCTTGGTAGCACACAAGTATAATTTGCAACACCTGCCTCACTTGGATTAGACCTAAAATCATACTTCAATACAGAAAGAGGAACGAATAAAATTGGTAACAAAAATTATATTTTAACTTTCAATGTTAAAAATATCAATTTGTTGGAAAAAGACGATAATTGAATGGAATCGTAAATAGAATACAAAAAGATACGTATCATTCCACGTATTTTTTTGTACGTATCGTTCATGTATATTTAAACGAGTGGGATGTGGCCAACGCTAAACTCCTCACTAACAAGTCATTCAATAAATTATTTTTATTTTGTATGGAAAATATTCAGCATTTTCATGAAATGAGTTAAATTATTTTTGAATAAAATATTCTATTATGAAAACTGGATAATTCAAATTTTAAAATGAAATGAAATAAATAATTTCATTTCACCTATTCCTTATTCCTATTGCAATATCTCGTCCAACAATTAGGATTGTTCGAATAATCGGTCGTTGGAATTGAATTCTGTCAAATAAAATTATCGACAATTCAAATTGTCAAAAGTGTGACAACATCGCAAGACTAATTCGAAAGCAATTGCGACTTAATAATAAAATCTTTTTCGTTTAAAATCAAAAATGAAACGTGTCGAATTGTAAGTAAGTGTTTGATAGTCTGTGGCAGCTGCTGCCAGTCTTTGTCCACGTGTTATTATTCTTCAAGGAATCGAACCTGGACTTTCTTGGATCGGACGCCTTATTAACCCACTGTACCCTGGGAGCATGATTTCGAAGTATCCCAGTGTATTTTTTATACTGTTTTATTAAATTCATGAGAAACAAAAAAAAATATCTTTATATAATAATAATAGATTAGATGGGTCGATGGCAGAGCGGTTAGCGCGCTGGGCTAGTAATCCAGTGATCGCGATTTCGAATCCTGCCTCGACCCATATCGTTCATCTATAGCACAAGCCTTTATGCTTGTAGGAAGATGTATATGTACTTGTTTAAAAATGACATATTTCAGTACAGTACATTTCATAAAAATATTGAAATTTTACTATCTCACTAGGCTGAATTCCTGTTCTGAGATAGTACTCTATTAATTTACATATTCTATTTTTTACATGTTCTATTATTTTTAATAAAAAAAATGATAAATGAATTCATTAAATGATAAGTAAATATATAAACAAATCAAATAAATTAATTAATTAAGAATTAAAGAAATAAATGATTAAACATATTAATTAATTAATATTTTTATCATTAATTAATATATTAATCATGTTATTAATATATTAATTAATTAACTAACTTATTGATTAATTTATAAATAAATTAATAAATACATTAAGTAATGAATTAATTAATAAATATTTGTTAAATTAATTTTAATTAAAGTGTTAAAATAATGTTTGGCATTTGTTATAAATATTAAAATAATATAAAATAATAAATACTTTTTTATGATTGCATATATTATATACGCATAGATTTATAACACTATATTATTATTTATTTATTTATTTATTTATTTCACATACGGCATGTATTGCCTTTTAAAACATACATTAAAATATACATAGGTACTGAGAAAAAACATAGAGACTAAAAACAATAATACATTAAGTAAAATAAACAAAAAAGAAAACATACTAAAAAAGTTAATAAAACAATATGTGAAGCAACTAAATATAAAAAAAGATAGGTATATACAAATAAAATTTGAACACAAATCAGCAGAGAAAACAGTGCAACTTAAAAATACATTTGTTTACAGTAATATTTACAGAAGAAAAAAAAAGAAAAATAATATTACATAGATTAGGACTTGACGTTTGTCCTAAGATAATTTTAATATAATTTACAATCAAAATCTTTTTCATACACCCTTTTACACATATCCACACACGCAAACACACCCTCACATTAACAAAAACACAAAGACACCTAATAATTTTTTTCATGTACCTACAATTGTATTTTATATGTACTTTTTTATATTTTTTTATGACTTTAAATGTGTACTTTTGTACTTTATTATTTGTATTTTTTATATTTTTTTGTGCCTTAGATATTCAGAATTCACGTAGCTGAAATTTATGCTTACTTATTGCCTAGTACTACCTCAGAACAGGCTTTGCCTAGTGAGGTAATAAATTCCATTTATATATTTTACTTTATATTGTATTATGGAAATTAATAAATAATAAAAAAAAAAAAAGATTGTCAAGATTCATTCATTACATAATATAATCATTTCATTATATGTAAATATATAATGAAATGATTATAACATATATTATAACACATCCTTGCACTAAGCACAAGTGGCGAGTTTATTGCCATTTGGAAATTTCTTCCAACTAACCAGTGTTTCATAGGTGATTATACTTACATCATATGTGCAGTTCTTATTCGACGCTATCATTTTATTTGTAGGTACTTTCTTTGTCAGATTAATAAATTGTTATAAGGTTTATTTTTTTTTGTCGATCTACAATTCTTGATAGAACTCCATAATCAATCAATACTCCTTGCAATTATCCCATATGATGACTGGTTTCCTAGTACTATCGCTCTGTCTTGGGCTTCTAGAACTTCATAATACTTCTTATTCATTCATTCATTCATTCATACCATCACGGCATATCCCACAATGTTGGGTAACCAGCGAAAAATACCTACATATAAATTAATTGTAGGTACACTGGTGGTACTTCAAATATTGAATATATAAGAACATAATACAGAAACATTTTCATTCTCATATACATACATGTATTATGTTTTTTTTTATTAAATTTACAATACATTATACAAAATATAAAACAATCAAAATATATAGAAAAAGATGCACAGTAAGAAAAAAACTTATTTACCTTTACCAGAATGCAAGCACTTGTGTGTAAAGGAGACAATTAAATACAAAAGACACAAAATATTGTATATATAATTATTATCTATACAAAAAGAAGTTAATATAATTTACATATATAATAGATGGGTCGGTGGCAGAGCGGTTAGCGCGCTGGTCTAGTAATCCAGTTGTCGCGAGTTCGAATCCTGCCTCGACCGATTTCGTTCACCTAAGCACAAGCATTTATTTGCTTATTTTAGGGAACGTAGGAAGATGTATATGTACTTGTTTAACAAGGACATATTCATTTAAAAAAAATATAAGTCAAATTTAATTAAGTTTATTTATTTTTTATTTTTCTTTTGAATTCATTATATTCAATTGCTATTCTCAAATCCGTTTCAAGTTGGTTGAACCACACCACCCCATTGTAAGTGTAATAGTGTTGGCAAAACTTGCATGTGTTATATATATTTTTTATTTATTTTTATGAGGCTATGTATATTTATGTATTTATTTTATTACCAGAAAAGTTTAAGGTTCATTATGGCTTTATGGCTGCATGGGTACGCTCTGGGATAATGCTTCCGAGATCAGGTAGCCAAGAGGCATATCGATTTGAGTGGACGACACTACTGTGTCGATTCCTCCTGCACTCACAATAGGCAGCTGCTTCTAAAGAAAATGGACGAAATAGGGATAAAGATAAAAAAACCGAGGCAAGATGCAAACTTAAGTAAAGTAGGAAGTTCAAAGTGACGGAACTAATTCAAAGATTAGAAGCGGAAGCGATAAGACGAAGAAGAAGAAAATAATAAGAATATGGTAAACATCGAAATGTGCACTTCAGTACCTACAGTTTATTTACTAAGAAGACTACAGAATATTCATTTATACTTACCACAATGTGGGGTAACCAGCGACAGGTGTGCGGGTGTGCATTGTCTAATATTCATTCTTTCATTCATACCATCACGGCATATCCCACAATGTGGGGTAACCAGCGAAAGGTGTGCGAGTGTGCATTGCCTAATAAAAGGGAGCACAACATATCTGTGTACACCCACACACCAGTCTCGTCTCACCTAAAAAGGCACTATATTCAGAATGGGTGGTGAACCTCATTGCTGAACTATGTGAGATGTTATTGTTGCCTGTTGTATTTTCGATTACCCGGCTCTTACGGGACACTCGAAAACAATAATAGAAAAGAGTGGAAGCACTATTCTAAGCCGGTGCCTCACAGCTAATTGTCATTGTCTAATAAAAGGGAGCAAAACACTTGCGTGTATACCCACACACCAGTCTTGTCTCACCAAATCAATAAACTACAGAATATTACACATTATATTCAAATTGTCGTCTTCCGTGGCTCAGTTGGTTACAAATCAGACTCAGAAGCGAAAGGTCCCGAGTTCGATTCCTGGTGAATTATATTGTGTTTTCAGTTTGGATCACAAGTCTGGACGAAAATTATTATTGGGTGCGTATTAAACTAATATCTAACCAAAAAATGTAACCAGCGTTAGGTGTGCGGGTGCGCATTACCTTATCAGTGATTTAAATCGGAAACCCAAAATTTGTTGTTTTTTTTGCATTTGGAGAACAAATCAGGGGGGCAAGTCTGGTCCAACCGGCAAAATCAAAACCCTCGTGATCATGGATATAATTATCATATGGAGTTCTATGACATCTAAAGATATTATAGAACTGCATATAATAATTACCTATATCCATGATATGGGTAATCACGAGGGTTTTGATTTCGCCAGTTGGACCAGACTTGCCCCCCTGACTTGAAATTAAAAAATTTGATCGGTCATTCACTTTGATTTTATGCATTCTTTAGGCACATTGAAGAATTATTTCTCCACATCACATAGTAATGGAGAAATTAATTTTAAATTCTGTGCTGGACATTCACTAGAAAAGTGTTTAAAATACTAATGGTATTATTTTTAGAAACACACTGAGAAATTTTTAATAAATTTGATAATGTTCTGTAAAAATTCTTGTAGCAAAATAATAAGTTTGCCCTGATATTTGGCATTTATCTTATATTTCTAAAAAAACTATAAGGTATAGCAATACAATTCTTTTTATATTACAGAAGACAAAAATATCTAGAAAAATATGTTGTGACGTTGCATTAACGCTTCAGGTTTATTATAAACCTAAAAAACATTTATTTTCCATTCAGCGCCATTGCGAAATAAGGTTGAATGGTTGTGACTCAGTCTGATGAGGGAACGGTCAGTTCCAAAACCAATCATTATGATGAATGCAAAGCTGTTAAAAAAAATGTAAAACGACATAGTAGGTTGAGGCACTCGGTTAACTTTGCCTACCGCGTCAGGCACCCGACGTGATGGTATATATGTATGTTTTTTTTTTTTTTAACATGTCTACGTAGGGGACGCCAGCTATTAGGATTTGGGTCCATTTTACTCTTCCGAAGAAGCGCACTACGTAGCGTTGGGAGGGGTTTGCAATCTAAAAAAGAGTTTATTAATTCGGATTTTAAAAAGACCCGGGTTGTACGAAGATGGAAACACAGAATTCGGAAGATCGTTCCACAGTCGGGCTGCTGTGTTAATAAAGGAGTTCGAGAAGCGACTTGTTCGTATATGTTGAAGGTCCACTGTGAATGGATGCTGCGATTGAGTGAAGCGAGTGACTCTGTTGCGAGTGGGTGGAGGAGGGACCAAAGATGCAAGTTCTTCTGAGCAATTCCCGTGGTAGTATCTATAGAATGTGTTTGTGCAATTTCAATATGTAGGTAATCAATCAATCAATGCAATACATTATTACATCTTGTATTCTGCAGATTTCATACTGAACAGATGCTCCAATTCGAGAGTATTTTTTGCAACACGTTGCATAATAATAATAATAATAATAATAATAAATGGGTCTGGCAAAACCACAGAATCACCGGTTGTTGTTCCTGTTCCTGGTTCCATCCACCTTCAACAGGACACAATGTGGCAGTCTATTCATCTTGCTCAATCGCTTTGTACCTACTGGATGATGGAAGATGCAATTCAAAACTATTTTAAATCAGCGGTGCGCAATCTTTTCAGTCAAGGATTATTTTTATTTATTTTCAGATAACCGCAATTAATATGAAAATAAATGCTCTAAAGTAGTTTGGCCACATATAAAGAATGAGCGTCTGACAAAAAAAAGGATACAAGGCTGATTTAAGAGGAACGGAAAGTATAAGTCGACTAAGGAAAATTTGACACGATCACATAAATGGAGCTTTAGAAGTAAGAATATTAGAAGAATGTGTATAAGACGACGCATGGACGTTATTGAAGCGAGAAATGTATGTCAAGAGAGAGGGGTCTGGCGTACTATTTTCTTTGCCTACCCCAAATAAGAAAATGGTTTGTCGGCATGGTATTTTCAAACGATTTGTTGATCAGCCTGATAACGGAGTGGGCAACTGCGAAAACGGTTGTAAGATTTAAACATGTCTTTGTAAATCTTAAATGGTAATTGGCAGATCATGTTGCTAGACGGGGAATATGGTAGGTATATGATTTTGCAAAGCACCTTTACACAGTTATGCATATCCTCGGACAGTCTGATGTCTTCGGGAAACAAAGGATTGACCGAGGTCATACAAACTCCGCCGCGCGGCATTCCGTAAAAACGGCTCGTAACGTGAACATCGTATTTGTCTAAGATATTGTATTTATTTTTCGTATGTAGGCCGATGATAGGTATTGTCCTCGTCGCTGGAAGTAGATGGGTCCAAAAATCCGAAAATCCAAAAAAAGATAAGTGGAAGTACTTAGATGAAGCCTACATACATCCAGCAGTCGAGAGATTGTTGAATAAGGAAGAAGAATATATTAAGTTTCTTTTGATAGTAATAAAATGATGCCAAAAGTGACATACGTACGTCAAAAAATAGGTATATACCTTGGATTTATTCTGGATATCTCTGTTGGCCGCCAGTCTCTTCATTTCTTGGTAGCTGCTACAGCGCATCTCTCCCTGACTCTTCTTTCCTTCTCAAAATTGTTTAAATATTCCCATTTTTATTTTCTGTAAAGCTATAAAACTAAATTGCACGTCGATCGTTGTTTGCGAATATCTGCAATATAAAGAGATACCTCACTTTTTCACGTGATCTTTCCGTGTTTCAGGACCCCCCGCGATCCACAACAGTCTTCACATTATTCCTCTCAAATCCTTAACAATACGTTTCTTTCTTCCAATCCATCGCGGCACTGTATTAAAATCCATTTAACTCTCAACACAATACATTAATGGTATCTACTATACAATGAATGAAAAATATATTAATGCAAAACCTTGTGCTAAAGTAACACAGTTTCTTACAAAGGAATACTTAATGTTGGTAATTTTAGCATGAGTTACTAGTTCATATACCTATAAACATCTTTTAATTTTCAATTCGTTTCCCTTTATTCTTGAATTAGTAACACTGACGTTATTCACTGACAAATATATTTATATTTTTCCTACATTTTTTAATGATATGTCCTTGATACAAGTAGGTACATTTTAGTAGGCACATTTTTTATTGACAAACTTTTAAAAATGAATGAAGAACCTTGAAACAAGTAGGTACATTTTTTATTGACAAACTTTTAATAGATGACTTTACAAAAAAAGGCCCTGCACCCTGGTCTTGATCTTACGTTTTATTCAAGACTGCAAGACTTGCAAGCCTCTTAATTCCTAATTCCTCCTCACCCATCCACATCCTTCCCACATTTCAATATTTTTTCAAATTTTTTAACTAGGTTTTTTTTTAATATTTTTCTTTTGTTTTAGGAACATCTTATTATTTAGTGAAAAAAAGGTTACTTTTTATGGTATTTTTGTAGTAACTTAATATTTTTCGGTTTTTAGTCATATTAACTTGTTTATTATACATTTGTGATTAATATGTAATTAGTCTCATTGTTGTACCTACATCTTTTTTATATATAATTTTTAATTTGACTATATTAATCCATACATACCATCACGCCGTATCCCTACTTGGGGTAGGCAGAGAGGACCGAACGCCAGACACCTCTATCTCGACATACATGTTTTGCCTCATTTACATCCATACATCGCGTCATACATGCTCTCCTATTATTCTGACTTCGTATATTACCATCTTTCAATCTCATTTATAACTCATTTATATGATCATGCCAACTATTTCTCGGGCGGCCACGATTTCTCATTCCACTCTTTTCAGCCTTGTATACTTTCTTTGTCAGGCGCTCACGTTCATTCTCTCCACATGTCCGAACCATCGTAGTTTATTTACTTTCATTCTACTCACAATATCTCTTTCAATCTTGCATTCTCGTCTGATGTCCACATTCCTTATCCTATCATAGATCGTTCTACCACACATTCGTCTTAGGGACCTCATTTCCACAGCATTAATTTTACTTTCATGCGTCTTCTGCCATGTCCATGTCTCACTTGCATACATTAATGTTGGTAAGACTATTACAAATATTCATCCACTTGTTCTAGTAATTCATTTTTCACTCGTTTTTCGCATTCTGTTCTTCTTTCGCTTTTTTCAATTACCATTACTTTAGACTTAGCTCCATATTAATACAAATAAATAAATAAGCCTCTTGCTTACCATTATCAACATGCAACATCATTAATCTATATTATTTCATTAATCTTTTTTTATATTTTTATTTGCATTACTTTGAGTTGGGTTAATTTTTATATTATTATTTCAAGGACATAATGACTTTTCAAAAAAAAATATTGTTTTGATTCAAACTGAATGGAGTTATGCACCTTTAAATCTACCACCTTGTCATTATCATATGACATACATATATCCTCAAGGATCAAAAGGTAGGAAGTGTAAGTGGAAACCGGAAGGTTGTGTTATTGTGCTATGTAGGTAGGTAGGTCCAACCTACAGCCATCATCTCTTATCCAACTTCCTCCCTTCGTTTGGCATTTTTTAATTCACCAGCAGCCACCGCACGTCCACCACCACCGCGCAAGTTCTCAACAAATAAAGATGAAGTAGAATAAATATAGGCATGCATTAATATAGTCAGCATAATGTGTCTTCAATGACTTTCACAGATTTTAAGCGTACGCTGACAGAAGCGGACTGAAAAGTTTTTAAAATAAGGCAAAAAAAATTTTATCAACGAATGCATCTGATTATATCAAATTCAAAACGCTGTTTCCCCATTAATGGCAAGGGAAACAGAATTGAATGTCAAATTGTCCTATCAAGAAATATTCTTTTTCTATCCATTCTAATTGTTTCTAAGTCCAACAGCAGAGAGAAAATTTGTGAAGACTGAGACGACGCTATATTATTATTTGAATCATTCAAAAGTCTAACTGCTTGAACTGAATATTCCATATTAAACACTTTCGTCATTTCCCGCCTGGACTACTGTGATGGCAACCACGCAAACCTCCCAAAGCTTGAGCTCAATAAACTTCAATCCGTCTTCAACGCAGCTGATAGACCAATCACCGGAGGCGCAAAATTCTCTCATATCTCACCATCTTCGAAATCATCACTGGCTGAAAGTACCAGAGAGAGCCAAGTACAAACTATGTTTGCTGACATTCAAAGCGATCCATGGCATGGCTCCCACTTATCTCACAGACTTCTAGATCCCGTGGGATCCTCTGGGATTGTTGCCACCCAATGGTGTCCTCTTATGTGTCCTCTCCTCGTTGCTGTCCGCAGAAATAAATAGATTTAAATCCGCATATTTTGCGATCGTCCCAGATTATTTATTTATTTAGTACGGGATAATTTATGTTACGCCGTTTTCGTTGGAACTCACCTCGAGGGCGCGTTTTAATGATATCCCAAATCCATCCCTTGTCCCAAGGGTAGATGGCGCAGTGGTGCAAAGTGTTGTTTGAATATCAAAGCACGTGTTTAATAATAATATAATATTGTGTTCTGCGAACACGTGGTGTTCCGATTCACGTCCGGTGCAGCACAATTCAGCCTGTTGCCTCCTACATTCAGTATAGGTAGGTCTACATACTGCTCGCACCTTACATCCGGTTGCCGGATAGATACCTACATACATACACAGACACACAGGAAGTCTAGAGCAACCTTGAACGGTGCAAAACATGGCGACATGTGTTCACTGCTTACCACAAGGGAAATCTGATTGGATTTGAGGACTTTACCGCGCGGTGTGCAATATGACTTCGACCCTTGGATCGGACAAATAATACGCGTACCTATTGCTTTTGGTTTGGATTGAAAAGGGATGTCAATAAATAGGCAAAATTGGTGAGCGTTGAGCAAGCGCATAAAGTGATCACATAAACCAACCGATGACAAGTCCTGTAGGTAGGCACCAACCTGATTTTCCGGTTCATCTATAAATACGTATTTTAACTTCATCTCTCTTGAGAAAATTTGAAAATGTATGTTTTTTTTATTTTGACCTGCCTCAGCACGTAACCAATCCATCTTACGTCTCTCTGAGAGAGTCGTAAGTAGGTGTCCTCTTCCTTCAATTGTTGGTTCGATATGGTTCCTCCTTCCGATATGGTTCCTCCAGTATATCCCCAGCATTCTTCTATAGGTCCAAATCTCGAACGCACTCAGCCGAACAATTATTATGAGTTTTATGCTTTGAAGATCCGGCTTAAAATAGTGCTTCCACACTTGTCTATTATCGTTGTTTTCGAGTGTCTCATTAAAATAACGCCTCACATAGTTCAACATTGAGGTTCACTACCCATTGTTGAATACAGTGCCTTTTTAGCGTGTCCGGATTGACCGTAGCTTATTGACCGTGGACAATTGACCGTACGCCCTTTTTACCGTATGGACAATTTACCGTGAGGACAATTTACCGTGCGGACAATTTACCGTATGGACAGTTGACCGTGGGGACAGTTGATCGTACGGACAATTGACCGTGAGGACAATTTATCGTATGGACAATTGACCGAATGGACAATTCACCGTGCGGAAACTATTTTTAATAACAAAAAAAATGCTTCTTTTTCGTAATTCGAGTTAAATAAATTGTGTGAAAAAAAATTTTCGTTTATGGCGACGAACCGATAGCGTTCTTTTTTTTATTTTAAAATACCACGAGAAATCCAAGATGTCGGCAGAAAATAAACGTGATTGAACAAAGATTTAGGAAGCCGTCAATTCTTAAACTTCATCTTATTCTTTTTTGATTTTTCAAGATGGAAATCGATTTGTACTAATTAGGTGGATACACGCTTGCCCCGTACTTATTTTTGTAAGGTAATCTTCCATCACCGAAGCCCTTCGATCTGCCCATGACTGCTGCATAGTCTACATGGAAGTGGACCATTCGGCGGGTAATAGAGTGTCCACCATTCTCAGTCATAAGAACAAGGAAGAAGAAGAAGAAACTGTATCTTTAAGACTAGTTCGTTCTTGATGACGCTTTTTGCGTGTTATTTTAATTTTTTTTTTTTTATAAAAAATGAATATGTCCTTGTTAAACAAGTACATATACATCTTCCTACGTTCCCTAAAATAAGCAAATAAATGCTTGTGCTTAGGTGAACGAAATCGGTCGAGGCAGGATTCGAACTCGCGACCACTGGATTACTAGCCCAGCGCGCTAACCGCTCTGCCATCGACCCATCTTATTATTACATTAAAATCCTCCGTATGCATATAGACAAATGATACCTTCTGACATCACTGTTCAGTGAATTGAACAAGTTCACGGAAATATCCGTGACAAGTTCACAGAAATGAAATAATGGCCACGCATTGATCCTATCGGAGTCCGTATTAATAATAAGTTTTCTATTATATTCTGTAGCACGTGCTACTAAATCTGTATGTCACATTTATTTTATACCAGCAATTCAAATTATACCTTCATATTATAAATACATATACAACCCGATAATGTTTCAATAATGACACACCTTTGTATGAATTTGGCGCATTGCATTACGGTCTGTGTGACGGCTGTGAATAGAGACCATTATCCTACGCGACTTTTGCAAATCTTTGATCAAACACACGTATCAAAAATAGGGGAACTCTGAAACATCTGCTCTTTTAACACAATAAAGGCCGGACCTCTTGTTACACCAGTCGTTCGAACATTCTAATAATAATCTAATAATATAATCATTTTTTTTTCCTAGCCACAACAACTCAGACCGCCGTGGCATTGTTATGACGTCATCCTGGGTTAAATTTCCAGCGGAAGATTTTTCTGGATTAAAAAAAGAAGCTTATTTGAACCGACATACCTACATTGCAATACCAATTTTTTGATATACATTGCAATACCAATGATTGCAATTGAGGCAGTCAAAGCTAAAGTGGACTAACCTACATATTGAGTTAACTTGTGTTTCTTCGATACAAAAATGGACTTAACTTAATTTCAATATTATTATATTTAGATGCCAATGTTGTTTTTGTTTTTGCATTTAAATATTTAAAAATAGTTAGTTCATTTTTGTTTTATGGCAACGAATGCAAATTGCCATTTTTTGACGCTACTTGTCGGCGGTTGTCAGTCTTATAAAATATATTCATTTTTAATAAATACGAGATAGAAAAACATAATAAATCACAAGAGAATTTGATAGAAGGTATGTGCTCATATTTTCATGTTTAAATTATTTGAAATATGTTTTCTATTTATATTTTCAACGGCTGTGTGCTAAATTTGATAAAATGTGTGGTATTTGTCTTGGCCAAAAACGGATCTATATTAAAATAGCATATGTTTTAACCAAGAATTGTTGTCTACAACTAGTATTTATTCCATGATCTCTTAGATATTAAATTTGATAATTTCTAAAAAGCATCATCACTCAAATCTATGGTATGTGGAGATAGTCCACTTTTGCTTTGACTGCCTCAATTACTATATTCACATTTCGAATATCTGACGATTTTTAATGAGGAAAAAATATTTAATAACCAGAATCACTTATATGTAAATCTTAATTCACTGTTTTAAAAAGGATTTGTATTCTTTTTTTTTCAATGTACTAAATCAGTTTCGCTGTTTTTAAAAAAAATTCGATTGCTAAATATTAAATAATGATTGTGAATCATTATTTTAATTTCGTCTGTCTCGTTTATCATCCAGAGAAAGACCAACGAAAACCTGGATAAACAATTGGCCCAAGATTCTAAAATGTAACGGCTGCATGAAACCTTTACCCAGAACTGCAGAGTATACAGTTTGAGGACAAGAAGAGGCGACCCCAATAGCCTGTAGGCTGTATTGGGACAGTGCCAGGAATAAGAAGATTCTTTGAATTCAGCAAAACTTTATAATTGACTCGTGAATTTCTTGAATTATATACCACACCATTGCTATACCACACCATTTCCCTATTTAGGGTAGACAGAGTAAACCGAGTGCCAGGTTCCTCTTTTTTTCTCGCTTCATTCACGTGCATGCATCGTCTCATATACGCTCTTCTATTATTCTTACTTCAAACTATCTTTCGAATTTCCACTTATATGTTCTTTGACTATCATTTTTAAACATAAAATAAAATTGATAGTATATATTTTCCTGTCCGCAATGTGTTATATTAAATTGAATATTGTTATGTCCCTCAAAAAATATTCACCAGGTCATGATGAATTTAAGTATTCATTTTTTGTTTTGTGTGAATTTTATTTTCTATGTTAACAGGTTTGCAATAATTGTTGAATTTCGTAAAAAAAACACAAGGGTTTTATTTATATACCTACCATAAAACAATATTATGTATATATAGGACAAGACCTATACCTATATCGATCTTTTGGCGTTTCTGGACCAAAGTCATGGAACAATCTTCCAATGGATATAAGATGTGCCGAAAATATCAATGAATTCAAGAAGAAATTAAAAACTCATCTTTTCCGCAAGTCGTATCCAGATTGTTCTTCATCCGTTCAATAATATTATGTGTACTAAATATTATGCCAGTTTACTTTGAATAGACTATTTTTTATAATTAATTTCATCTGGATCATGTAACAAGATTAATTTGTGATTTCTAGGTATTTTTTTAGGTTTTATATTTCACCATTTTCAATGTGTTAGCTATAGGACTAATTTTAACTTAATTTTTACTTATTGTATTTTTTTTTAAGTTTTATGTTTCACCATTTTCAATGTGTTAGCTATAGGACTAATTTTAAATTATTTTTTTGCAAACTGAAAGCGCCCTTGAGGTGACCACGGTTGTCACTAAACGGCGCTTTATAAATTGTCCTTATTATTATTATTAAGAAAGAAGATGTTATACGAGAACCTCAAATTAAGCAAATAACTATGGTTTGGACACACAGATAGAATTAACGATGAATATCAATAGAAGAAAGTGAACAGGATTGATAGTTAAATAAATGATGTGTCAACTTTGGAAACACATAATATTGAACTTACTTCTGAAAATCGAGAAGTATGGAATTAAATAATTAAGGATTTTCGTGAAACAATACATGGAAACAAATGAGACATTTCAATATTTTGTTTTATTGAAATTCCAAAATAAAACCATACGCTTTAATAAATACATGTAAACAAATGATACTATTCAATATTTTGAATTATTGAATTTCTAAGAAAACCTTACACTTTAATAAATACATGGGAACAAATGAGACAATTCAATATTTTGAATTATTGGAATTCTAAAACAAACCTTTCACTTTAATAAATACTGGGAAACAAAAGAGACAATTCAATGTTTTGAATGATTTTAATTCAAAAACTAACCTTGAAGTTAAATAAATATTATAGAACTTTCTGAAAATTAAACGAAAGTAACTGAAAGTGGACTAAAATAACTTCAGGGCTCACTGAAACTAAAATTAAGTGACGTCATGGAATTTCAATAAAACTCAGGTTTTCAAATCAACATTAATATCTCTATATATTCAATAACTGCATGTTTTGTAGACTGAATAAGACTGCGTTCTATTTGAATCTTTGATAATTGATCCCGCCTTCGCCAACCTTATGGCGCTGAACGATAATTGATTTAATAGACAAAATGACAAATTTGCAAAGAGTTTTTTTTTTGCAAAACACCACATGTCATGTGATGATACCATATGACGATCATATGTTGCATGGGACCAAAATCAAAACAATAAATTGGCTTTATAGTACCCAATACGTGAATTACAGTGCATTGGCACTTAGTTCGTTATTTACGATTTCACTCACGTTGTTAGATATAGCCAACAATTAAGTTATTACTTGATTATCACTAACCGGCGCGGCGCTTTGTAAATTATTAGGTGTCTTTAATACGTGAAGCGAAAACTTCGTACCCCCATTTTAAGCAAACTGCGCACACGGAGGAGTCTGAGATTTGGCATAGTTAAAGTGTATATGAAGGAGAACTGCTGATAATATATATACAAAATATGAGTTGTAAATACATTAAATTAAATAAAAATATATTTCACATCAAAACAACGTAAAAGAGAGGGGAAGCCTAACTTTAATACACCCGCGTAGTATAATCTACTGTGACCAAAATATTCAATTAACCGAGGTAGTCACATTGGAGTAGTCATGCTAATATATCCCTTGTCTTTCATGGTCGTTTTTTTGGGTTTAAACTGTTACTGCTGTGGTTTCTACGACGCGGTTGTTTAAAATCAAATTTCAGAATTTTTTAAAAAATATATATGATCTGAAAACCTACTGGGAAACAACATAAATGCTACTCAAACAACAACACCTATAACTTTGATCTTTTTAATCATAGATCTGGGGAAAGAAAAACAGTGAAATCAAAACCCTTTTGATTACCCATATCATATGGAGCTCTTTAATATCTTAAGAGGTACTTTTCAAACTTAAAAATTTAATGATTTACGGTTGAATTTTGACCTCCGCTGATCAATAGGTAGTTATTATTAGTATACGATCAAGACTTTCAAGATGGTCAAAATAAAGAGTAAAAAAATGAAAGAAAGCATGTGAAAAAAATCGAATAATTTATAAGAACCTTATACTTCTTTATATGACTTCTATGTTCAGTTTCAGAATTAGTATGCAACCTCTTGCAAGTGGTTGTGAAAATATTATTGCAACGGATAAGAATAATGTTAAAGATTCCAATAGGATCCAAAGTCAGGGCAAAGGTTTTGAGATCCGCTTCCTCCAGGTGGATATACACAACATGATTTTTGCACATTTCCTTTGCAAAACTTTCAATATGATATGTATACCTACTGATTTTTACTAACATATAGGTATCTACTAATAATATCCGACAATGAATGTTATTAATTTAGCGATGGTATAATTTATATTTACATAAATTCGGTCTTCTTTCAGCCAGCTAGTTCGAATTCAATGTATTTTCGAGGCTTTAGTAGGTTAAATAGTAGATCTGTAATAATTTTAATTTTTCTGATATTTATTTTTTTGTAACTACTTATATTGTAATTTTGTATTTTTGGTATCAATAATAAAAAAAAAATATTATACACTTAGAAAATATTTTCCCTAATACTCTCAAATATACGTCTATTGAACAGTTTATTTTGACGTTTTTATTGATTTCGTAAGTTTTTTGAAATTTGAATTTGTTTGATACTTTTTTGTAAACGGAGAAGCTGTGAAGTCGAAGATGTTGTGCGGTGGGGAAGAGCACGAAGACGATTCTGGAGAGATCATGTGGGGAGAGAGGTTCGGATCGAGTGGTGAGGATAGTAGGATGAGGAGATAACAAATAGCAGACCCCCTGGAAGACCCCCCAAGCGATGGAGGGATAGTTGGACGTCCACCTCACAAGAGCAGGCTCCCAGAATAACAGGACACAGTCCTAACTAAAACGGAAGATGAAGAATACTTAATAACACCCTTTTTCAAGACTTAATTTTATTATTAAATGTAAATAAAATACTACGAGGTGAGATATTCACGAAAACGGCGCTTTATAAATCATCCAAATTTATTATTATTTATTACGAGGCCTATGAAGTAAATTTGTACTTCAATCGAAAAAAAATATGAAAATCTACCGGCTGAGTTTATTACTATTTTAATTACTATTGTAGCTATTACAAATAAAAAAAAATATTCTAGGTTTATTGATTTGGTGATAAGTATACAATATTTTACTGCAGTATTGTAGGTTTATTGATTTGGTGATAAGTATACAATATTTTACTGCAGTATTGTAGGTTTATTGATTTGGTGATAAGTATACAATATTTTACTGCAGTATTGTAGGTTTATTGATTTGGTGATAAGTATACAATATTTTACTGCAGTATTGTAGGTTTATTGATTTGGTGATAAGTATACAATATTTTACTGCAGTATTGTAGGTTTATTGATTTGGTGATAAGTATACAATATTTTACTGCAGTATTGTAGGTTTATTGATTTGGTGATAAGTATACAATATTTTACTGCAGTATTGTAGGTTTATTGATTTGGTGATAAGTATACAATATTTTACTGCAGTATTGTAGGTTTATTGATTTGGTGATAAGTATACAATATTTTACTGCAGTATTGTAGGTTTATTGATTTGGTGATAAGTATACAATATTTTACTGCAGTATTGTAGGTTTATTGATTTGGTGATAAGTATACAATATTTTACTGCAGTATTGTAGGTTTATTGATTTGGTGATAAGTATACAATATTTTACTGCAGTATTGTAGGTTTATTGATTTGGTGATAAGTATACAATATTTTACTGCAGTATTGTAGGTTTATTGATTTGGTGATAAGTATACAATATTTTACTGCAGTATTGTAGGTTTATTGATTTGGTGATAAGTATACAATATTTTACTGCAGTATTGTAGGTTTATTGATTTGGTGATAAGTATACAATATTTTACTGCAGTATTGTAGGTTTATTGATTTGGTGATAAGTATACAATATTTTACTGCAGTATTGTAGGTTTATTGATTTGGTGATAAGTATACAATATTTTACTGCAGTATTGTAGGTTTATTGATTTGGTGATAAGTATACAATATTTTACTGCAGTATTGTAGGTTTATTGATTTGGTGATAAGTATACAATATTTTACTGCAGTATTGTAGGTTTATTGATTTGGTGATAAGTATACAATATTTTACTGCAGTATTGTAGGTTTATTGATTTGGTGATAAGTATACAATATTTTACTGCAGTATTGTAGGTTTATTGATTTGGTGATAAGTATACAATATTTTACTGCAGTATTGTAGGTTTATTGATTTGGTGATAAGTATACAATATTTTACTGCAGTATTGTAGGTTTATTGATTTGGTGATAAGTATACAATATTTTTTCGTGTTTCAAACATTGGAAGGTAATTTAGTGTGCATATTTGTGTACAGCCGTATGCCCAAGGTATACATGGG
Organism: Molanna angustata; assembly: GCA_963576475.1. NCBI lineage: Eukaryota > Metazoa > Arthropoda > Insecta > Trichoptera > Molannidae > Molanna > Molanna angustata. The sequence continues at coordinate 965,537 of OY754981.1, forward strand.
CCTTAACAAAGTGGAAATAGATATTATTATCTGAAAAAAAACAACAAAGCTTTAATCCAGAAGGACGTAATCTAATACGATTTAAAAATCATATCAGAAAATTCATTGTTATGATTGCCACTCATATTTTTTACAAGGATAATTTATTTATTCCATTTATCAACAAACGATTATACCGAGCCTGTGTAATTACCATAATTTAATGTCCTCCAACCAACACACACACAATGTGAAGCCTTATAATTATTCACACAAGGTAAAAAAAGGTTGGTTTATTTCGGTTGGTTGGTACTTTAGTGTGAGCAACAGACGAACATGAATGTGGACGAGGCAAGGGATGCGTGCCAAGATAGAAATGTGGCTTTCGGTTCTCTCTGCCTACCCTGCGAGGGACATGGCGTGATGGTATGTATGTATGTATGTACTTACTTTATCCCATTCGATTGCTGGGCCCCCGTGCTTGGTGTTGAACTCTTGTGTTATACTGTTGGATGGTGGTGAAACACCTAGCACATATCTTGGAGTGTGCTAGGTGTTTCTTCTTACTTCTGTAGCATACCTAAAGACTGGATAATCACACTGCTGTCTCTCAGTGATTAGTTTCAAAACAACAGCAAATAAAAGAAAAAAAATACTACATGTAAAAAGTTAGAAATAAGTAAAGATTCTTAATACTTGCTACAAGTGTAGGCACTTATTAATGTGGTTGACTGGTGAAAATCGCCTGCGAGCAATGAGTCCGCCACATTATGTAAAAAAATATATTTACATAATAAACGAATATTATTATTATTATTAAAAGAAAAAATGAAATTATGAAAGGAGAGAATTAAGAATATCACAAATAAATTGTAAAAATCTGATAGAGTAAAAATCTAACTGGAATAATTATTTTGTTACTAACAGGATTTCAATATTTATCTTAAAATATATGCAGTAGGAAATTGAGAAATAGGACTATGTAATTTACTGTCATTCTTTAAATAAAAACAATGTGTCTTCTTCATAGCCAAAACTACATGATTAATACACTTCATATTGGGATTATCATTTTTAAATTAATGTAAAATAGTTTGATATCGTCAAAATCCCATACGTTTTGGCATAATATGAACAGTTTATTTTAACTCAAGTTGGATATTATATGTAGAAGAACCAGGATCTCAAGGCACCCACAGGGCTTACGACCTGTCATCGGCTGGTTTACGTGATCACTTTATGCGCTAGCGCAACGTTCACCAATTATGGCATCTTATTGAGGTTGCCTTATCAATGCAATTTTGAAAGTTCTATATATTTTAATTGTGAGAAACAGATTGTTTGAAAATAATCTCTTTTAACCATCGCCATCTATAACGTAACGAAGAAACCTTTTTGTAACACAATGTATATGCATTACTATATTTCTAGGTTTTCACTATATTTCTAAGTATTAAAAACTGTGTTTGGGGGTTTAGAATAGGCCTTTATCAAGTCCCCACTTCAGATGATGGAGTCAGGGTCACAAGGCCTTGCACTTCGTCCTTCAGTATTGACCAATGACCTTTATCAAGCAGAAGATTGAACATGGCTGATTAGCTTCTTATTTCTAGAGTATTGAAAAGTTCCACTTTCTTACGTCTTCTGTCACGTCGTGCAGTAGGTAATAATAATATTTATAATAGGTATCGTAAAGACAGATGTATTCATCTCCCGCCAAAATTTCTTTTGATTACAGTTGTAAGGTAAGGTAAAGTAGGTACCTACCTTCCTTCAATATAATATTGTTGGCGGGAAATGGCAGCTGCGCGCGCACGCAGCACGTGCTCATTCAACTATTAAGCCCGCGCTTTTTTCATAATATTTTCAATACCTTTTAAGGGGAACCGGACACTATTGTTCTCCCCTTCTCGTGATGTGCACCGCATATGGGGGAGACAGAGAAATACCTACATCACCTACCTACATACAAATATATAAACCTGTAAGCTTTTATTTGATTCAATGTCAATTGAACCAGCAAGTACTGGGACAGTTTTTACGTCGCTGTTTTCTATAAGAAACTGTGAATAAAGGGAGAAATATTTATATGGCCTTGAGATGAATAATTGTTTGTCACTTTCATTGAGTGATTATATATACTAATGATCATTATTTAAAATACTTATTCCTTATTTTTAAAGATGCTGACTGCCGTCTATTTAAGAAAATTATGTTATATTGTAATTAAAAAACAATTATGTATATTGTAATTGTTTGGTTGACGTAACCACAAGGAATTATATTTATAATTTATAGCTGGTGTTTGATTATTTTTCTACTTAACAAAAAATAAAATAGGGTGAAAAACCTAAAGAGAAAAATAATGTAAATAAAGTGTGATTATTAACATTATTATCTAGTTACAATATATTTAAACTGAAAATCTGATTGCTATGTAATGTTCTTATATCGCTGTGTTTCTCGAACAAAAGTATAGTTTAAAATACTTTGTTTTTTATAAAATTGTGCAATAATTTTGGTTGTTTCATTGAAATCTAATGCTGTCCAAAGACACAATTTTGAACAATTATATGAAATCAACGTATTTTAACTATACCATTACTGATACTCTTGTTGAAACAATTCAACCTTAGTATTTTTATTTACTTTTTTTTATTATAATCATTATTTTCTTTTTACTTTTGTAATGTGATGACCTTGTTGCCATAGTACACAACGAATTTGTATTGTATATTTCAAATTAACTCTGGTTTATTACACACAAATAAATAATAAATATGAAAATATCAATTTTTTGATTTATAAAAAAACGAGTGGGTTGTGGCCAACACTAAACTCTCCACACCACAAATATTGACAATGAAATATTTTATTCATTCTAAATTTTACTACCAAGAATATAAATTTTCTAACGATAGTATATTTTCATGTTAAGATAGACAAACTATTAATGCAGTATGGTGAAGAATTCTAATGTTGTATGAAATATTTTAATAAAAGCAGATAAATTTTGTTTTAAAGGACGTTAGAGCATTTTGACAATTTTGACACGTAATATCATATGAAGAAATTTTTGTTATTTATGAAAAGCTAATCAGTTCGATGTTCAAGCTCTTTACATTATAACATGAAATCAAATTACTGAACTTTTCCATACATAAGAAATTTATCTTATTATATACATTTTTATTCATACTAAATTTTACTACCAGGAAAATAAATTTCTATCGACAGTATATTTTTATGTTAAGATAGACAAACTATTATTGCAGTATGGTGTAGAATGCTTATGTTGTATGAAATATTTTAATAAAAGCAGATAAATTTTGTTTTAAAGGACGCGAAAGCATTTTCCAAATTTTGACAGGTGATATCATATGAAGAAATTTTTTGTTATTTATGGAAAGCTAATCAGTTCTATGTTCAAGCTCTTAACATTATAACATGAAATCAAATTACTGAACTTTTCCATACATAGAAATTTATCTAATTACATTTTTATTCATACTAAATGTTACTACCAGGAATATAAATTTTCTTCCGATAGTATATTTTTATGTTAAGATAGACAAACTATTAATGCAGTATAGTGAAGAATGCTTATGTTGTATGAAATATTTTAAAAAAAGCAGATAAATTTTGTTTTAAAGAACGCGAGAGCATTTTTCAAATTTTGACACGTGATATTATATGAAGATTTTTTTTGTTATTTATGGAAAGCTAATCAGTTCTATGTTCAAGCTCTTTACATAATAACATTAAAACCAAATTACTGAACTTTTCCATACATAGAAATTTATCTAATTACATTATTATTCATACTAAATGTTACTATCAGGAATATAAATTTTCTTCCGATAGTATATTTTTATGTTAAGATAGACAAACTATTAATGCAGTATAGTGAAGAATGCTTATGTTGTATGAAATATTTTAAAAAAAGCAGATAAATTTTGTTTTAAAGAACGCGAGAGCATTTTTCAAATTTTGACAGGTGATATCATATGAAGAATTTTTTTGTTATTTATGGAAAGCTAATCAGTTCTATGTTCAAGCTCTTTACATTATATCATGAAATCAAATTACTACACGTTTCCATACATAGAAATTTATCTAATTACATTTTTATTCATACTAAATGTTACTATCAGGAATATAAATTTTCTTCCGATAGTATATTTTTATGTTAAGATAAACAAACTATTAATGCAGTATAGTGAAGAATGCTTATGTTGTATGAAATATTTTAAAAAAAGCAGTTAAATTTTGTTTTAAAGAACGCGAGAGCATTTTCAAAATTTTGACACGTGATATTATATGAAGATTTTTTTTGTTATTTATGGAAAACTAATCAGTTCTACGTTCAAGCTCTTTACATTATAACATGAAATCAAATTACTGAACTTTTCCATACATAGAAATTTATCTAATTACATTATTATTCATACTAAATGTTACTATCAGGAATATAAATTTTCTTCCGATAGTATATTTTTATGATAAGATAGACAAACTTTTAATGCAGTATGGTGTAGAATGCTTATGTTGTATGAAATATTTTAAAAAAAGCAGATAAATTTTGTTCTAAAGAACGCGAGAGCATTTTCCAAATTTTGACAGGTGATATCATATGAAGATTTTTTTTGTTATTTATGGAAAGCTAATCAGTTCTATGTTCAAGCTCTTTACATTATAACATGAAATCAAATTACTGAACTTTTCCATACATAGAAATTTATCTAATTACATTTTTATTCATACTAAATGTTACTACCAGGAATATAAATTTTCTTCCGATAGTATATTTTTATGTTAAGATAGACAAACTATTAATGCAGTATAGTGAAGAATGCTTACGTTGTATGAAATATTTTAAAAAAAGCAGATAAATTTTGTTTTAAAGAACGCGAGAGCATTTTTCAAATTTTGACAGGTGATATCATATGAAGAATTTTTTTGTTATTTATGGAAAGCTAATCAGTTCGTTGTTCAAGCTCTTTACATTATATCATGAAATCAAATTACTACACGTTTCCATACATAGAAATTTATCTAATTACATTTTTATTCATACTAAATGTTACTACCAGGAATATAAATTTTCTTCCGATAGTATATTTTTATGTTAAGATAAACAAAATATTAATGCAGTATAGTGAAGAATGCTTATGTTGTATGAAATATTTTAAAAAAAGCAGATAAATTTTGTTTTAAAGAACGCGAGAGCATTTTCAAAATTTTGACACGTGATATCATATGAAGATTTTTTTTGTTATTTATGGAAAGCTAATCAGTTCGTTGTTCAAGCTCTTTACATTATATCATGAAATCAAATTACTACACGTTTCCATACATAGAAATTTATCTAATTACATTTTTATTCATACTAAATGTTACTACCAGGAATATAAATTTTCTTCCGATAGTATATTTTTATGTTAAGATAAACAAAATATTAATGCAGTATAGTGAAGAATGCTTATGTTGTATGAAATATTTTAAAAAAAGCAGATAAATTTTGTTCTAAAGAACGCGAGAGCATTTTCCAAATTTTGACAGGTGATATCATATGAAGATTTTTTTTGTTATTTATGGAAAGCTAATCAGTTCTATGTTCAAGCTCTTTACATTATAACATGAAATCAAATTACTGAACTTTTCCATACATAGAAATTTATCTAATTACATTTTTATTCATACTAAATGTTACTACCAGGAATATAAATTTTCTTCCGATAGTATATTTTTATGTTAAGATAGACAAACTATTAATGCAGTATAGTGAAGAATGCTTACGTTGTATGAAATATTTTAAAAAAAGCAGATAAATTTTGTTTTAAAGAACGCGAGAGCATTTTCAAAATTTTGACACGTGATATTATATGAAGATTTTTTTTGTTATTTATGGAAAGCTAATCAGTTCTATGTTCAAGCTCTTTACATTATAACATGAAATCAAATTACTGAACTTTTCCATACATAGAAATTTATCTAATTACATTTTTATTCATACTAAATGTTACTACCAGGAATATAAATTTTCTTCCGATAGTATATTTTTATGTTAAGATAAACAAAATATTAATGCAGTATAGTGAAGAATGCTTATGTTGTATGAAATATTTTAAAAAAAGCAGATAAATTTTGTTTTAAAGAACGCGAGAGCATTTTCAAAATTTTGACACGTGATATTATATGAAGATTTTTTTTGTTATTTATGGAAAGCTAATCAGTTCTATGTTCAAGCTCTTTACATTATAACATGAAATCAAATTACTGAACTTTTCCATACATAGAAATTTATCTAATTACATTATTATTCATACTAAATGTTACTATCAGGAATATAAATTTTCTTCCGATAGTATATTTTTATGTTAAGATAGACAAACTATTAATACAGTATAGTGAAGAATGCTTATGTTGTATGAAATATTTTAAAAAAAGCAGATAAATTTTGTTTTAAAGAACGCGAGAGCATTTTTCAAATTTTGACAGGTGATATCATATGAAGAATTTTTTTGTTATTTATGGAAAGCTAATCAGTTCTATGTTCAAGCTCTTTACATTATATCATGAAATCAAATTACTACACGTTTCCATACATAGAAATTTATCTAATTACATTTTTATTCATACTAAATGTTACTATCAGGAATATAAATTTTCTTCCGATAGTATATTTTTATGTTATGATAAACAAACTATTAATGCAGTATAGTGAAGAATGATTATGTTGTATGAAATATTTTAAAAAAAGCAGATAAATTTTGTTTTAAAGAACGCGAGAGCATTTTCAAAATTTTGACACGTGATATTATATGAAGATTTTTTTTGTTATTTATGGAAAACTAATCAGTTCTATGTTCAAGCTCTTTACATTATAACATGAAATCAAATTACTGAACTTTTCCATACATAGAAATTTATCTAATTACATTATTATTCATACTAAATGTTACTATCAGGAATATAAATTTTCTTCCGATAGTATATTTTTATGATAAGATAGACAAACTTTTAATGCAGTATGGTGTAGAATGCTTATGTTGTATGAAATATTTTAAAAAAAGCAGATAAATTTTGTTCTAAAGAACGCGAGAGCATTTTCCAAATTTTGACAGGTGATATCATATGAAGATTTTTTTTGTTATTTATGGAAAGCTAATCAGTTCTATGTTCAAGCTCTTTACATTATAACATGAAATCAAATTACTGAACTTTTCCATACAAAGAAATTTATCTAATTACATTTTTATTCATACTAAATGTTACTACCAGGAATATAAATTTTCTTCCGATAGTATATTTTTATGTTAAGATAAACAAAATATTAATGCAGTATAGTGAAGAATGCTTATGTTGTATGAAATATTTTAAAAAAAGCAGATAAATTTTGTTTTAAAGAACGCGAGAGCATTTTCAAAATTTTGACACGTGATATTATATGAAGATTCTTTTGTTATTTATGGAAAGCTAATCAGTTCTATGTTCAAGCTCTTTACATTATAACATGAAATCAAATTACTGAACTTTTCCATACATAGAAATTTATCTAATTACATTTTTATTCATACTAAATGTTACTACCAGGAATATAAATTTTCTTCCGATAGTATATTTTTATGTTAAGATAGACAAACTATTAATGCAGTATAGTGAAGAATGCTTACGTTGTATGAAATATTTTAAAAAAAGCAGATAAATTTTGTTTTAAAGAACGCGAGAGCATTTTTCAAATTTTGACAGGTGATATCATATGAAGAATTTTTTTGTTATTTATGGAAAGCTAATCAGTTCGTTGTTCAAGCTCTTTACATTATATCATGAAATCAAATTACTACACGTTTCCATACATAGAAATTTATCTAATTACATTTTTATTCATACTAAATGTTACTACCAGGAATATAAATTTTCTTCCGATAGTATATTTTTATGTTAAGATAAACAAAATATTAATGCAGTATAGTGAAGAATGCTTATGTTGTATGAAATATTTTAAAAAAAGCAGATAAATTTTGTTTTAAAGAACGCGAGAGCATTTTCAAAATTTTGACACGTGATATCATATGAAGATTTTTTTTGTTATTTATGGAAAGCTAATCAGTTCTATGTTCAAGCTCTTTACATTATAACATGAAATCAAATTACTGAACTTTTCCATACATAGAAATTTATCTAATTACATTTTTATTCATACTAAATGTTACTACCAGGAATATAAATTTTCTTCCGATAGTATATTTTTATGTTAAGATAAACAAAATATTAATGCAGTATAGTGAAGAATGCTTATGTTGTATGAAATATTTTAAAAAAAGCAGATAAATTTTGTTTTAAAGAACGCGAGAGCATTTTCAAAATTTTGACACGTGATATTATATGAAGATTTTTTTTGTTATTTATGGAAAGCTAATCAGTTCTATGTTCAAGCTCTTTACATTATAACATGAAATCAAATTACTGAACTTTTCCATACATAGAAATTTATCTAATTACATTATTATTCATACTAAATGTTACTATCAGGAATATAAATTTTCTTCCGATAGTATATTTTTATGTTAAGATAGACAAACTATTAATACAGTATAGTGAAGAATGCTTATGTTGTATGAAATATTTTAAAAAAAGCAGATAAATTTTGTTTTAAAGAACGCGAGAGCATTTTTCAAATTTTGACAGGTGATATCATATGAAGAATTTTTTTGTTATTTATGGAAAGCTAATCAGTTCTATGTTCAAGCTCTTTACATTATATCATGAAATCAAATTACTACACGTTTCCATACATAGAAATTTATCTAATTACATTTTTATTCATACTAAATGTTACTATCAGGAATATAAATTTTCTTCCGATAGTATATTTTTATGTTATGATAAACAAACTATTAATGCAGTATAGTGAAGAATGCTTATGTTGTATGAAATATTTTAAAAAAAGCAGATAAATTTTGTTTTAAAGAACGTGAGAGCATTTTCAAAATTTTGACACGTGATATTATATGAAGATTTTTTTTGTTATTTATGGAAAACTAATCAGTTCTATGTTCAAGCTCTTTACATTATAACATGAAATCAAATTACTGAACTTTTCCATACATAGAAATTTATCTAATTACATTATTATTCATACTAAATGTTACTATCAGGAATATAAATTTTCTTCCGATAGTATATTTTTATGATAAGATAGACAAACTTTTAATGCAGTATGGTGTAGAATGCTTATGTTGTATGAAATATTTTAAAAAAAGCAGATAAATTTTGTTCTAAAGAACGCGAGAGCATTTTCCAAATTTTGACAGGTGATATCATATGAAGATTTTTTTTGTTATTTATGGAAAGCTAATCAGTTCTATGTTCAAGCTCTTTACATTATAACATGAAATCAAATTACTGAACTTTTCCATACAAAGAAATTTATCTAATTACATTTTTATTCATACTAAATGTTACTACCAGGAATATAAATTTTCTTCCGATAGTATATTTTTATGTTAAGATAAACAAAATATTAATGCAGTATAGTGAAGAATGCTTATGTTGTATGAAATATTTTAAAAAAAGCAGATAAATTTTGTTTTAAAGAACGCGAGAGCATTTTCAAAATTTTGACACGTGATATTATATGAAGATTTTTTTTGTTATTTATGGAAAGCTAATCAGTTCTATGTTCAAGCTCTTTACATTATAACATGAAATCAAATTACTGAACTTTTCCATACATAGAAATTTATCTAATTACATTATTATTCATACTAAATGTTACTATCAGGAATATAAATTTTCTTCCGATAGTATATTTTTATGTTAAGATAAACAAACTATTAATGCAGTATAGTGAAGAATGCTTATGTTGTATGAAATATTTTAAAAAAAGCAGATAAATTTTGTTCTAAAGAACGCGAGAGCATTTTCCAAATTTTGACAGGTGATATCATATGAAGATTTTTTTTGTTATTTATGGAAAGCTTATCAGTTCTATGTTCAAGCTCTTTACATTATAACATGAAATCAAATTACTAAACGTTTCCATACATAGAAATTTATCTAATTACATTTTTATTCATACTAAATGTTACTACCAGGAATATAAATTTTCTTCCGATAGTATATTTTTATGTTAAGATAGACAAACTATTAATGCAGTATAGTGAAGACTGCTTATGTTGTATGAAATATTTTAAAAAAAGCAGATAAATTTTGTTTCAAAGAGCGTTAGAGCATTTTGACAATGTTTACACGTGATATCATATGAAGAAATTATATGATATCTATGAAAAGCTAATCAGTTCTAAGTTCAAGCTATTAATATTCTTCTATCAATATGAAATCAAAAATATCCATTAAATAAAATATAATTTTTGAAACCGTTGAATATTTTTCTTTTAACATTGACCAACTTTGAATACAATTTTATGAAGATTCTTGGTGTTGTATAAATAGTTGAAACCAAATTAAAATATCTCTAATTTCCAGGTCGTGAGAGCATTTTTTCAGTTTTAATAGATGAAATCATAAAGAAACATTGGGAAAAAATGAACCGTTGTCTATGGAAAACTAATCAGCTCTAAGTTTATGGACTTAACACATGTGATATCAATATGAAGTCAATCGGACTTATAGTTTGGGCTGCAGAGAGGACACAAAAAAAAAACAACGTAAATGATGAATTCATAGAGAAGAAATCAAAAGTTGTCTATGGAAAACTAATCAGCTCTAGGTCTTTGCACTTTACACATATGATGTTAATATGAAGTCGATCAGACTTATAGTTTGGGCTGTAGAGAGGACACAAAAAAGATAAATGCTACGGCGTACGGCGTACGGCGTACGGCGTACAGCGTATACGCCATACACACAAACACATCACGACGAAACTCATAGTGTGCATTCTCTACATGATACCCATTGAGAAATTGATGTAAAAAAAATACGCTTAAATTTTGCGAAATCATGACTCTCCCCTATTCCATAGTGTGGAGAGTAAAAATAGAATTTATATTGAAAAACCGTATCAATTTAGCAGGGGTGTCGATCGTGTTGTTTTCCCCCTCTATCGTTCCATTGAATTAACTTAGGGAGAGGGACAAATAATACTTGTAATGCTGTGCTTAATGACTAAGTACAGCGATACAAAGGGGAGCTGACCCCTTATTGTCTTCCCCCTTTACTAAGCCCCTATGCGATGAGGGGAAGAGAGAAAGATAACCTCCAAATAGTCACGTACACTGGCAATATTCGAAAGAAAACAGATCTTATTCAAATTTATTAGATTTCAACAAAAAACATTTCATTTCATCGACATTTTTGGCATACATTTTATATAGAACTGTATCAAAATAATATATGTACCATCAAAGACGTCAATATTGAAACCATCTGGATCACAGAGCGCCCTTGGAATGATCCTGAATCATTAAACGGCGCTATAAAAAGCTTAATTTAAATTAAATGATACGAAATTATTTATTTTCCATTATATAACAATAACAAAAAATAACTATATTTTAAAAAGACTTATTATAAATATTCATGTACAATTAATAATAATAATAAAAATTTATAAAGCGCTGGTTAGTGATACAAGATCACTCCAAGGGCGCTGTAGCTTATTTGTTGGCTCTACAAAACAAGGCAGAATTAAGAAGTTTACCGAAGGTGTCAATGCTCTGAGCTCCACGTATGTCAAGAGGCAATTTATTCCATTTTAAATGCCCGTTCACACTAAAACCGCGATCATAGTAAGCCGCCTTATTGACTCTGTCCAATTCTTTTAAAGAATTGTGAGTCGTAAAGAGCCGCCTTATTGACTCTGTGATTCAGGCGATCTCAGCGTAAGCTGCCTCCGCGATGGAACATTCCTTTGGCACAATTCCTGAATGTAGTGTGGAGCCAAGTCGTTCAGAGCTTTAAACACCATCAGGCATACCTTATCACTCGTTCACTCGTTCTGGACATCTCAACCAGTGCAATTGTACCTATTTGGAAATTCACTTCCTCACTAGACAAGTCTGTTCTGAGGCAGGTTACGTATTTTTGAATGCTCATTCATTCATACTATCACGGTATATCCCACAATGTGGGGTAACCAGCGAAAGATGTGCAGGTGTGCATTGCCTTATAAAAGGGAGCACAACATATTTGTGTAAACCCACAAACCAGTCTCGTCTCACCTAAAAAGGCACTATATTCAGAATGGGTGGTGAATTTTTTCAATGTGTATTGGAATAACTCCTGTAGATGATAGTACTATGGATATCATTTTTTTTTTGTCTTTCTTCAAATCTCCTTCGTCCAGTAATGAACATATACCTCCCCCTGAGACTTCCACAGCTTCCAAATCCTGGGCAGACCGCATCCAACCGCCCCCGGCAATCGTCTTATGTCGTCAGACAATAACCTTATTTGTGGTCTTACAGTACTACGTCTGTCCGTTCTAGGTTGGCATTCCAGCACTTTTTTGGTCCATCTGGAGTGTGTGGTTCGGGCGACATGCCCTGCCCATCTCCACTTCTGATTGGCAACCTTTTGGATAACGTCGATTATATTGGTTTTCTCTTTCATCGATAAGTTAGTTTTTTATCTCTTAACTAAATTCCCAGCATTCTCCTTTCCATGGCTCTGTGTCACTGATAAATTTTAATAAAAATAACTATGTTATTTTTATTAAAATAATAAATTTATTAAATTTGTATTATAATAACTTTATTAAATTTGTATCACAATTTATTCATACCATCACGGCATATCCCACAATGTGTGGTAACCAGCGAATGGTGTGCGGGTGTGCATTGCCTTATAGAAGGGAGCACACCATATCACAATAACTTTATTAAATTTAAAACATACTAACTTTATTAATTTTGTATCATAACAACTTTATTTTCTCTTCTTCTGGGTCATAATCCTAGGATTGGTCTTCACCAAACACTCGATATTTCCACTTATCTCTATCGTCCGACAGTCTCTTCATCTCTTTAATAAATAATAATAAATTTGGATAATTTATATAGCGCCGTTTTTGTGAAATATCTCACCTTTGTAACTGCTATAGCGCACGTCACCGATTATCTGGTCTATATACTTTATTAATATCATATTTTTATTTTAGTTTTATTTTGAAGTCTTATCTACTTGAAAATGTGCTTAGCACGAAACCGGTTGTAGGTGGTAGTCTAAATAAACAGTGGAATTATGTTATATCCGTTTTTTTAATTAAAAATTTTAAGAAATATTTTAATGGAATTCCAACAAGCACTTTCGATCAAAAAATTAAATATTCTTAAGTAGGTATTGTTTATAATTAAGTTTAGTTTGTCGATCGAAATTTCTCGAAAGAACTATGTATATTGTATTTATTGTAGAGTACCTATTATTCTGAAGATGTGCCTTGCACGAAACGTGTCGATAATGAATATGTATATTTTGTATATGACCACTAGTTTCAGTCTTGTAGAGTATTATTCTGACGATGTGCCTTGCACGAAACGCGTCGATAATTAATTAAATTTAATAGAACGAAAACCATTTTTTTATATTAAGGTATACCTAATACGAGTATATCTAAAGTATTTATAATTGTTCTATTTTATCTATGTTTTTCTCACGTGTATAACGTTGACATGTTTTATGTGATTTGTGTTTTTATCTTGTTAGGTAGGTACTGGTATTTCACTGAGTGACGCCGTTTTGCGAAACGCCTAGACACATTACGATCTGTCATATTTACCAGCAGTCTGTGACATGTTTATGAAAATGAAATCAAGGTATGTAGTGTGTAATGTTTTCTCGTTTCTGGTGTCGTAATAAGGGCAAGCAACCAGTGGTAGGTCCGTGTAGGACGTATGAAGTTAAGGAAAGGCTAGGTTTATAAGCAGGTGTTTTGCACTGATGGGCAGATGTATACACCAAATATACACCGGTCCGCTTTACGTCACACATATATAAACATCTACATAAGATATAACTACCTAAGTAGATGTGTAGGTATATATTATATTTTTGTTTAAAATTACAAACTTGTAAACCAGCTATAGATATTTAAATGTGTCCCCGCAGACTAACACTTTTTTGGTCGTTATCTCTACCACATGATTTTTACTCCTCACTAACCCAAGGGGATATAGTGGGGAGTTATGATATCGCAATTTTTAAGGCTATTTTTTTATTGCAGATTATCAACTAGTATCATGCTGAGATTGTATTCTGAATGTTTCGTCACAATGTATCTGTGTGTGTGTGCTATGTACCTACGGCGTGTTTATTTTACTTTATCGATTATAGACTAAAGTACCTTCTTATTCGATTGTTTTCAAATTTTGCAAATTTGTATAGCTAATACTCGCATAGACCGCATTAGATTTTGAAGGATATCTGAATAGTGCTAATCAATTTTTTTAACTGTCAAATATATCAGAGTGACCCATAGGTCAGGAAAATTAAAATATGTAATTTTTATTTTTAAATTGGTAAAAAAGCACATCACTTTCATAAAATGGCATCGAAGAGTTATCAAGTTTTCATAATAAAATATTTAAATAAAAAATAATTTAATAAACTCATTTCGTGAAAATGCTGAATATTTCCCATAAAAAAATTGAATACATAGAATAACTTGTTAGTGAAGAGTTTAGAATTGACCCCAACCCACTAGTTTTAAAATAATATATATAAGTGATGATTCATAGTACCTACTTACCAAGATTTGAATTGGCTATTCTACGGCATTTTATTAAAAAAAATAAAAAAATCACAGTAACGTGGATATGTCAAAAATGCAAATTTAAAGAATTAGCTATAACGTGTAATAAAAATATATAATTAGTTATGAAGTGTGAAATACCTACATATTAACTTTAAAGGCAAGCGTCCATACAGACGCAGCGGACCATACATCGTCCATACAGATCGGACGCAACGCATTTGACGAAATTTAATATTCTTTGTATAGGAATTCATACACGTGCGTCCACTGATTGATCGGCATCGTACGGAGCGCTTACATTATTGCTATAATTGTTGCTAGGAGACAAAAATCCGATCCGTCTGCTGCGCCTGTCTGGACGCTAGCCTTTAATACTATTTCTGTTTTAGGTATGATTTTTAGTAATGTTTATCTATGTACATTAAATTAAATACCTATGTTATCCAACTGTCGATTCGTTCATGAGAATTCAATTCTCTGAATGAATCGACAGTAATAAGCCAAGATGCGTGTACGAAGGAACATTTTGTATGGCGTAGTGGACTTTTTGCATGCTAATAACACCAACTAGAGGCCTCGCAGCATGTATGTTCCCATACATGGATTTACTCAGAATTCGGAGTAGAACATTTTATGTGAGTTTTGTGTGTGTGTCTGTGTGTGTGTGTGTGTGTGTGTGTGTGTGTGTGTGTGTGTGTGTGTGTGTGTGTGTGTGTGTGTGTGTGTGTGTGTGTGTGTGTGTGTGTGTGTGTGTGTGTGTATGTGTGTGTGTGTCCCCCTTATAACTTTTGATCCGCTCAATTTACAAAGCCCAAATTTTCAGAATATATAAAAAGTTATAGGCCTACAAAACTTTTATACTCATAATTGTGAATTTTTGTTTCAGTCAGGGGTTACCAACTTTTGAAATTTTGGTTTATTTTTCCATATATATCAGAAACCATACAAGCTAGAACGCTGGAAATTGGTATAAACATAGACAAATACAAAATCTCAAATTAGTTTTTCTTTTAAATTCCAGAGTTTCTCAAACATTTTTTATTAAGAAAAATATTTTTTTATGATAAATTTATGAGTTTAACTGCCTATATTTCCAATTTTTTTAAAAATATCGAAAAAAGCCGAAATACCCCAACTAGAAAATTTAATTTTCTATAAAAAATATTATTATTGTGATACCACATCTCAAATTTTTTTTAACGATTTTTATAAAAATTGAATTTAGTGACGACATTGCTTCATACAATTTAGCCTACATACAATATCTAAGAAAACTTAATAGTTTGATACTAATCTCCAAACATACATACATACCA
This sequence comes from Molanna angustata, assembly GCA_963576475.1. NCBI lineage: Eukaryota > Metazoa > Arthropoda > Insecta > Trichoptera > Molannidae > Molanna > Molanna angustata. The sequence continues at coordinate 981,551 of OY754981.1, forward strand.
TCATGCTGTTTTCATATTCTGGGTAGGATCAAAGGACTGACCTCCATACTATCCTATATTGACATACATACCTAGGTACATGTGTTGTATAGAAAACCAAATATCTTAAAATATTAAATAATTTGTATTTATTGGTTTATAGTTTGGTACTTATTCTTCAACTATACATACTATCGCTATCGACAGTTGGATCTCATGTGTTACATGCAACTAGTATAAAATAATATTACTTATTATTATTTATATCTCGCAAGACCAAGACTGCAAGACATGCAAGATTTTCTCATCACTAACGATGTGCAAAACATTTGCTGATATTATATACACAAAAAGTCTAATAAATCGCGTCACAAATAATAAAACTGGTTGGTGTGTCCAAAGCATGCTACGTGTACGCCCACACACCAGTATCGTCTCACCTAAAAAGGCACTACATTCAGAATGTGTGGTGAGCCTCATTGCTGAACTATGTGAGATGTTATTGTTGCCTGATGTATTTTCGATTACCCGGCTCTTATGAGAAACTCGAAATCGATGATAATAGAAAAGAGTAGAACCACTATTCTAAGCCGGTGCGGTGAAATAAATAAGTATTTTCTTATATTTTATACTTATCATGTTTTTCTTTGCTATGTTTCTACTATAATTCTCATAAGCCGTGACGTCACCATATTTTATTATTAAACTATGAATTTCTTGATATTAAATGGAACTTGATATTAAATTTCTTACGAAATTCAGACTGAAAAACTGTGCCCTTACTGGGAATGGAACCCGGGATATTGGCTCAATTCCGTGAAGTTATCAGACGTATTAATGAAAAGCTCAGCCTTTACTGGGAATGGAACCCGGGATATTGGCTCAAGTCCGTCAAGTTATCAGACGTATTAATGAAAAACTATGTCTTTACTGGGAATGGAACCCGGGATATTGGCTCAAGTCCGTCAAGTTATCAGACGTATTAATGAAAAACTATGCCTTTACTGGGAATGGAACCCGGGATATTGGCTCAAGTCCGTTAAGTTTACAGACGTTATATTCATTAATTATTTAATAATCTTTCTTGTAAGATGTCTCCTTGTTGACACATATCTTTTAACAACATTTGCAGAAAGTTGAGACATTGGAGATCCTGCTTACCTTCATAAATTATTCAATACTTTAAAAAAACAAAATCTAATCTTATTTCAATACGCACATATTCGCCATATGGTAAAAAGATGGTGTGAATCTTGACTGTTTTTTTATAAACTTGCATTAGTTAGACATCGTTAAAAACGATCCCCTTAAAATTTTAGCGGAGGGGTGAACAATAATATTTAAAATCACGGATGGCTTTGGAAAGATAGGAAGGGAGAAGTGGATAAAAATCTCTACCCCTTTTGTCAGTACATCCTGTCGGAACAACCCCCTAATTATTTCGACGCACGGCAAATAGTATTACATCGACAGGGCGCAACTGTTCTACTTAGCTTGAGGCTAAAAAAAAAAAATATTTGCTTAAAATAATGTAGAGAGTTTTATTGTGTGTCCAAGATAACAGATTATGAAACTCGGTAAAGAAAATCAAGAAGCAGAAATCGAAAGAAGAGGTCTAGCATGGGTCGCATTTGCTTAACTCTCTTACATCCTCAAGTCTCCGAAATACGCCAATTATCTTGAAAAAAATCTTTGACGCTTGCGTTCTTCCGATACTGACGTATGGCTTTAAAACTCTTGTGTTTACTAACAAAATGCTACATAATTTAGCAGTAACACAAAGAGCCATGGAAAGGAGAATGCTGGTTATTTCGTTATGAGATGGAAAAACTAACTTGTGGAAAAGAGATAAAACCAAAATAATCGACGTTTTCCAAAAGGCTGCCAATCAGAAGTGGAGCTGGGAAGGGCATGTCGCCCGAACCACAGACTCCAGATGGACCAAGATAGTGTTGGAATGGCGACCTAGAACTGGCATAAGAAGTGTTGGAAGGACTAAAACAAGCTGATCCGATGATATTTGATGAATGGTTGGAGGCGGATGAACGCGGTCTGCCCAGTATAAGGAGCTATGAAGATCTCATTTGAATTCAAATAGATAAAAGTAGTGATAATATTTCTATATTGTTTTCAAACGATTGATCATCTATTTTGATAAAATAGCATTTAATTCCCAAAATAAACTATCAATTATGGAACTCCACGAAAGAAAAAAAAATATGAACGTTGTGCAAACATCTAAAGTGATAACTTAAACCAGCCGATGGTAGGTGCCCGTTTATATGGATTCTTCCACAGATTCTTTTATTGAGACACAAATAATGAGATAAATCATGCAGTCGTACCATCATGGCATATCCCACATTGTGAAACCAGCGATAGGTGTGCGGGTGTGCATTGATATAAATCAAGGTTAATAAGGTCAAACCAAACGCGAAAAGCAAAAAAAAAACTGAAACCAAATATGACAATTTATGACATATCTGTCGATATCATACTATTCGCAGCGCGTTAATTTATATATTGTTGGTTCATGCATACGTTCTAGGTACAATATCACTTACCTGAAATCTTTGACATACAATATAAGGAATACCTAAGGGATGAAATGGCAAAAAATCAATACAATATATAAGATTTTTTCAGTTTACTCCCACACATCATTACTCTCTTGCTCCTTATAACTAGCTGTCACGCCGACAAACGCCATATTTAAATGTACAACTATTAAAAAAACAATTGTATCTTTTAAACGTCACTTTTCAGCTATGCTGTGATTTGTTTTGGTATTATTCACCAATTGTTAATGGCGTATTACTTTAGTGAATGAAACTGACCGCCAATATTTCTCATAAAGGTACCTACACACTAAAACTACAATAAGTTTACAATTAACAACCGAAGATGACCGTTTTACCATAGAAAACTGTCAAATTACCATATTACATAATATAATATGATTGATTTTCGTTTCAGTGGGAATATCCACTACTAAGGCAAGCTTATGTATAAGTACATACATTGTCACAGTATACGAATCAGTTTTTGTTTGCATTTTCACTATATTCGCTACTTCCACCACCACCCGCTCTGCATATGGGGACTGTAAACGGCCCCTTCACAGAACGCTAAGTGAGCGACAAGAAAAAAAATGCATATCACGAAAAGTAGCTCATGGAGCCCTCTAGATTAGCAATCTCGGCACCATAGTGCAAAAGAACAATCGACGAATGTGAATGGAGGGTTCACACTCGTGGAACTCAGATCTGCTAAATGAGAAATATCAGGGGTATGACCAAGATCTCTTTAAAAGAAAATAACCTACTGGGAATCTAACAAAAGTAAGGCACCATAACAATGACAAAACTTTTTAAAGGCTTTAAAATTGTTCTTCGAGATCACAAAATCCGCGTGACCAATGGGACCTTGAAGAGGCTCACGGACAGCAACGATCTATAAATAGGACACCAATGGGTGGCAACAATCCCACAGGATATGTTCCGAAGTTTGGTCTGGGCACTGACAGAACTGACATGAGGCAGAGGAGGCAATATTAAATCGGCGAAGATAACTCTTAAAATTTCCGTGTCCTGTGAATAATTGAGAAGTCCAAAAGTCGGGGACAACCCAAGAAGATTTAAGTCGATTCCTCACGTCAGGAAAAAATAAAAATGATATTCTTCCCACTGAGCAAGCCGTCCAACGGGACTGCCAGATATTCAGCAAATTTTAGAAAACACTTCGTTCAAGAACACTGCGTGACATTCGGCCCTCAGGAGGGAAAAGAAGAACATTTCCAATTACAGAAGAACGGCCCCGCATTTGATTGAAAATAGCACCTCTACGCTGAATTTCCAGATCTAGGGGTGTCATGCCCGTCAATATAGGCAATGCTTCGGTAGGACTCGTTCCATATGCTTTGGACAAAGCAATAAGAGTGAATCTTTGACCTGAGAGCAAAATTCTACGTATATGTTGAAGCTCACAAGCGTGAGACCAACAGCCAGCCGCATAGCAAGCAATGCCGAGGTATTACACTATATTATCCAACTGTCGATATGTTCAAGAGAATTTATTTCTCTTGATAAATTGACAAAGTTTCGAGCCAAAGAGAGACGAGTGGGTTGTGGCCAACTCTAAACTCCTCACTGACAAGTCGTCAGCCTTCGTAGCTCAGTTGGTTAGATATCTGACTGCTGAGCCAAAGGTCCCGGGTTCGATTCCCGGTGGAGACACAGTTTTTAATTGTGTTTTCTTTCTGTATCTGTGAGACGATTAATATCGCACGTCTTCACAATGTGGCAACTTGTTATTGGGTGCGTGTTAAATTAATATTTGACATAGTACCTACCTGTAAGTTGCCCGAGAAGCAATATTAAATTAAATAAGTCGTTCTATAAAGTGTTAAAATTTTGTATGGAAAATATTCAGCATTTTCATGAAATGAGTGTGTTAAATTATTATTTATTTCAATATTTTATTATGAAAATTTAATAACTCTTTAATGCCATTTTATGAAAGTGATGTGCCCTTTTACTAATTTTAAAATAAAATTTTTAAATATTATGTTTCCTGAGTTTGGGGTCACTTTGAAATACTTGACGGTTAAAAAAATTGAGAAGCACTATTCAGATATCCTTCAAATCTAATGGGGTCTATGCAAGTATTAGATATACATATTTACAAAATTTGAAAAGAATCGAACGAGTACTTTAGTCTATAAACGATAAAATAAAATAAACACGCCGTACATAGCACATAGCACACACAGATACATTATGATGAAACTTTCAGAATACAGTCTCAGCATGATACTAGTTGATGATCTGCAATAAAAAATAGCCTTAAAAATTGCGAAATCATAACTCCCCACTACATATTTTCCCTTGGGTTTAATGAAGAGTAAAAAACAAAATTTTAACAGATTATGATCAAATTTTGACGTCTGCGCGATCACCAGTACTAATTGATTCGTAGCTATTTTAAAATTTTTAATGTCGTCAAATAATCTGACTGGTAGGTGTGTAAATACATTGTAACATTCATACAATGTATGTATCTTTGAGATAAAATGATATTAATAAAAACATTGATAATATTTTAGTTAACAATTAAATCGACAGGTGGTGTTACTTAATTTCACGTGCGGACAGGTGGTTCATCTCACAAGCTACTGCTTTCTGCAATATACATATAATATGTATGTATATCACTATATATACCTACCGTATTTTTTATATAATCATTTTAGTATATAAAAACGTAATTCATGTTACCATACAAACCAAATGCATGATCACGCCATATTCATAACGGTATAGGATAGATAAACGACAGCCATATATAGATGTGATTTTGACTATAATTTTATTTATTTATTTGATCTTTCTTCCTCTGTTTAACAATATCACAATTTACAATATATATCATATATTTGCAGTGAGGCACCGGCTTGAAATAGTGCTTCCACTCTTTTCTATAATCATCATTTTCGTGTGTCCCGTAAGAGACGGGTAATCGAAAATACAACAGACAACAATAACATCTCATTTAGTTCAGCAATGAGGTTCACAACCCATTCAGAATGTTTCCTTAATATTGTTGAATGTTGCCTTATAGAAAAAAGAAGTAAAAAACTGTTATTTATTTCAAAGATGTATCTTTTGAGGGTACTGGGGAAAATATTTTTAAAATTTACTATATAGCCTACCTACTATAGCCGCCTAACCTGCATTACTTTTAACCAAAGATATAACAGTATATTCAGTCCAGACAAGCGAGATTTGGGATAATTTTTCCTTTTCATACTGGTAAGTTGTTCGATTTATGTGTAGTCAAACGGTGAAATCAAAACCCTCACGATTACCTATTAGCCTTCGTGGCTCAGTTGGTTGGGTATCTGACTGCTGTTCCAAAGTTCCCGGGTTCGATTCCCGGTGGAGGCACAGTTTTTAATTGTGTTTTCAGTCTGGATCTGTGAGACCATTAATATCGTAAGTCTCCAGAATGTGGCAACTTGTTATTGGGTGAGTGTTAAATAAATATTTGACATAGTGCCTGTTAGTTGCCCGAGAAGAAATATTAAATAAATAAATAAATTAAATATCATGCATATAATTATCACATGGAGATCTATAGGTAATATATTAAGATATTATACAACTCCATAAGATAATTATATCCATGATATAGGGTTTTGATTTAGCCTGTTGACTAGGCTCGCCCCCCTGGATACAAATTTAAACAAATTATCAGGTTAGTTGGAAGAAATTGCAATGCCATTGCAATTATTTGGTAATAAATTCGCCACTGCACTGAATGCAATGAAGTGATTATTGTTATTAATACAATGAACGTTTTTACATAGTTTGAATAATAAACGAACATAGATGAGACGATGAATGAATGAAAAAAAGGCAATAGATTCTTGTGAAGATGTGGCGTTCGAATATATCTCTCTCTCAGCCTAGTCCTTTAGGGATGTGGCTTGAAGGTATTTTTATGGTGTAATATCATGTTTAAACTCAATAACTTAACGATTAGCAATAATAATGTTGGTCAATAACCCCAACATTAGGTACGAATATAAACAGTGTAGAGGGGGGTTATGTGTTTTAAACGCGTGTCAAAAGTGCGTTAAAAGCCGCTTTATAGAACCGCATCAACACTCAAATTATGTAAAAATGCCACATAAACAGCTATAAACTACAGGACTAACACGCCTGGAATACAATCATTTATTGAGTAGATTGTGGTCAACACCAACACTAAACATACATTCATACCATCACGCCATGACCCTTACGGGGTAGGCAGAGAGAACAGAACACCACGCTTTTATAACTTGACATGCTTTCATTCATAACTAGTCTAAGTGCTCCATTCATTTTGCTTCCTGCCATTACTCTTCTTTCGATATCCTAAAGCAAATGCCGATTTCTTCAGAAATCGGCAAATCTTATTTTCATTTTTATTAATATTATAATAATCTAGAATTATAACTAATCTTGAATGTAAGAATATTCTAGCTAAAATAAAACATCCGACAGCATATAAGTTCTGTACAGCCTTTTATTCAAAAATTGCCAATATCTGAAAAGAATCATATTTATATGTTATACATTCTGTTTTAAAATACATTATGATTTTCCAGAACGTGAGAGTATTTCTGGATAGAGAGAAATGGAAAAGCCAGGAAGAGGCCTATATCCAGCACTGGAGTGAAAGGGGGTGAAAAGAAGAAGAAGAAGAGAGTATTTCTAGAGTGTTTTCAGAAGTCAGAGAGAAAGTAAGCCTAAATCTATGGAAAACTTATTCGCATAAAGTTTTAGTACATTACACAAATGAAATCATCATTTAGTTGATTGAACTTGCATAAAGTTTGAACTGTACAGAGGAAAAAAAATATAAGTACACTCAAACCCACTACAAATACACATAAATAAATTATGATGAAACAAACTCATAGTATATACTCCCCACACGATGCCCGTCGAGAAATTAAAGTGTAAAATTAATAAGTCGCCAAAATATAGTTACTAGGATATTTAAGGCAAGCGTTAGGATGGGAAAGAAAATATGTATTTTCTGTTAAATCCTATACGCGCTTGCGCAACATTTACCAATTAAAACTTCTTTCTAATTTCTCTATCAACCCAATTTTTGAAAGTTCTATATATTTTAATCATGAAAATATTATCTTTGAAAATAATCAGAACAACAACATCGCCATCTATGAAGCGAGGAAGAAACATTTTTGTAACGCCATCTATTGAGAAATTTGTTTGTAAACAATGAAAGCAACAGTCCTTGCACATGAGATGACAATGCGTTCGCACAGTTGTCATCCCTGAACCGCGTCAGAATTATAAATTCATTTTTGGTTAAGAGGGTGACTGTTGCCAACGTACCAATTTTTTCAATTTGAAATTGCATCATTACTACAAAACGAATCATTTTAAAAAAAATAACCTATTTAGTTTGGTTAATAAAGAATAATATAGGAATTATGTTCTGTATATATTCTTGTAGGAAAATAATAAGCATACCCCGATTTTTGACATTTTTCTTAAATTTCTAAAAAACTATAAGGTATAGAACAATATTTTTTTTATAAATTAAAGAATAACAACATATCTGGAAAAATATGATGTGACGTTGCATTAATGCATCAGATTAAGTTAATAAACCAAAAAAACTTTTATTTCGCAATAGCTCTGAATGGAAAATAAATGTTTTTTTAGGTTTATTTACTAAACCTGAAGCATTAATGCAACGTCACATCATATTTTTCTAGATATTTTTGTCTTCTTTAATTTAAAAAAAAATATATTGAACTCGCCGTATATTTTATTAAAAATATAAGATAAACGTTGAAAATCGGGGTATGCCATTATTTTTCTACAAGAATTTATACAGAACATTATCAATAAGTTAAGGTATATTTTTATTTATTAATACCCAAACTATCGAAATTATTTTTTTCAAAACGATTTGATTAGGAATAATGATGGTATATCAAATCGAAAAATAGGTACGTTGGCAGCAGTCCCCTCCTTAACAATGTATACCAATTTAAGAAGGCGTAATTGGTGAACGTTGCACAAGCGCATAAGGTGATCGCATAAACCAGCCGATGACAGGTCATAAGCCCTGTGGGTGCCTCGAGTTCCTGGTTAACCTATAATAATTCAACTTCGTCTCTATTGAGATGTTAAAAATTGTCTTAAAACTCTGTTTTAATGATTCAATTTTCAATATGGTTCATATATGTACTGCTAAAGATATTTTTATATAAAAATAATACCAAATAATATTATCTAACTTACAAATTTAAAGTAAAAAATATAATTAAAACTTTATTTAGTTATATTTTTTACTTTAAATTTGTAAGTTAGAACGTTTTCGAGATTGCTATCATCTTCAGTAACTTCTAAATGATCTTCTACAAAGTGTCACAAAAATTTGAAGAAATATTTTTATATATTTTCATATGAGAACACAAAATAGACTAATATTGTCGATTGGCAAACCAAAAAATTCTTCAACTTCACATATCATATTATTGATCAAAAATGTCTGAAGTTTCGTAGAATAAATAGAGTCATAAACAATCATTATTATATTTTATTGCAAATTGATTGTAACATTAGATTATGGAGAATATATTTAGGGAAATGGAAAACTGTGACAGTGGATGGAAAAGCAGCAATTTACTATAATAAAATTTCTACAGAGGGGAGTTTGGTACGCTTTACTGCAGTCGATATATTAACAGAATAAAGTTAACGAGATATTTTACTGTAATTACTTGTACTTTGTGTGATAGACTTGTTAACGATTATGACAGTGAGACATGGACATGCCACAAGACCATTGTGAATACTATCGCTGATGTGAAAATTGAAGAATTTGATGATTTGAAACTTGAGGAATCTGTACCTATATTGTGGTTTCAGTGAAAAATAAAACCACAATATACAGAATTTTGTAGGCCTTCGTCGCTCAGTTGGTTGGGTATCTGACTGCTGATTCAAAGGTCCCGGGATCAATTCCCGGTGAAGACACAGTTTTTAATTGTGTTTTCAGTCTGGATCTGTGAGACGGTATATATCGTAAGTCTCCAGAATGTGGCAACTTGTTATTGGGTGAGTGTTAAATTAATATTTGACATAGTAGGTAAATTGATATTTGACCTGTTAGTTGCCCGAGAAGTAATAAATAAATAAATTATGAGAATCAGTTGAAAAGGCCTTCGCCAGGCGAAACGTTCGTCCAGGGGGGCAAGTCTCCAACCGGCGAAATCAAAACCTTCGTGATTACCCATATCATGGATATAATTATCATATAGAGTTCTATGACATCTAAAGATATTATAGAACTCCATATAATAATTATATCCATGACATGGGTAATCGTGAGGGTTATGATTTCGCCGGTTGGACCAGACTTGCCCCCCTGGTTGAAAATATTTTTATTAAAATTGTTGAAAAACTTGAAGGTTTTGTGCTAAAGAGTGGAAATCCATTTTAAATTAACAAATAAAATAGAACAATATTCGATTTATTACAATCGAGCGTTTTCGCCGAGGAGTCTCGAAATGTATCCCCACAGTTGTGTCGAATAAAACTTGTCAAACTTAGTTTCATTTAGACCTCGATAATGCGGAGACATCTCGGCGAAAACGCTTTTTTTTCTTTTGATTTCTGTGATTGTAAATAGTTAACTCCACAGTTTGAATATAGCAGAGACATCATTATCATATCCACAATCCATATCGTTCCTCTGTTCCACCGCCTCAACTAACTGTCGTGCGATACGGTCACTGATTCACCACACATCGCTGCCTTGGCATGTCTTCTTACAAGACCATCATCTCAGATTCAATGCCCACCACAAACACACACACAACTTTTTTCACTTTCGGAACCCGTCTACGTGGTTAATATTATGCAGCATATTGATAGTTTGGCCACGTGAGACGCCTGAAAACCGTATGGAATATCATTTTGTTGGGTATTAACGCTAAATTTAGATTTATCACAAACAGTTATACCATAGAAAACGTAATAATTACGGCAGAAACGGCATTTGTGGCGCAGTCAGTATGATTTCTGACTTTTAAACTATTGGTTCCGAGTTCGTTTTCTAACAGATTTTTAATTATCTCAATAGAGACGAAGTTGGAATATTTACTGTAGGAGAACCAGGAAATCAAGGCACCTACAGGGCTTACGACCTGTCATCGGCTGGTTTACGTGATCACTTTATGCGCTTGCGCAACATTCACCAATTATGCCTTTTTAATGAGATCCCTATCAATTCAATTTTGAAAGTTCTATATATTGTAATACTGAAATTCTTTTCGCTTGAAAATAAGGAATTTTTACTACAGCCATCTATGTGTGAAATTATGAAATATTTTTTATTTATTTTTTTTGTAACGCCATCTATTGAGAGAATTGGTTTTTTTGTAAATAATGAGAGCAACAATTCTTATACCTGAGGTGACAAATGCATTTTTCGCATAGAAGTCACCCATGAATTGCACCAGTGCAATAATAAAAATATTCGAATTCGTTTTCAATCTGTAAGTCGAATATTACTTTTAACCGACTTCCGGGAGAGGTTTTTACTTCCCCCACCACCACCAGTTCTGCTTATGGGGACTTATAACGGCCCCTTACAAAACTCTGAAAGAACACATAGCTATTATTGATGGTAGTCCCCGTCTGCTGTCGTTACTTAATAATTCACAAATCCCACCTCTTATCAATAATCAATGTAGGTATACCTTTTACCAAAGTCGCTATACTACCTGTTCTTCTCGCACCACCACCCGTTCTGCTTATGGGGATTAATAACGGCCCCTTGCAAAACTCTGAAAGAACACATAAAGAACATACGAAGAGCCCGTTGAACTCTAAAACCTTGCAGACACTGCACTTAAAAGCGCCGGGGAGGTTATCAATTCGACGTGTTTTTTTCAGCGATTTCATTTTACTTCGTTGACCGATTTCGACGATTCTTTTTTACTTCAAAGTATGTATCTTCCGATTGGTCCCATTTCAGTTTGGTCAAGATCTGATCAAACTCTTCGATTTTCACTTCAGCTGTAAGAACTCTTTTCAACTATATCCGATTTTACACGTTAATGATACATTAAACTCCTTGATAGCTAAAGATTTACCGTCAGACATAAAACCGGCGTATTATACAAATAATAATGTGGGTAGATTCTTGGGTAACAACAAAGATAAAAATAAAATATTGAGTAATTCTGGTGTGTATAAATTGAATTGTAGTGATTGTCCGGCCTTTTACATTGGTAAAACTGGCCGAAACTTTGAAATAAGAATTAAAGAACACATGAGGTGTCTAAAAAGTGATAATTTTTCCGAGTTTGCCAATCACTTAATAAACAGTAGCCATTCATTTGACAAAGAAACGGGTGTTAAAATCTTACATATAAATAAGGAGGGTCCAAGACTTGACAACTTGGAGGCTTTGGAGATACAAAAATCGATAAATAAAAAAGAAGCAATAATTAATAATCAAATAAATTTAAACCGGACGCCCCTGTTCAATATCTTTCCACTACCACCCACACGCACTTATAACTCCTCCCCCTAACTGCAATAACACTACACACGTTCGTTACATAGTTTTAAGTTTTAGTATTAGTTTGTTCTGATGAGGGAGCGGGTCAGCTCCGCAACTAGTTAACTATATCTAAATACTCACTAGTGGTGTAAACAAAGTAATTTGTAATTTTAATTTATATCCGATTTTATTCATTTCCAACAACAATCAATCAATCCTTTTACAAAGAGAGAAATATAAGTTCTTAGAGGAAAAAAACATAGTACCTACTAAGATAAATATTAAAAACAAAAAACATCATAGCAAAAAAGGATTGGAAAAGAAGAAAGAGGGGAAATCGGCATCAGGTGTTAAGGGATAAATATTCCTTCTTTAGTTTTTTCTAGAAAACACAAAGTGAGTTAGACGATGCAATATCCGGACTTATATTCTCATAGCCTTGCCGATTGTACCTTCTTCGAATGATTTAAGAATTAGGTAAGCAAAAGCGCCCTTGAATATCTCATTTTTAAATTATTAATACTGGCGGTATTTAAGGTGTAGAATTTCATTATACTAGGTATTTTTAATTCAAACAAAATTGTTTTTAGTTCTACCAGTTGATAAGGGCCTATTCAGCCGAAACGTTCAACCTGATAAAAGGAAAATATATATGCAGAACCAAAATCAATTATGTTTGATTTAAAAATACCTTGTATGTATATTTTACATACCTACTTAATCAAACGACGTTTTATAATGTGCATTATTTTTTTCATTTTTTTATATGTTTAAAATATTCGTGGAAATTTCTTTGAAGTCTAAATAATTACGATACAAATACTTTGCTATTTGATGAGTTTAAATACAACCATGAACTAGATACCATAAATCTATCGTTAAAAACATTAATATTTTTATCTTGCCACTAGGTAATTGTGGAATTTAAGTAGGTAGGTATGTATTATATATTTGGTTTGTATGTATGTTAGTCTACACATATTCAAAATAAATAAAAAAAAATATAAAAAAAAAACATTTTTCTTATCGCTCACTTAGCGTTCTGTGATGGGGCCGTTTTCAGTCTCAGTATGCAGAGCGGGTGGTGGTGAATGTAGCGAATGATAAAAAATAATTATAGTTATTTATTACTTCTTAATACTACATTGACGTGTACTAATAATACTATAATAATTTATCTATAATAGGTACTACATTTACTAGATAAATACACATATTGCGTGATTTTTATTTGCATTAATGACATGCGAATTGGAAATGTGTGTAAGTATATAATTAAAACAGTAAATAGATATATTGATATGTTTGTAAAATAAATATCAATAGAGATTTACCGACTAAGGTATGTAAATACGAGGTATGTGCACCAGTTAATTGTTTTATTTACTTTTAAATCAACCGCAAATACATAGTTTAATGGAGATATATTTTTTAATTTTTTATTTACCTAATGATTGATCAGTGTTTCTTCATTATTACGACAAACTATTGACTTGAAAGTATCTACATATTTATGAATATGTGTGGTTCTAGGTTTGATTCCCGGCGAAGTCACAGTTTTCATTTTGTTTTTAATCTAGATTTCTGATTATTTTCAACATCATCAACTAAAATTTTTACTCCTCAATACCCCAAGGGGGATAAAGTGGGGAGTTATGAATTCGCAATTTATTTGTCTCATGCTGAGATTGTATTCTGAAAGTTTCATCACAATGTATCTGTGTATGTGTGTGCTGTATACTATGCGCTGTGTGCTATGTACGACGTGTTTATTCTATTTACTTTATCTATTACATAGACAGATCATGGTGGTTTTTTCTTCTGGTGGTGGGAGCTGTCAGATTCGAAGTGAAAAATATGTATTTTTCATGTTTTATAGAAATTGTTATATAAAAGTAGGCGTTTAAAAATAGCGCAACTTTATAAGTGTCTGGACGATTGAAGACTGATGTAGGTCTTTTCTTTTTTCTTCGTTCCTGGTTTTGCCTTATTGGCCAATGGCACTCGTATGTATTTGTGGAAATCGCCGAGTGACCGAAGTTGTTGCTGGTAATCCTAGCCAGCCTGACGAGACTTGGTGAGTCGAAATGTCAAAGACACATACTATATGACACATACATACTATTCATCGTACCTACTCATTCGTTTGTATTCAAATTTTGCATTTTTTCTTATATAATACTCGCTTAGACCCTACTAGATTTAGAATGATATCTGATCAGTGCTACTCAAATTTTTTTACCAGTAGTACAGGAAATGATTAAAAACCACATTATTTCATATAATGAATGGCATTGAAGAATTTTCAATTTTATATAATAAAATATTTAAATCGAAAACAATTTAACAAACTCATTTCATGAAAATGCTGAAAATTTTCTATACAAAATATGAATACTTTGTGGAGTAACTTGTTACTGAGGAGTACAGCGTTAACCACAACCCACTAGTTTTTACATGGCACTGGCCGATTTTTTAGTTTTGTTAATAACAATTAAGTAAGTACTACAAATAATAATGCCCAATTATTTTAGTGAATCTGTGGAAAAGTACCTTTTTCCTTTTTAAGTTTTTAATTAAAAAAAACATTATATGGTGTGTAATGAATAAATCATATTTGACATAGTATCTGCTAGATGCTCGAGACACAATACAAAATTTAAAAAAATGTAGGTAATGAATAAAATCATATTTCTTATTTTACAGATTGACAATCGCTTAGAGCATTTTTATGTTTTTCCATTGAATATATTTTCAACCAAAATCTATATACTAATTTAACTTGGCTTGCCTCAGTACGAGTTCGTTACCTGTAAAAAGCGCCGCAGTAAATAAAAATAATTGTATAAAAAATCTGATATTTGTAAATTCACAAAATGAAGGACAAAAAAATTACACCATACAAAATGTCCTTATGGAAACACCTTTATTAAGAATTAGAGTTTGTGTATCTTAATTATATATTATCGGGTATACTCAAAATTACACCCAGGTATAAAATAATGGCCAAGTAAATGGCCATTTCATTGACAAAAGATTTTTAGTATAGAGATAATAGTGGGTAGTCTAAATTTTGTAAAAATATAATTGAGAATGTGAATCGTATGACATATTATTATATTGGGTCAGTATCTATTATGTTGAGTCGTATCATTCATTCTGCCAGTTTTATTTTGATAAAACTGTTGATTTGTCTGTCCGTCGTGTCAATAGTTATATCAGTGAGGTGCTGCGCATGTATTCAATAAAATACGCATTTCAATTGTAACTTATTTCTATCTCATAAAATGTAAGTATCAAATATTTTTTGTCTAGTACTGGCCACAATGGAAGAAAGAATGAAGAACGCCTGACGAAGAAAATAAACGAAGTCTATAATAATTGAAAAAGATGTCGGGTTAAGAATTATGTGCATTGTATAACTATTATGCGTAGAAATATTTGGGCATTCGTGCCAGTGTCTGTGCTTAGTTAAATAAAATAAGAAGATCCCGCGAGAGATATGGCAGAATGCTACGTATATCAAAACCAAAATTAGATATTATAAAGAATATGATACAAATAACAGATAAGATATTAGATTAGACTAACGAAATAAAGTCTCATCGCAGAATTCTCTAATGTATAATAATGGGCATAAATTATATGAAAGCATGCCGAAGGACGTAAAAGAGGAAAGAAGTTGATGTGATCTTTTTAAATGTGCTAACTATATCATGATAAATAAATAAAAGTAAATAAAATAAATATTGTCTACATTTCGACGATTCGATCCTGTGAATAAATAAATTGAATTATACATTTTTCGTATAATAATAATAAATGGATAATTTATACAGTGCTGTAGCGTCGATCAATATGAAATATAAGTATTTCATTCATTGATTACGACGAGGAGAAAAATAATTGAAACTGAATGGAAGGAGACTCACCTTTTTAGTTGTTGGTACAAGAGATCACTGTAGAATTATAGTTGTTGATGATTCACTTCACAGACGGGTTACACTTTTTAACACAAATAACTGATTTGCTATATGGCTGTGAGACTTGGACATTGAAGGTTAACACCATGAACAGGCTGAAAGCTTTTGAGATGTGGTTGCATCGCAGAATGCACAAAATCCCTTGGACAGATCTGGTTACGAACTCAGAAGTCTTAAGTCGAACCAGAACAACCAGGAAACTCTTGTCCACAGTAAAGGTCCGCAAGATCACATATCTGGGTCACATAATGAGGGCGGAGAAGTATCACTTGCTCCAACTAATACTGAAGGGCAATATAGAAGGTCGCCGAGGGACTGGAAGGAGACAGATGTCCTGGCTGCGCAACATTAGGGAATGGACCGGCTTCAGGACCGTGGAACAGATATTCCGGGCAGCACAGGACAGAGAGGGATTTGCCAGAGTGATAGCCGACGTTGGGGGTTCCTGACATGGCACCGGAAGAAGAACAACTGATTTGAATGTATAATAATGAATTTTATGTATAAATATTTGGTTTCCGTGGTATAACGGCCGTTAGATGAATTTTATGAGACCGTAGATGACACACAACAGAACTTAGTTGACGCAGTGAGCGAGAGGGTAGGAGGGAAAGAGAGGGGGAAAGGAAATGACGTTATGTAGTTTTATTTCAATCTTGCAATTTGTTGTTTTGATATGTACGTTACCAGCGCTATTTTTGTGTTTTCACCTCAAGTGCGCTTAACAATTATGCCTAGAGAAAGAAAAAAAAAATTAAAATTAACCTAGGTGAAAATCACTATATGAGTTTTAAAAAAAATAAGTTTTGAACGTTTTTTGAACACATTTTCACTGTCTATTGATTTTAAATTATATGGAAGATTATTCCACTGAACTGTTCAATTGGAAGATTATTCCACTTAAAATTCAACTCATTGTATAATCTTTCCTATATCTTGACTGGGTTTTTTTTTTATAAAATATGATATCCTTTAATATGTAATTTGTCAGAGTTTTATTGTCCTTTAGTATAGAGTAAAGTATCCAATTTGTAAAAGAAATATTATATTGTCAATGATTATATTCACGTAGCGAGCCCATTCATTCAATGTGGACAATTTATTAGTGGGATTTGCGGTTTATTTGTCGGTAGTACGATTGCAATGAATTGGCGGATTTTACACAGCACCTACCTACTTAGGAGACCAAAAAATTTCTAGATGGGAGACTTAGTAAAAATTGAATCTTGATATCCTTGATCAATGCGTTTGATGTTATTTATTTTGGTGTTTTGAATAATTTACAATTTACACATTGATGTGCTATGTAATTCTATTAAAGTAAAATGAATTATAATATTTGTACAGATTAGTTCACATTCATATACCCCATTATATACACAATTATTTATCAATTAAGTGTTTAAATATATTATTATGTTGGTTCGATTCTATATATCATTATTTCATCATTCATTACTATACCAAGCCATTTTCTGCTATTTTCACCAACCAACGGTTAAATTCACATAAAAAATATATTCTCATACTTTATAATGCTTAAGTAAAACCTTAACTGTGTACAAAGGTTTAATTAAAATTATACTTCTTAATAAAATTTGAAGAAGTCATAATGACAACATGGACGTAATAAAATAATTAATTATTTGAATTTAATTAATCTATTAATGGTAAATTTTTACTGCAAACGTGTATGTAGGTACAGCAGGGCTACTCATGCATTCGATTAAAAAATATTTAGATTAAATTCAGACTTTTAAATCTTTCAGATTAAAATTAATTGTGTTAATTTATACAAAAAAATAATTTATTTATTTATTGATTCACGGCTCAAAGCCCTATACAAAATTAAATATTACATGACACAGCATAAACAAAAAAAAAAACAATTTATAAACATCTAGACATAACAACGGTAGCAGAGGATAATAAAAAAAGAACAATAAAAACATATAAGATAGGTAAATTAAACAACAAAGTACATACATTAAAAACCAAAGAATAAATAAATAAAAAAAAACTCAAATAAAAATACTATATAGCATGAACATAGGAATATTACTGACTGAATAATATAAAAATGAATGGTGTGAACTACCTACATACTTAGCCACACTGAATCAGAGAATGCTGCCAGATGTGATTATATATTACATTATTGAATTAAATAAAATAAAAACCAAATGTACAAAAATATATAAAATGTAAAATATATAAAAATATATAAAAATATATAAAAATGTAAAAAATATATAAAAATGTAAAAATATATAAATATGTAAAATATATAAAAATGAAAACAACTAACTAAACAATCATTTGGGGGTATGTTTTTGAAAATGTTTTAATAAAGTAAATTTATAATCATTAAAAGAATTGAAGAAAGGGTCAGTCAGATAACCAAAGTCATCATAATGACAATTTCAAAGTAAACTTTGATTTTTTACTTCTATAATTTAAACGAATTTTTATGAATGAATGTAGATTAAAATTGGATTATGATCGAGTAGTGATTTATAAATTTCTAAGATTAAGTCATGAGTAGCTGCTTCATTTATTTTTAATGTAAACGTTACTTTTATTGTCATCCACGAAAAATAAATTTACAAACAATAAACCCATTGCAATGTCGTAAATTTATCAAGTGTTTCAAATACAGGAGTAGGTACCCTCTAGATGGCGTCATAAAGAACACCTTCTTTTCTTCTTCTTCGGTTACAACCTTGGAGATTGGTTGGCAGCAAAGTTGATGGATCTCTTTCTCCACTCCATCTTCGGCGATCCTCTTCAATTCTGTATATGAGGTATTATTCATTTCGTGTGGCACCTGCTCCAGATAAGGCCAGACATCACATTGCCTCCAATGTGATGTCTGGGAGATCCTTGTGTCACAACACATGGCCTTTCCAAATTGCACGACTTTTCAATATTATGCCGTTTAACATGGTGTCTGAATTCTTCGAATTGGTGTTCATCTCATTTTTAATTTGTGTTAAAGTAAAAATCAGTATATTTCGACAGGTCCACAACAAAAGGGGCTCTAATCTTTTACGGACTCGCTCATGATGTGTCTTACAACCATATAGCAGAAAAAACACTCTATTTATCTTTCTTCTTTGTCCTAGCCTTTTTCCCATTTACTTGGGGTCGCCTCTTCTAATCTTCATACCCAAGTCCTTCTGTCCTCCACGTCTTTCGATCGAAGCCTCGTGGACATCCAAGTGCATCATTTCTCTAGCAATCTAGCTGATCTTCTGGGCCTCACCTTCATGTCCTTCGTTATAACACCAATAACAAGTTGCCATATTCTGGAGACTTATGATATTTATCGTCTCACAGATCCAGACTGAAAACACAATTAAAACTGTGTCTCCACCGGGAATCGAACCCAGGACCCTTGGATCAGCAGTCAGATACCCAACCAACTGAGCCGTTGTTGTTGTAAATTAGACACTGCTGCTGCCCGGTAACCAGTAACTCTGGCGTCTAGAACTGTGCATTATCTTCACTGTATACTACTGTACTGACAACAAACAGCAGCCCCCGTATTGTCCGTCATATATCTCAAGCGCGTTCTTCAGTTTTTTAGTAAACATAGCCAGACGGGATGAGAATAGCCAAGAAAAGCTGGTTGTCGTAGGTGGGGTTGAAGGTAGAAGGGGAAGAGTGAGATCTCCTACAAGATGGACAGATCTGATTGGGTTTGAGATTGGTACATCGGTGGTTGGAGTAATGATGACAATGGTGTGTCGTGATAAATTGAAGACAACATCTTGATGACGCGGAGAGAGGCTGAGCACGATCCTTAGCAATGAGGAAGACGACACTGATGATGATGACTTATCATTTTCAATTCATCAATCAGAATATAAAGAAGAATATGAAAAAATATAATTGAATTAAAAGTTTGAGAAACTCTTTTAATATCGTTTCATCCCGCTGCCTTCAAATTGACATAAATATATTAGATTTGTCTTTCATTACGGACATTATTGTACCATTTGTTATAATTTGTTTTTTAACATAGAATCTGTGGGAAAATACACGCCTGGGGCGCGTGGCTCTCTTTTCCGACCGTGTATTGTTCCCCACACGGACCCGTTGATTATACCCACATTAAGAGACATTTTAGATGAATGGAAAAGTCGTCAAATCATGAAATAAATAACAGGTTTGGTCTGACGCTTATTTTATCATTTTTTTATGATTGTTGTATAAAATGTAATCCATTTCATATTGGGTCTAACAGTATATTTTTTTATTTATTTATTTATTTACAATAGCCACAAGCCACATAACACTATAATTACCCTCGTTAGGTAGGTGAAAACCTGCCCGTACACACTGCGACAATTCTACATTTTCTTCCTTGCTTCTTCGTAGTCCATCTGGGGTCAGCCCTTCTGGTACGCAAACACTCTACGCAAATGATCTTGCGTCATCTTCCTGGTTAGTTGCTCCTCCCTAAGCTCTTCTCCAATATTTGTCCACCAGGTGGCCTCTAGTTCTGGAGTGAGTGGATTTAAATATTTTTATTTATATGCGATTTAAACCACATGATCGTCAGTCGTGTCAGTCATGATTGTCGGCCTTCGTGGCTCAGTTGGTTAGGAATCTGGCTGCTGATCCAAAGGTCCCGGGTTCGATTCCCGGTGGAGACACAGTTATTAATTGTGTTTTCAGTCTGGATCTGAGAGACGATTCATATCGTATGTCTCCAGAATGTGTCCGTACGATCGGAGTCTGGTCTACTTTAGTTTATGTGGAATAGGCGCCACCCTGAAAATACCTCGGACGTATTCATTTCTAACTCAATCCACCCTTGTTACACTTGCGGATCACCTGACACACAGACACACGAAATGTTCTACTCCGAATTCTGAGTAAATCCATATAAATAGAACATATATGCTGCGAAGCCTCTAAGTTGGTGTTTTTTGACATCAAAGTTGGAAAAGCCGTGAAAAATATAGACCCTGCATACAATCTCGCGTATCATGGCTTGAAACTTTGTCGATATGTTAAGAGAATAAGAAAACAAAGTTCTCTTAAACAAATCTACAGTTGGATAAAGAGTACAACGCTCGTTTCGGTAGCGCAGACCATTAAATCAACTGGTGCATACTACATAAGATTTGCTCGTAAAACATGTGGCCGATATAAAATGTATCAATTATTTTTGATCGTTTATTCAAATATTATTTCAATTTGACAAATTAAGGTTTGTTTTTATTATTGTCGGTGCAGTTAACAGGTAGGTAATTGGTTAAACAAAAGAAGAAAATAATTTATTTCGCAATTAAAAATAATTAAAAATATGTTAAAGCCACCCATGTATATATGTATATAATATGCATAGTATGTACATATCCATCGAATCCTTTTTTTACACGGTGGATATAATCCAAGCAAAATATCGAAATAAAAAAAATGATTAATTATATAAAATTACTTACTTTTTTTAAAAAATTAATATTCGGGAATCAGTAGAGTTGTTAGGTAGTATATAGACCTCCTCAGAGCCTAATCCTTTGATATGTTAAGTATCTGGATGGGTGAACTATTCCCAATTGAAAGCTTGATGATGCGTTTGTTGCATTTTATTTTGCTCTTTTAAATAATTTACAATTTACGCATTGATCTGCTAATTCCTTAATATATAAAAACACAATTTTTATACTTTTTTCCACTAATTTAAAAAATATTGACCACTGACGCGTTTCGCTCAAAGAGCATCTAATTAATGGCGATATTTTTAAATGAGTGGAAAAAATGGACTGATATTTTTTAAATTCGATCGCAAAAAAATGTGTTTTACTTATTTTTAAAGTAATTTTATATAATTGATAATAGAATTCCATCAAGAATTAGCAGTCAAAAAATTAGTTGTAATAAAAGAAATGCGTTAAACGGGTGGGTGTGGCCAACACTAAACTCTCCACTGCATAATATGTGAAGATTTATTCTTCTTGAAAGGTAAAATCACTAAACGCAAATACACCATGAAATATGAAATCATAGAGATGATATTAACGGATTTCTATGCACTTTACACATATGATATCAATATGAAGTCAATCAGACTTTTAGTTTAGCCTGCAGAGATAAAAAAAAGATACACGTACGCCATACATGCAAAAACATCAAAAAGAAACTCAAAGTGTGCAATCTTTTCACAAACTCAAAGTTTTGTGAACTCCTCCCCGAAGCACAAGGTTTCCTTCTTTTCGGAGAGAAATTCAAATTAATTTGTGATATTTTTTTTATAATATGTCATGATGATTTTTTATAATATCCGTTGTATACTTTCATATTAATAAATTTACTTTACTTTACTCTCTACATGATGCCCGTTGAGAAACTGATGTAAAAAAGTAATATTAAATAAATAAATTAGTAATTGATGATGAGCGCAAGCACGAAAACGTTATAACACTCAATTCACACTGAAACCGCGATCATAGTAAGCCGCCTTATTGACTCTGTCCAATTCTTTTATAGAGTTGGTACTCTGTGATCCAGATGATCTCAATGTAAGCTGTCTTCCTGATGGAACATTCTTTTGACACAGTTCTTGAATGTAGTGTGGAACCAAGACGTTCAGAACCAAAAACACCATCAGGTGCCTATACCTTATAGTCCACTCATTCTGGGCATTTCAACTAATGTAGTTCTTCAAAAAGAGGTGTTTTGTCAGTTCTATATATCAACCTAGCACCTGCGTTGAATACTATTTGTAATTTATTAAGCTGATACTAGGACAAACCAGCATAAATAGCATTACAGTAATCTAGCCTTGACACAACAAATACATTTATATATTCGTGTAAAAACGTTTTATATATTTTGAAATTTTCAAACCGCGAAAAGAAGACCGTGTAAATCGTATACCGGTATGTAATGTTGTGTTATTTAATGTTTATGACTTAGATATCAATTCGAGCGATATTTGTTACATTTAAATTATTATCTTCATAGCTATGTACCTACTCTTATTTATATTATACTAACAAAAACTATGTAACTAAGTATCTCATTCTCATATTGGATATTCGTTATGTATTGCAAAGATAAATAATTACTTAGATGTGGTAATAATATACTGTACAATTAATAATAAAATAAAACTTTATTAAATGCTTTAGGAGATAAAATAAGCATTAATGGTGGCAAAATGATGTGAACAATATTCTGAAAGACAGAAATATTAGAAATGTGAAGAACGAACATGTATGAGATGACGCATGAATGTTGACGAGGCGCCAGGATAGAAAAATGTGGCGTTCGGTTCTGGCGTAAGTATGTATGTATGTATGTATATATGTATGTATGTATGTATGTATGTATGTAGGAATGCATGCATGTATGTATGTATGTCCTGATGCATCCAAGTGAGGTTATCCCAATAGGAGAAGACCTACCCTACTGTATTTGGACTACCCTCAACAGATTAATGGTCGGTGTCACACGATGTAGAGTGAACCTCGCAAGATGTGGGTACCTCTCTGAAGATGACACTCTATGTGACTGCGGCGTAACCCAGGATGAGAGTCACCTTCTGATGTGTCCACTTATGGAGTAAGGATCTCCCTGGAGACATAATTATGGGAAACGAAAAGGCGATAGTAGTCGCCGTATATTGGAGTGGCAGAGTTTGAACCAGCCGGACACGTAAAGTAAGTAAGTAATTATGTATGTATGTTTATATTATAAAAAAATGACATACAAATCCATCCATTCTCACTACTAGGAAAAACGGCCTAGAAGCTGCAAGGTTTTGTCAAAATAAAAAGGATCTAGGTATTGTGTGTATAAAAAAACGAATTTTTTCAACTTCCATTGTACTAGACAGGTGTAGGACCTTTTTATCAGAGATTCAATTACACATATGCAAACAGATAAAAAAATCTGTCTTTTGAATAAATTTGGCATTTGAAATTCAATGAGTGGCGTCTCATTGTTTATGTCTTGTCTTTGAAGGCTTTTCGAAATGCAATATGATTTGGTCCAGAGTAGCCCTATGCTGACTGAGTAAATGAACCATTATTTACATTATATTTGAATAGTAAATGGTAAACATTGGATAATAGGTACAATGTTAGGATGAGATGATGTTGAATAAGAATATAAAAGAATCAGGTTTCCAACAGAAAATTTAACAAATATATTTTGTATTCAGTTTATTGTGGGATTTAAATTTATTTATTTATAATCAAACAATGCGCTTAACTCCTAAATTGAAATTTAACGCTCCTATTACATATATATGTTTATCTATTATTGTGTTCTCAACATGTTGATTTATTTTTATTCGATTTTTTTTAAATGACTTGATTCTCTATGGGTATCATGTCAAGAGAGTACCTACATACAATGAATTTTATTTTCGTGGTTTTGCGTGTCATACTGTCAAATTAATACTATAAAAAACTTATACTATGAATTCAATCGACTTTTGTATTTTGAATTGGTTCTCGGGAAGCTTTCAGATACTATGTCAGATATTAATATTTAACATGCAACTAATAACAAGTTGCCACATTCTAGAGACTTATATTTGTCATTTTCATACTTTGTCCATGATCTATTTCGAGTAACTACATAAAAATAATATACCAATCTAAATGGTTTCCATAGATTAAAATTTATGGTTAAAATTAGCTCTATTGTAGTGTCTACTTTGACATATGCCAGTGAAACATGGACCTGGCAAAAGACACATGCTGTAGAAATGAGATCACTAAGAAGAGTATGTAATAGAACGAAATATAATAGAATAAAAAATGAGGACGTAAGGACAGAATGCAAGATAAACAAGGATATTATATGTAAAATGAGAGTGAATGCCTTGAGGTGGTTTGGACATATTGAAAGAATGAGCGATGAACGACTGACCAAAAAAATATACATGGGTGTAAGGATTCCCGGACAATTGGCCGTAGCCGATTGGCCGTGGACAATTGGCCGTACGCCCTTTTTACCGTATGGACAATTTATCGTGAGGACAATTGGCCGTGAGGACAGTTGGCCGTGAGGACAATTGGCCGTGGGGACAGTTGGCCGTGAGGACAATTGGCCGTGGGGACAGTTGGCCGTGAGGACAATTGGCCGTGAGGACAATTTATCGTATGGACAATTGACCGTATGGACAATTCACCGTGCGGAAACTATTTTTAGCATCAGAAAATTTTTTCTTTCTTTTTTCGTTTGAGTTAAATAAATTGCGTGAATAAAAAAAATGTTCGTTTATGGCGACGAACCGATTGCCTTATTTTTTTATTTCAAGATACTAGGAGAAATCCAATGTATGAGACGATGTATAGATGTAAATATAGCCAGAAATATGTGCACTAATAGTGAAGTAAGGCGCTCGGTTCTCTCTGCTTACCCCGTAAGGGACATGGCGTGATGATATGTATGTAAGTATAAAATTAGCTCTCGTGTTCTGCAAAACTGAGTTTTTAAATTTTTGCTGGGATAATGAAAATTTATAAAAGTTCCACAAAGGAGTTCTATGACATCTAAAGACATAATATAGAACTTCATATGATAATTATATCCATGATATGGGTAATCGTGAGGGTTTTGAATTCGCCGGTTGGATCAGACTTGTCCCCCAGAATTGTCAAACTATATTTAAAGAAAGTCCCTAGTACAGCCCAAAGTCTGATATCGATATTATCTATGTGTTAAGTGTACATCTAATTTTGTTAAAAATAATAAAGTTTCGGCTACAAGTCAACCGTATTATTCTGAAAATGTTAGCTCAACTGTTCATTTATGGTTTTTTAATAATTTTACTTAATTTTTCGGTTGTTTTGAAGAGATTCCCGATAGACCGTTAATTAGTATATCGGGACAATACATTATTTCGTTTTTATTAAATTTTAATTTACAGAAGTGCACAAAGGAAGTTTTATTGCCATAAGGTAATTTATTTAAACCAACATATAAAAATTAATTTGTCACAATAAATACAAAGAAAAATGAAAAAAAAAACACTGATCATGTAAATGAGGAAAGAAAGGAGGGAATAAAAGGATTAAGAAGGAATATTCAGGAACTATTTTACAAATTAATATATTTTTTTAATTTCATTTATTTAGTTGTTAAATGATATGTGGTATATCATTTAACAACTAATTAAATGAAATTAAACACAACTTTGTGTCTCTTCTTCTCAGCCCAATCCCGTCCACTCCTGGACGAAGGCCACCACCATCTCCTTCCACGCCACTCTATCTTGTGCTCTGAGCAACCAATTAACACCAGCATGACGGCTGATGTCATCTCTCTATCTCATTGGCGGTCTCTGTGACTGTCATTCTCGGTCTCCAAGCCAACACTATCCATGGTCATCTGTCTTCGGGGTATCTAGCCACGTGGCCCGCCCATCCCCAATTCAGAGTAAGAATGCGGTGGACGACATCAACCAATTTTGTTCTTTCCCTGATGGTGTCGTTTCGCATCCTGTCTCTCAGACATAATCCTAACATGGCTCTTTCCATGGCTCTTTGGGTGACTCTTAGTTTTTCAGCACTTTTATGAGTCATTGTAATAGTCTCCAAGCCATAAGTAGTTACTGGCAGTACACAGGTCTCATATACCTTCCGTTTCAGGTTGGTGGGAATTTGGGGAGTTTTGAAGATATGGGCTAATTTCCTAAAAGCTGCCCAACTTAGTCCAATTCATTTCTTTATTTCTGCCGTTTGGTTTTGTACATACAATGTAGTTTATACCTAATAATAAAAAAATATCTAAATATAAATAAATGTACAAAAATATTTAGTAAAACGCCATTCGAACTTAAAAACCAGTAGCTGCAGTAGACAAATGGACTCTAGATGTTCATGCGAAATCACATTCTTCGCCATTCTCTTTAATAATGGCTTGGCTGACTGTGATATACATGTTCGGTTTACTGTTTACATATATATATAATCGTTATATCATTATATTATACATACCTGACTAACAAACAACATATTTGTAACTACTTTATTACAAGATTCCTTTCGAAAATATTCAATGATCACCAAAGCGTGCCTACAATACAGGTACCTACTTTACCTATCTCTAACACTAAACTGCGTTTGTAGTAAGTACTACTTAAATACTTACCCACCAATATCAGGTTGATTATTACGAGTCTAAAACTTCCGCGAATTCACCAAAGCAGTCGAATTAACACATAATGAAAACAATCACGCCTTTACCCTATTTTGAAGAACGAGAGTTATATAAGGGCAGACCAAGAAAACATCGGTACGACCACGTGGACAATATTCTGAAAGAAGGAAACATTAAGAATGGGTTTTTTCAACCTTAGTTATAGTTAAAGTTTCATCTTTACATTTATTTATGATTCAATGTCTTCTTCTGGGTCACAATCCTAAGATTGGTCTGCACCAAACACTCGATCTTTCCACTTAACTCTATCGTCCGCCAGTCTCTTCATCTCTTTGTAGCTGCTACACCGCACGTCACCGATTATCTGGTCTATATAGTTCAATGTAGAATTAGATTAATATGAGTTTTTGATCGAGAACTGATTTATAAATACATTTTTAAGATTAAGGCAAGATCGTGATAATAATGTGTCATGAGTAGCGCCACTGCAATTCTATAGATATTTGTTTACAACAATCAATTGTAAAATTTGAAAGAGGGAAAAAAGTAGAAGACGGATATTATGTTCGTAATTTAAAATTCATCAAATCTTATTATGCAAGGATTATGTCAAGGAAAGTTTGCAAATGGAATAAGGAAGGAAGGATTAAAATATCAGAATGGACTCTCTTTGTTACGTAATAATGGTTTTGCCCCCGAGTTTCAACCGACTCTTTCTTTCTCAAACTAAATCTATTGTAAGAAATTCAAATAAAAAAAGATAATTCGATTATCTTTTTAATGCAACGAAACCATCTGTAACAGACAATTTGTAAATTCAATTTATTTTGAATCTACATATTCTTGCGTGACTTGAATACTTTCAAAACCATTAGCCATTTTCATATTGCAAACTTATATATTTTTTAAAACGATAGTAAGTTACTATTCTTCCTGACGATGAAGCGGTCTCAAGAACCAATCGTATCAAAAGACTTCTGTTTAAAACAACTGGCTTGTACACACTGTTTGTATATTGAAAATAAATCTGGGGGTGAGTCCGGTCAAACATTGATTCCAAAAAAACGCCGAACAACCCAACTAAATAATTTAATTCATAAATCTTTTACTAAAAATTTTTGTAGAAATTGAATTTAGTGACGACATCGTTTCATACAATTTGTATGGCAGTATACACAATATCCACGGGGACTCTTATAGTTTGATACTCAATAGATGCATAACATCAAGCTGTTAACCTATCCGGGGTAGAATATAAGGACTGAACTCCACACTATCCTATCCTAAAACAAAATATCTTTAAATATTGAATAATTTGGATTTTAGGGTTATAAGTTTGGTACGTATTTTCAAATATACATACTATCGCCATCAACATTTGTATCTCATGTGTAACATGCAACTAGTTTTCTACGCGGAGCTAGTCTACTCTATATGTGCCCCAAAGACGGATATTTACGAGTTAACCCTGCATTTTTGGACTGGCTCGGAGCTCTCAACCTGGGGGGCAAGTCTGGTCCGACCAGCGAAATCAAAACCCTATTGATTACCAATATCATGAATATAATTATTATATGGAGCTCTATAATGTCTCCATAAGACAATTATATCCATGATATGGGTAATCACTAGGGTTTTAATTTCGCCGGTTGGACCAGACTTGCCCCCCTGAATTATACATACCATCACGTCTTGTCCCTCACGGGCTTGACAGAGATAGCTGAACGCCACATTTTTTTTCTATTCAACTGTATTGTTTCTTTATTCAGCTGTAATTTTCATATTATCACAGAATGTATGAGATAACTATTTTGGCAAATAGCTAGCATTCACTATTGTCTTTTATAATTTTCAAATTTTTGTATGGTTCCCCCTTAAAATGAAGTAAATAAAAAATAGAAATAAACAAATAAATAATTCACTATGATACCATACGACAAATATATAAATTGGTTTAATCTACTATAGACCGCCGCGCCGCTTACGAATTGATGCGCTGTCACTGAGCGGATTTAAATTTTGGGTGAAATGAAATTTTTCGCTGATTGCATCAAAAATTAGATTATTGCTCAAAGGAATCCTAGTAAAATGGCAGTTAAAGTAACGTATGAAGGACGCAGTAGGGGCTGTATGTAAAATAAAAATATGGCTTTCTGTAGATATTCATCTGACATATGGTTTCTCACCTTGGTCTCAGATCACACACGTGGACGGTGTCGATTCTGTCAAAAGCAATCAGTGTATATTTTTTTCACCTATTTCCAAAGAGGTGATGACAAATTTGCATTGATGCATCACAAAAAATCCTAAAAGTGTGAACAAATTGAGGAGATCCACGTGTGTTTTTTTCAAAAGCCGACGTCATCCAGGGATGGCCAACACCACAAAGGCAAATGGGCTAAATAATTGTTTATATTTGTAAAAATATGCAATACACAAATGACTAGTGGATAGTAGCCAACACTTATCTAATTCTTCACTACACAAGTAAGTGTAACTAGTGGATAGTAGCCAACACTTATCTAATTCTTCACTACACAAGTAAGTGTAACTAGTGGATAGTAGCCAACACTTATCTAATTCTTCACTACACAAGTAAGTGTAACTAGTGGATAGTGGCCAACACTTATCTAATTCTTCACTACACAAGTAAGTGTAACTAGTGGATAGTAGCCAACACTTATCTAATTCTTCACTACACAAGTAAGTGTAACTAGTGGATAGTGGCCAACACTTATCTAATTCTTCACTACACAAGTAAGTGTAACTAGTGGATAGTGGCCAACACTTATCTAATTCTTCACTACACAAGTAAGTGTAACTAGTGGATAGTAGCCAACACTTATCTAATTCTTCACTACACAAGTAAGTGTAACTAGTGGATAGTGGCCAACACTTATCTAATTCTTCACTACACAAGTAAGTGTAACTAGTGGATAGTAGCCAACACTTATCTAATTCTTCACTACACAAGTAAGTGTAACTAGTGGATAGTGGCCAACACTTATCTAATTCTTCACTACACAAGTAAGTGTAACTAGTGGATAGTAGCCAACACTTATCTAATTCTTCACTACACAAGTAAGTGTAACTAGTGGATAGTGGCCAACACTTATCTAATTCTTCACTACACAAGTAAGTGTAACTAGTGGATAGTAGCCAACACTTATCTAATTCTTCACTACACAAGTAAGTGTAACTAGTGGATAGTGGCCAACACTTATCTAATTCTTCACTACACAAGTAAGTGTAACTAGTGGATTGTGGCCAACACTTAGGTACCTAATCCCTCTAAGAAAAGGACAAAGAAGCTGCTAAATCTTGGCAGAGAACAACTAAAGGCAATGACTGGTTTATTCACTGGTCACTGCCATCTGAAAAGACACCATTACATAATGGGGATCGCTAGAAGGTGCCAACAAGAGGAAGAAACAGCCTCACATGTGATCTGCGAGTGTCCAGCACTGATGGAATCCAGGCACAGACATCTGGGAGCCTTTATACTAAGACCCAGGGACATGGGAGGCATCTCAATCTGC
Organism: Molanna angustata; assembly: GCA_963576475.1. NCBI lineage: Eukaryota > Metazoa > Arthropoda > Insecta > Trichoptera > Molannidae > Molanna > Molanna angustata. Next base: position 1,012,284 of record OY754981.1, read on the forward strand.
AAAATATGGGACTTTATCCAAGAAACCGGAATGCTATTGAAATGACATCCCTAAAGGGAGGTGCACAATAGATCAACATGGTCGCAGTGCGGGGGCGTAGGGTCCCACTCCAAACTAATAATAATAGGTACCTAATTCTCCACTACACGAGTAAGTGTAACTAGTGGATTGTGGCCAACACTTACCTAATTCTTCACTACACAAGTAAGTGTAACTAGTGTTATTCAAATGATGAAATTTCCTAATGATAATAAGCCCTCCGAAGTGATTTATATTTGTTTATATTATGTAGAAAAATTTCCAGCATTAGTTTGTTAAATTATTTTTGATTTAATATTTTTTATATGAAAACTTGATGATTTTTCAATGCCATTTTATGAATGTGATGTGCCTTTTTAGCAATTTGAGAATAAAAATATCAAAATTAAATTTCCTGTGTTCGGGATCACTTTGAAATATCTGAAAGTTAAAAAAATTTAGAAGCACTGATCAGATATCCTTCAAGATCTAATGGGGGTCTAAGCGAGTATTAGATACCTACATAAATTTGCAATATTTGTACATTAGTCTATAATCGTTAAAACAGAGTAAACACGCCGTACATAGCACATAGTACCTACACATCACACACACACACACAGATACATTGTGATGAAACTTTCAGAATACAATCTCAGCATGATATTAGTTAATAATCTGCAATCGAAAAATAACCTTTATAATTTCGAATTCATAACTTCCCACTTTATCCCCTTGGGGTAGTGAGGAGTAAAAAATATACTGTCCTTCATATTGGATTAAAATGATTTTTACATTAAATAACTTCCAATTACATGTACATACCTCATACTAAAATGATCCCGCTCCAACAGTTGTGTATCTATGTCTTTGAATATTAGTGAAAGTGCCGCTGAAACGTCTGCCAAATGTTCGGAATCCCCCACAGATGATAGAGTGAGATGGATCTCCCAACATCACACGTGCATACCTAGGTGACATCAACCATCAGTAATAAGGAGACGCACATTTCTGACTATTTTACCTTTATTTCCAGGATTTACCTAAGCTCATTACACAATGGGATCTGTGTGGGATTCCACCAAAAATCTCCAAGTTTGTCAGACGTTGCAATATGCTCTTGCGTGAGTCGAAATAACCCAAGATCGGACGGAAGCTTTAAAGGAAGAAAGGGTTTTTATGACCTTAGGATAATCTCTTAATCTTTGGAAATTTGTAATTATTTACATGTATATTTATGGGTTTGACAGAAGAACCATTGAAAGAATAATAAATAGTTTTGATATGAGATGTTTGAGATGAATTTATATTTATTTTTTCAATATTTATATTTTTTTTATTTTTCCATTTTTATTTATATTATTATAGCTTTATTTAGAACATATTAACATTTATTTAGAACATATTATGGACTTTAAACGAGTATCTCATTGCTGTAGAAATGAGATCACTAAGAAGAGTATGTTTTATTTTCGTGGTTTTGCGTGTCATACTGTCAAATTAATACTATGAAAAACTTATACTATGAATTCAATCGACGTTTGTATTTTGAATTGCTTCTCGGGAAGCTTTCAGATACTATGCCAGATATTAATATTTAACATGTAACTAATAACAAGTTGCCACATTCTAGAGACTTACATATATTTGACTTTGTCATACTTTGTCCATAATCTATTTCGAGAACCTACACAAAAATAATATACCAATCTAAATGGTTTCCATAGATTAAAATTTATGGTTAAAATTAGCTCTATTGTAGTGTCTACTTTGACATATGCCAGTGAAACATGGACCTGGCAAAAGACACATGCTGTAGAAATGAGATCACTAAGAAGAGTATGTAATAGAACGAAATATAATAGAATAAAAAATGAGGACGTAAGGACAGAATGCAAGATAAACAAGGATATTATATGTAAAATGAAAGTGAATGCCTTGAGGTGGTTTGGACATATTGAAAGAATGAACGATTAACGACTAACCAAAATATAAACATGGATGTAAGAGATGGAGTGAGTGGAGTGAGGTCGCCCCAGAAAGGGATGGCATGACCATGTGAATGATATTTTGAAAGAAGGAAACATAAAAAGTTTGAACAATCGACGAGCATGTATGAGACGATGCATGGATGTAAAGGAAGCCAGAAATGTGTGCAAAAATAGAGAATTATGGCGCCTGGTTCTCTCTGTTTACCCCGTAAGGGACGTGGCGTGATGGTATGTATGTATAATGTATAAACGAGTATTTTTTATGATTTGGAAGAGTGTCCTGTTTATCATATTTCATAAAATATTATCAATATTTCAACCATTTTCGTATTTATTTTTTTTTTAAACTGGACGATTTATTTGAATATTCAATAGAAATCAAAAAGTTTTTTTTTAGTTAATATTGTACTTTTGTCATTTTTTACATGAAGAAATGTATATTTGCTAGCTAAATATATTTGCTAAACTTTATAACTCAATCCATCTGTGTCTACGAAATTCTGCAGAATTTCGACAAGAAACGACTTGTATCATGAGAAGATGTTGTGAACTGTACCAGCGCAGTATGATTCAGGTAATACATCATAACGTGGTAATTAGTTGACCAAATGTTTACTCAACAACACCCAGGTGTGAACGTTTGCAATACATAATAATAATAATAATAATAGCATTTCTGTTTGTCTGCCGTGTGAACATTGTGAATTACTCGCCAAAGTTATGGCCATTTGTTTGTACGTCATAAAATACACAAATATAATTTACGGACTTGAAGAACGATAAAAGAATTCAATGCGCTAAACATGTCGGCGGACATATCTTGATGAAACTCACGTCGCAGATCAAAAGGATTTTTTAATTCAATAATACATTTATTCACAGAGAATGAGGCAGACCTGGAAATTCATCGCTGCTATTCTGTTTTTACGGCTATCTTCCACAGATATAACTATTAAAATCTCGGATAGCCTAGTCTTCACACAATTTTTTCAAACATAACCTATAAAAGTTTAGTAAAAATACCAATTTAGTTATTTTTTTATTTATTTATTTATTTATTTAAACACTTTATTGTACATTACTTAATAGCTAGTACAAATGGCGGACTTATTGCCTAATGGCAATTTCTTCCAGACAACCATCATTTTTTAATAGTTTAGTTACTTTTTTTTTTACTTTTTTTTAGTTATAATTGCAACTGGCTCATGCCAGTTGCAATTATAACTACAAACAAACCTAACCAACCTATTTTTACCAAACTTTTGTAGGTTAGGTTAAAAAAAATGGTGTGAAGACTAGGCAATCCTAAGATCTCTCTGTTGTAGATTATATATAGCAAAAGTTTGAGCTTAAAAAAACTAAGCTTTTACTGCATGTTATCGCTGTTTTTATAAAACAACCGCCTTTATTACAATCAATAGTCATAATAAAATTATGAAGAATCTCAAATCTCCATAAAATTGAACCTAATATTAATGATATTGAACCGAATCTTCTTCTTCTTCTTTTTTTAGGTTGACACCTGTTTTTTTGGGAACTTTGCCCATCCCTCAAGGCCTCTTGGGAACTTTGCCCATCCCTCAAGGCCTCTTGGGAACTTTGCCCATCCCTCAAGGCCTCTTGGGAACTTTGCCCATCCCTCAAGGCCTCTTGTGACGCCGAGCTCCAGCTATCTCTCTATCTCTTGGGTAGTCTACCTCAGTAGCGTCTAGCCCCTGAGTTTCTTTTCTGCATTCTTAGGTTAGGTTTAAGTTCGTGTATAATAATAATAGCGACTCGCGTGAGCGAGTTGCTTTATAAATTGAATTATAAATTATTATAAATTAAATATATAATATTCTTTTAATTTTTCGCATTTAATATAAAATTTCACAGCTCATTTGACTTAATACTACGAGATCTCAACCAATCAGAGAGCCAACCGGAAACAGAATGCAAACGGGTAGATTCAGATTGTAGACTCTAGTGTCTACCTCGTGGTCGATTGCCAAAGTTTATTTGTTGGGAGATAATTTTGGGCAACCTGTTGTCTCCCATTCTCGCCACGTGATCACGCCAGAATCGTCTTCGGCTCCTGCACCATCTGACAATATTCCTAACGTCACAGATCTGTCTTATATCGGTGTTCCGCATCCGATCCAAAAGGGTGAAACCCTCGATGGAGCGTAGGGTTCTCATCTCTGTCATCCGGAGCAGGCTCTTTGTTCTAACGGTGTCCGCTCTGGCCTCAATCGCATAAGTCATGATGGGTCGCACACATGTTTTATAAATTCGGGTTTTACTCTCTGTTAGCATGTGTTTGTTTTTCCAGACAGTATCTCTCAAACAGCCTGCAACGACCGCTGCCTTGTCGAACAGCGAATCACTCCGAATCACTCACAATAAAAATTACCCGTAATAAATACGTCATAGATCTGATCTCTTATCAACTTCTCTTAATGAATCGACAGTCCCATAGGAGAGAATTATATGCAGTAGTAGTTTTTATACGGTTTTTCCATCTTTGAAGTCAAAAAACACGAACTTAGAGACTTTGCGGCAAATATGTTCCATATATGGATTTACTCAAAATTTGGAATTGATCCGATTGTTTCACAAAGCCTAAAATTTCAGAAATTATAGTAAATTTTAAGCCTACAAAACTTTCATACTCAGAATTTCGAATTTTTTGTTTCAGTCATGGGTTATCAACTTTTGAATTTTACCATATATCTCAAAAACCATAAAAGCTAGAACGCTGAAAATTGTTTTAAATATAGACAAATACAAAATCTTAAACATTTTTTTTTTGACAAATTTATCTGTTTAATTGCCTGTATTTCCAAAATTTTTAAAAATATCGAAAGAAGTCGAAATACCTCAGCTAGATAATATGCACATTTTACTGGTAAAATGTTTTTTTTTTTTTAACAATTTTTATTAAAATTGAAATTAGTAACGGTATTGTTTCATATAATTTGTAAGTCAGTACCTATACACTACACAATATCACACACTCAATAGTTTGATACCTACTTAATCTCCAAACATACATAGGTACATACCATAATGCTGTTTTCATATTCGGGGTAAGAAAAAAGGACTGACCTCCTCACTATCACATTTTGACATACATGTTTTGTATAAATATCAAAAAATATTTCAATAATTTTGATTTCAGTGCATATAGTTTAGTATGCATTCTTCAACTACAGGTATATAAGTTTGATACCTACTTAATCTTCAAAAATCACACATACCATCATGCTGCTTTCGTATTCGGGGTAAGAAAAAAGTACTGAATTCCACACTATCACATTTTGACATACATATTTTTTATAGAAAACACAATATCTAAAAATGTTTCTATAATTTTGATTTCAGTGCATATAGTTTGGTATGCAATGTATGTATTCTTCTACTACAGGTATATACTATCACCATAAACAGTTGGACCTCAGGTATTACATGAATCTAGTTTGAAATTATTGACGCTAAAAACAGTTGGATTTTTTTTATCAATAGATTATTATAAAGGCTACAATATCGTAAGTAAGATGAAAATAAATGCCCAAAGGTGGTTCGGCCACATAGAAAGAATGAGTGATGACCGTCTGACAAAAAAAGTATACAAGGCTGATAAAAGAGGAATGAAAAGTAGAGGTCGGCCAAGAAAGAGTTGGCACGATCACATAAATGGGATTTTGAAAGATGGAGATGTTAGAAGTAAGAATAATAGAAGAGCGTGTATGAGACGATGTATGGACGTGAATGAAGCGAGGAATGTATGTCAAGAGAGAGGAGTCTGGCGTTCGGTTCTCTCTGCCTACCCCAAATAGGGAAATGGCGTGATGGTATGGTATGGTATTGCTACAATATCTTCAAATATGAAAAAACCCCCAACTGAATAACAATGTTTACATACAGAATCTTTGTATGAATGTGAAATTTCCGATATAATAAAATTGAATGAATCACTAAGCTGTTTAAACTATCAATTTCAGCGGTTAGCATTGGACATTGGGTGATCCCTATAGACATAATATCATGCGGTTGAAAAATATTTTGTTAGTTCTTTCCAAGGTTTAATTTTAGGGTTCTCGCTCGTTTTGATTTTAAAACTGTTACCTGGTGTAGGTATTATACTGTTGTATAGACATTAATTTTTGATTGCCTGAGTTAACACTATTTTCTTTCGTACAAATTAATATGAAAATTTGTGTCTTCTGTATGGCCCAAACAATACATAAATTAGATTGACTTCATATGAGAATCATTCTTACCATCACGGCATATTCATCAATGTGGAGTAACCAGCGACAGATTTGCGGGTATGTAATATCTTAGTAAATCACCAGTCTCGTTTCACAGTGGAAATCCATTTATATACTTAATTAATTAATAAAATATAAAATATAAAATACTATTTTATTAACAGTAGACCTTGAAAATGCCGATACACCTCGGCGAAAACGTTCCATCGTATAAAAACGAATTTGTGGAAAAATACCGTTTTATATAAAAATTTTAAGTAATACTCATTTGACGGTTCATTTTTTCTCTATGTCAAGGTATATTTTCAAAATGCTCTGACATTCTGGATACTTAAGTTTTTACTTTTTACCCAGTTTAATGTACCTACTCCACTAAATTTTATTTATTGTTTGTGGCAACCCTGCATCAATATCATAATTTATCCCACGATTTGTAAGAAACTCCCTGTTTGTTTATCATTTCATATATTATATTATACAAATCATCAAACAGTCCACGCTAGAAATCGATTTGTCATGGTACAGATCAAAGCTATCTTCTGTTGACTTAGTGTCAACGCCTTGTTATCATATCAATTGTGCAGACATGATAAATTGGAATTCCTCTAAACCACATAAGGTTTCAAATTATTTGTTATATTTCATTTTTTGCAACTCATGTCATTCAAAGTGTTATATTATTGAAATGCAATGCGATTGGTCTCAATCCTTGGTACACCTTATAGTTTCAGTTTAAACAGATTTTCGTTCAATGATACAAATTAATCGCAACATATCTGAGGCAACTTAAGTATTACTATACCAAAACAACCTTCAAGGTGTAGCTAACTGTTGATGATATGTAAGCCTGTGGAACAAGTAATGAGTTTCAAATATTTAGGAGTAGAGATCTGCAGCCATAACGACCTATAACACTGAAGTCCGCGAACAATTCGATAAAGCATCTGTCGTATCTGGATGTTTGAAAAATATGATCTGGAAAAATAAACACATGCGTATTGACAGTAATGTCAGAATATATAAGACATATGCGTGCGACCGATCATGACGTATGCTGTGGAAACGCGAGCAGACACTGTACGAACCAAGGGGCTCCTAATGACAACGGAGATGAAGGTCAATCATTGATAAAATTCTCCGAGATCGTGTTCGCAATGTTCAAATAAGGAAAACATGTGCAAAATAGGACATCGTTTGGTGGAGTAGATCCAGAAGAAGACATTGGAGGGACCACGTAGCCAGGATGGACAGTGATAGACTTGCATATATAGCGGCGAATGAAATCCCTTCTGGCTACCGCCTACCCGGAAGACCACCCAAGAGATGGAAGGATAGCTGGATTTCGTCATCCCAGGAGGCATAGTTTCAACTAGGTCAACTAAAAGAAGAAGAAGATAATATATCAAAGGGTGCTAAAGTTCCTAAAGTTGCTATTTATAACGAAATCGCAGTGCCAACCTTGATTTAATTGAAACCTGGACATGGCAGAAGTCGCACGAAAGCAGAATAAATGCAGTTGAAATGAGATCGCTAAGAAGAATTTATAATTGAACGATGTATGACTGGGTACGAAATGAGGACACAAGGTAAGAATGTAAGATGAAGAAAGATGTAAATAGTTAAATAAAAATTAACACATCGAGACGGTTTGGCCACATTTGGGGAAGAATGAATGAAGAATGCTTGACGAAGAAAATATGCAAAGCTGACAGGAACGGAATAAGAGGTCGAGGACGCCCAAGAAAAGGATGACACGGCCATGTGAACGATATATTGAAACACATAAATGTAGGAAGTGTGAAAAACAGACGTACATGTATGAGACGAAGCATGGAGCTCGACAAGGCGATGAATGTGTTTCAAGATAGGAAAATGTGGAGTTCGTTTCTCTCTGCCTACCCGGAGAGGAACATGACGTTATGGTATATATGTAAAATTTCAACAAAAACAAAATCTAATCTCAGAGTATAACCGTTTCCCACGGAATCGCTCCTACTACCCTCTATTCAGTAACTATTGTAACTAAAATAGGAACATTCTAAAATTGTAGATTTTAGATTTAGGTACGGTCTTATTTCAGCGTTATAAAATATCAACTTGGACTAAATGGAATAGGAAGATACCTATTTTGGCCGGAACGTTCTTAAAAAGCTACTGAATAAGACGTAATTTGAATAATAATGAAAATCATGAAATTTTCATCATTTTCATAATTATTCAAAATACGTCTAATTAAGTAACTTTTTAAGAACGTTCCGGCTAATATACATAGGTACGTTCCATTTAGTCCAAGTTGATATTTTATAACCCTGAAACAAGACCGTAAATCTAAAGTCTAAAATTTTAGAACGTTCCTATTTTTGTTACTGAATAGGGGGTAATGTCCGTTTTTTGGTCTAGTTTTGTGCTCCCACTGTCCGTTTTTTGTCAAAATTTGCACTCGCACTGTCAATTTCTAGATAATCACGAAGCGTTCTTAGGTTTAAATATTTTCTTTCAATTTGTTTTTTTTTTGTTTGATGTAAAATTGCAATCAATTGTATTGAAACGTTCTTGAATCTTGAATTTATATCAATTGGATCTTGATCTAATTGAAATCTTGAATTAGATCAAGTATTGAGTCATTTTGTGTTCAAACGAGTTATACTGTCGGTATCAGACGATTTAAATTATGCATTGGAACGTATCAATTTCTTTAACTGCACAAAATCATTCCTGGATGCAACTTTCCTATAGAATATTACATATATTATAGTAGCGGGATGCATTGTTATGTATGTCTTGCAGAGGGGTTGCTTCACCCCTTGGTCGTTCATCTTTCAAATTTGTGAGGACACAATGAGATCCTAACGTCTTTTCTCTAGCTTTGTGCAACGCGAACGATTCGATTGTTAAAACGAACCCAAGGATGGGTCATACGTCGACAAACATGTTTTGCACAAAAATAAATTGTTCAGCCATTCTGAGACTTATCTGGAAGTCGTAGGAGTAGGTACTATTATTATTTATCATGTTCCTTTCAATAAACGGAATTAAAAATACGTTAAAGTCGGATAATACCCGGTAGCATATATGCTTGCATCTTGGAGAAAAAAGAAAAATGCGCGTTCATATCTCATTCACATGTCAAATGAATAGATATTATGAAAGATATATTTACGAAATATATTTTTGAATATTAATATGAACTGAAAAGTGAACTAAAAATCGAAAAAAACGTTATTTTCGTCAATATATATTTTTTTTGAACCAACCCATATTATATGCATTTTTTTTAAGGGGCGCTTTGTGACAACAAGATCGTCGGCCTTCGTGGCACAGTTGGTTAGGTATCTAACTGCTGATCCATAGGTCCCAGGTTCAAATCCCGGTGGAGACACAGTTTTTAATTGTGTTTTCTGTCTGGATCTGTGAGAAGATTGATATCATGATAATGTATATGATATTCGAAATTTGGATTTATTAGGGAACTCAATGAAATAATACGACATTGGTGAACATTGCGTCAGCTCAGTGGTCACGTAAACCAGTGGATAACAGTTCGTAAGTCTTGTAGGTGCCCGACTACCAGGATATCGTATAAATTGAAATTCTTGCTTAGAACCTATTGAGATAAATTCATTTAATTTGTCAAAAAAATATATATATATACATTTGTTTCAATACAAATATACCACACATCCTCTTACACTTACTCGGTCACAATTCACGATTACATGAAAATTCTTCGAAACACAATTGTTCGAATGCGCAATTGTACGAATAACAATTTTTCGAAAAACAGTTATCAGAATGACAATTGCCCGAAACCAAATTATTCCAACTAACATTTGTTGGAAAACCAATTGACCGAATTTAATATATTTTTGTGTCATTATGTTGCCTCCTTTGACATATTTGTTGCCAGTAAAATATATTCAATGAAGACTATTATTACGTCTTCTTGTATTATTGTTGGGTACGTATGTTTGCCCATTTTTAATAATTGATGTTTGACAGCGCGGTGCGTCGCCATTTTGTTTATTCCATAGATTTTTACTATACATAATAATATACTATGTAGATGTAGTACTCCGTGCAAAAAGTGAGTCATGGAATATCGCGCGTTTGACAACATATTTCAATTTTCCTTACATTTCAACACATCCTAAATAAATTTTCTCTAAATCTTAATAAACAGAGTGTTTTTTTACGACAAATAAATCCAGAAACAATTCACATTAGTCGTTATTCTCTATGGAAAAACGATGTACTAAAACGTCAAAAATCCCCCGGAAAAATGCCTCTCTTCGATTCATACAAAATTCTCATCTAGTATATTATAATAAAAATCTATGGTTTATTCCTCTCACAATACTACCAACATGACGTCATAAAAATTCGAACAATTGTAATTTCTGATAATTGAGCATTCGAATACTTGTTTTTCGAATAATTTTCCTGTCACTACAATTCACGCAGCCCAACTGTGGAACCAATTACTCGATGGTACAAGAGAAGCTTCTACTTTGATGGCTTTCAAGAAGCTTCTGTCACACTTCCTTTCCGCTTACCTATACTTCCGCCATATTTCTTAATTTTTTTGGACATTTATTATTATTTTAAAATTGTGTTGTTTCGTATTTTTTATCGTTCTTTATGTGTAAATGTTTAATAATTGAGACTTGAGACATAAGATTAGATTATGATCGATGATATAAATTTTTAGGATTAAGCTAAGATTAGAACAGTTTAGGAACGTGTCATGAGTAGCCCCCCATGTTCATGGTTTAATTTATTTATTTTATTTTTATACCATCTCGATATTTATTACAGTATGTAGGTATAAATACTATCCCAACCTCACTAGGACTACGCCTAATTAAGTAGGTATCTTCTTGGAGCATTTTTTAACAGATTTTTAATTATCTCAATAGAGACGAAGTTGGAATATTTACTGTAGGAGAACCGGGAAATCAAGGCACCTACAGGGCTTACGACCTGTCATCGGCTGGTTTACGTGATCACTTTATGCGCTTGCGCAACGTTCACCAATTATGCCTTTTTAATGAGATCCCTATCAATTCAATTTTTGAAAGTTCTATTAAAAATCTGTTAAAAAATATCTTTGACTCCCGACAGGGAAAAAAATCCAATGTTTGCGCATATGCAATAATAAAAATATTCGATTGGAGCATTTTGTTGGTGTCAGCATATTTCAATATTCCTATGTTTTATAATAAATTGTACTAGTATTGCACTATTGCATTATTTAATAAAAAATAAAAATAAATATTTATTTATTTCATATAATATTTTGTACATTTCACATTAAGTCTCCACAATGGCGGGCTTATTGCTATATTGCAATATTTTCCAACCAACCATATTCATTTGGTGAGGTAAATTGTGTTTATGACACGTACCAATTTATGTGAATAAAATATATATGAAAACAAAAAAAATAAATAAACGGAGGGGAGAGAAGAGGGGCGGGGGGACAAGGATATGATTAGGAGACAAAAAAATGTAGTGTCATGTGTAAGGAAATGATTCCTCAGATTTCTTTTGAAAGCGGAAAGTGTTAATGAAGCTCGAAGTTACGATGGGATATGATTCCAAAGACGAGCTACTTGTACGGAGAAAGATGTGGTGAAAATGTAAGTATTGTGTACTAGTATACTGATAGTTCTTTCAATATTTGAACGAAAAGGTAACCCGTGTTCTGATAGGAAATGAAAATGATTTAGTAGATAAACTGGAGCTTTGGGGTTGTTTAAGACCTTGTATAGAAGTGTGTAGTTTTTATTTTATTATAGGAATACTTTCTATAAATGTATTTACTAGTATGTTTGACTGGTAGAAATTGCCTACGGGCATTAAGTCCACCACATTGTGAAAATTATTTTTTGTATAGTAAAAGAATTTAATTATTTTAATTTATTGTTTATAGTAATATAATGTATCATTAACTGCACATAAAAATATTTAAAAATCGATTAAAATGAATATTGAAAAAGGAATGGTTGGTGGGATGAAATTTATAAGGTTAATTAAAATATATTTCATTAGCATCGATGTTCCTATAACGGATGAATAAAAGAAAAGAAAGAAGATTTATTATTTTATAAAGTACTTAATGGTATAAATAACTTGAATTTATTGAGGGAACGAATTATCCTTACAAGATTAAAACGGAAATTATTATAAACAGGAAGAGATATACTCAATTTCTCAGCAAACTGTCGACTTTCATGATTTGGGGTCAATGAACAGACTTTGATTTATAGCCTTCGATTCCTTGGTCAGTGCTCAGGTCATATTTTTGCAATTAATATCAATCACAGTAAGTGATATCTTCTTAATTCGCAGATTTGTGTTTTCAATTAAAGTTGATATAAATAAATTATCTTCTTCTTCTTCGTTTAGTAGACCTAGTTGGTCTGTTTTTCAGAAACTATGCCTCCTGGGATGACGAAGTCCAGCTATCCTTCCATCTCTTGGGTGGTCTACCGGGTAGGCGGCAGCCAGAAGGGATTTCGTTCGATGCTATATATCGTCTGCTCACTGGAAGATGTCACTAACTGCAACATACATGTTTTCGAGATAATGGCTGTCAAAGTTTTTTGTCAATATTAACTCTCATAACTCTTTTGATTGTTTATATATTCTCATGATTTTTTCAACATATATAAAAAGTCGTCTAATCTAACTACATATAATATTTAAATTTTACAAAAACTCATAGGGAAATAACACAATATTGCATATAATGAGATTTTCCTGACGGCTCATCTGCCATACCGTGTGAGATTGTATGTAATATTTCTATGAGGTTAAACTCATTATAATGCTTTTGATCACAACCTTGCAACCTGCGCAAGTGGCGAGTTTATTGCCATTTTGCAATTTGTTTCAAACTTTTTATATTTTTCCAATATTTTCTTTTTATCTATATTTTATTAGTAGGTACCTATAATGATATATCATGAATATCTCAGACGTTTCAAATGAAAGGTACCTATTGTACCCTGGACCTCTTTATTTTTTTTCTGACTTTAAAAATAATAGAAATTTAGGTATTTACCCGCATTTAGTAGGTATATTTTTTATGAACTAACCAATATTATACCTGGGATTCGTCTAAGTCATATTATGAATTCTAAACCTTTAATACCTACCATCAACATCAACAATACATGTAAAAATATACTTTTTTTTTGTTTTTTAAAGAACGAATATGTTCGTTTGACAAGTACATTCATACATCCTCATATATTCCCAAATTTAAGCATATGCTTGGGCTTTAGATGAACAGTGTCAGGCAAACACCCTCTCTCTCCTGTATTTACTGATAAAAGATATTCGTACAAGGTAACAAGTTTTTCTGGTATATTACTACAATATAAATATTATTTAGGATGCTATGACCATATGAATAAAATTCTGAAAGAAGGAAATCAAAAAATCTTGAAAAAAGACGAACATGTAGTAATGTAATGATGCATAAATATTGATGAGGCGATGTTTGTGTTCAAGAATATAAAAATATGGTATTTGGTTCTCTCTGCCTACCCCGTTAGGGATATGCATGAGTTATGAGAATAACAAACTAACATATTGAGATGATGTATAAATGCTAATAAGGCGATTAATGCAATCCAGGATAGAAAAAAAAGTGGCGTTCATTTCTCTCTGCCTACCCCGTTAGGTAAATGGCGTGATGCTATGTATTTATCCAAAATTAAATTCTTTAGTGAATGTGTTAAAATTTTAGGAAATGTTGGCAGTTAAATGCAAAAAATTGTAAAAAAAGACTTCATTATAACGATAATGACTTTTTCCTGACGACATAATTGAAAAAAATGCAGATAATGAATATTTTTCCGAAAAATCTCCGTAACGGGACCTTATATGAACATGATTATTTTTCCAGATGTAAAGGGCGTTTTGGCGATAATGGTAGTATAGTTAACTCAATTTTGCCAAAATGGACAGTTAATGACTTCTTCCAGTAAGCAGACGATATGCAAGTCTATCACTGTCCATCCTGGCTACGTGGTCCCTCCAATGTCTTCTTCAGGATCTACTCCATGGAACGATGTCCTGTATGAATGATTGAAAGAGATATCATTGCATGAAAATAGATGCCTAATGAGGTTTGGCCACATGGAAACAATGCATGATGACCGCCTGAAAAAAAAATTTCAGAAGAACAAAAGTAGAGGTCGGTTAAGGAAAAGTTGGTACGATCACATAAATGGAATTTCGAAAGATAGAGACGTTAGAAATAAGAATAATAGAGTAGCGAAAAATAGATTAGACGATGCATGGACGTGAATGAAGCGAGAAATGTATGTCAAGAGAGAGGAGTCTGGCGTTCGGCTCTCTCTGCCTACCCCAAATAGGAAATAAGCGTCATGGTATGGTATGGAAAACTAAAAAAAAATATATCAATTTTGCAAAAAGATTATTTATTATTTTCATTTATTTTTTTTAATAATGGGTATTTTAAATCAAACAAATGATTTGGTCTACATATATATTTTTTACTGAATCCAGGACGACCGTTTCAGCTTATTAGGCCCTTATCAACTGGTTGATAAGAGCCTAATAAGCTGAAACGGTCGTCCTGGATTTAGGAAAAAATATATATGTATACCAAATCATTTGTTTGATTCAAAATACCCATTATTATGGAATTCTACATATTCAACACCGTCAGTATTGACAAAATTAAAAAATTTATTTTTTTGTTTTTTATATAAACTATCATAAAATATAAGCTACCTGATATGCAATACTTAATAGTAAATTGTCCAAAGATATTTATACAAAATGTTGCTTTGATTCAACATAACTAAAGAAACATAATCGA
This sequence comes from Molanna angustata, assembly GCA_963576475.1. Lineage (NCBI taxonomy): Eukaryota > Metazoa > Arthropoda > Insecta > Trichoptera > Molannidae > Molanna > Molanna angustata. The sequence goes on from OY754981.1 coordinate 1,027,403, forward strand.
AGCAAACTAAGAATTGAAAGCAGCTGTCAAAGAATAACTGCAAGGAGATGAATATCCACGGTAGCTGCTCCCCTTGAAGCCATTATTCTTGAAATATACCATCACAATACCCCGCCCATAGACCATTATACCATTGTGAATGATTTCTGCTGAAATGGACCCGTGATTCAGCTAAATTCTTCAACCAAGAATAGATTATCTAAAATCATTTTTTGTGAATCTTTTATCTGTTTTATCATTCAAATAGTTGGTTTGTTTTAAAATTTTCATCAGGGGGGCAAGTTCGGTCAAATGGTGAAATCAAAACCCTTATGATTACCCATATCATGTATATATTATGGGTAATCATGAGGGTTTTATTTCACCGTTTGACCGGTCAGTAGTGATATGTGTCAGCAATTCCGAGGTCCTGAGAAGGGCGAACACTGATCGGGAATTGCAATTATGAAAGGACGAACAATTTCATATTTGGGACACATATGTATATACTTAAAGGTAAGAAGTATTTTTTACCGCAGCTCATCATCGAAGGAATGCGTGGTGTAAGAATAAACATGTTGTGGCTCCGAAATATTCAAGCTTGGACCAGTATGCAGGCCTATGGACAGCTGCTACATACTACTCGAGATGGCCAACTTCAAGGATACCTGACACAGCACTTCCAGAAGAAGTTGTTTTGGGTGCTGGCAGAGCGGTTAGCGCGCTGGGTAAGTAATTCAGTGGTCGCGAGTTCGAACCTGCCACGAACGAATTCGTTTACCTATTGCACAAGCATATGATTAATTTAGGGAATGTATGAGGATGTAAACGTACTTATTACAAGGTCATGTTCATTGTTAAAAATAAACTCTGTTTACAGCAGCTCAATTCTATTGAGGTTTTGTATTATTGTTTTCATTAATTCATACCATCACAGCATTGTGGGGTAACCAGCGATAAATATGCGGGTGTGCACAACCCTATAAAAGGAAGCAAGACACATGTGTGTATTTTCAAACATCAGTTTCATCTCATATAAAAATATTCAGAATCAAACCTCATTGCTGAACTATATGAGATGTTATTGTTGCCTGTTGTATTTTCGATTACCCGGCTCTTACGGGACACCCGAAAACGATGATAATAAATATTAGTGGAAGCACTATTCAAAGCTGGTGCCTCACAACAAATTTCAATAAATATGATTCGTTTTGATACATTTGAATTTCTCAAAATGAATCAAAATCAGCTCATCTTAAATTCAAAGGACGAAATATTTTACTATCAGCTGTTCAAGAAAATTATTATCAATAATAACCTTTCTTAAGGGATCCAGCATTCATACCCTGATCTTAATCCTTCCATTCATTTTTCTTATCATTTTCAACCATAAAAGATTCATTCAGAACTCACGTTGATTCTACTTCTACCGTTTTTTTATCCTGTCACCCCATTTTTTATATTTTTGATACCAAAAAGCGTTCTATCAAAACACAATAGAAACGCGATTTTTTCACGAAGGGAGATATTTTATTTAAAAAATGGTTTCATGCCTTGAGGAGATTTCCTGTGACAAGAGGGGGAATATGGATTGGTGCTATTTTTTATTGTAGTAGGTAACATATAAAGATCGATAAGAAATAAGCGCTTCTGAAGAATAATATTTTTTAATTTAATAATATATTTAATATTATTTCGCCTATCTTTGATAAAATATCTCTGATCATTATTTCTTTCCATTTACTATCTTTTGTCTTTACTAATATCAGCCTTATACCTATATTTTTTTGTCAGATAGTCACCACTCATTATTTCTATGTGCCCAAGACACTTTATGGGCATTTAATAGGGCAAAACAATCGTCATACTTCACAGACATTATTCAAAGCAAGAATAAAAAAATATATAGGGAATTAAGGAAGGACAGAAATTGCCCAAATACTAAATATTCAAAAATAATTTTGAGAAATAATATTTAATAATATGCCTACACGCTACACAAACTGGTTCGGGATTGTCTTTACAATGCATCTTAATAAAAGACAAATAAATTTTAAAACATTTTTCTTTTTTATTTAATTTCAGAGGAGAAAACTTGTTTTTATATTTCACTTGAAATATTATTGTTATATTATACTGAGTATGTACGATGGCCCAGACCATAGAACAAATTTTAACTGCTTCATATTAAATTGACAACCACGGGTGTGCATATTATGAAAAATATAATAAGACTAGAATAATGACATGTCAAAATTTACTATATCGGTTTATACTTCTGTCTGGTGTCCGCTCTAATATCTGTTTGTAAATGACCCAATGATTATGTAAAACCGAAATGTCAAATATTTGGCTTGGTAAAATTGTAAACTGCTAGCCCTATAACAGGGTTACCAAGTTAGGCAGCAGTAATCTTTATAATAGTCGTTTTTTATAAAGGTGTGAAAAATAAATAAAAAAAAAAATATGAATTAGTTCAATATTGTAAATCGAGTTTCATTTAACCTTAATTAGTAATAAAACACAAATTTGAAATCAAATATCTCAAATATGTTAAACTGTGTGTTTAACATATTTGAGATATTTGAATAATTACATTAGTATTTTCAATATTTCTCTAGTGAATTGTCGTCACGTAATATAAAATTTAGCAGGAAATATTAAAAATATCCTTTTTTACGGCATTTTACTACTCCGAAAATTAACTACTATGAGTCGTAGAGAATTACATCTTTTGTCAAGAGTGCATAAAATCCAAGTGACACTTGTGACTTCATTTCAAGTCAGGTTTATTCTTAAAATACAAAAAATAACGCACGCGATAGTTATCCTTATCATCACGTAACTTCATAGTGTATGTATTAGGCGGTTTAAAAATATTTTATTTACAGTCAGTAGATTTTGCGTTATATACCTACCCCTTAACTGGTTATCGGTCATGCATGGTCACTAGATATGAATTGTGTTATGAATTAACTTGGAATCAATTTATTTTATTTTACCAAAACAATCTTTTTACTAATTTACTACCTAGTTCTATTAAGGATTTTTATTTGAGATGTATCTAAAATAGTATAAATCTTCATTTAGCAGATCATAAAATTAGACTGAATAATATTTTGTCCATAATATTTTGACATTTGACACCACATAAAGAAGAGTTCAAAGAGAACCTATTCAGGAATACTTAAAGGGGTTCATTTTATTTTATCAATAAAAGTTAACTGCGGTTTAACCTCTGACACTAAAATGATATAGTCGATGACAATGGAACTATTGACTGTAAATCGACCCTATCTGAAAATTCCAAGTATATAAAAAATAATTATCTAGATCAGATAACAAAATCCTCTCTCCTTTCATGATGGTAATGTTTGTTTGGCTTTTTTGAAATGGTGTCGGATTATCACATCGTTGTGATCCGCGAATAAAAGTTTTATAAAAGAGATTCAAGGTTATTTATAATTTCAATTCAACAAAGAAAATTATCCCAGTGCACATTATTGCTTTCTTTGCAACATCAAATTAAAAGTGTCAACATGTTCAATAAAATATGATGTGTGTAAATGAAAACCTGTTATTGGTTTTTATTTATTTATTTCTGTCCTTAGTGATGAGCAAATTCAAGACCGAGGTGGTCACGGTCATGGTCTTGCAACCCCCCGGTCATGGTCTTGCAACCCCCCGGTCATGGTCTTGCAACCCCCCGGTCATAGTCTTGAAACCCCCCGGTCATGGTCTTGCAACTCTCCGGTCATGGTCTTGCAACCCCCCGGTTATGGTCTTGCAACCCCCCGGTCATGGTCTTGCAACCCCCCGGTCATGGTCTTGCAACTCCCCGGTCATGGTCTTGGTTTTGAGTTAACAGATGTGGTCTTAATCTTGCAATAATTATAATTTTGATGTTTTTTTTTTTTTTTTTTTTTTTTTTTTTTTTTTTTTTTTTTTTTTTTTTTTTTTATTTATTTATTTTTTCAACATAATTTCATTTATAAAAGATCCCACTAACCATATGTGGTTATCAGTGGGTTTCTATATCATACAATATATGTGCTAACTTAAACTAACCAACAATGACAAAAAGAAATGAAATTGGTTTGACAAGATAAAAATGTTTTGATAGATCCAAAACAACACTAGAATAAAAACAACAACAAAAAAAAACATATAGAAGAAAACCCGAAAAACACAATAGAGTAAGAACAAAAACAAAAGGAAAAGTAATAAAATAATAAAATAAAATAATAAAAATAAAAGGAAGGAAGAGACCATTATTCGTTAAAAATGATTTTTTTACAGGATCTTTTGATTTTATAAAATGAATTTAATCCAATTAAGTCTGAGGGCAAGCTGTTAAAAATTGTTGGTATTGAATACTGCAGTGTCCTTTCACCGTAATAGTTATTTACTCTAGGTATATTATATTTACCGGAAGTTACTTGTCTGGTCTTATACTTATTTGTTACAGGTGTTTTGTGTTCATTTTTAAAGTAATTTTGTAGAATAAATCTGTATTTATAAATTTGTGTAGCTGTCATTATTTTGGTTTCTGCGAAAATGCTCTTTCCCTCCCTTTTCAAACAAATAGCTCTATTTTTGGGTAACATACATCTAATTAAACGTTTTTGTAATTTTTCTATTTGCATAAGATATGTTTTAAATGTATGTCCCCACACAAGAATGCTGTACGATATAATAGGTTCAGCCATAGCCATGTACATTGTTTTTAGGGTTTTAAAAGGAACATAATTTTTAATAATGTACATTTTTGCTAGTATAGATCTAAGTTTATTACATATATTTTGAATGTGTGGTAGCCAATTGAATTTATCATCAATCATAATTCCCAAATATTTGACGCTTTTAGTTGGTAGAATAATACTACAATTACAGTCTTTTTGACGGTTATCTAGGCATTTATAATTGTGGGATACTAAATTTACACTGCTTATATTCTTAATATGGGGAGATGATATGTGTATTAGTTGTGTCTTTTTTTCGTTAATTGTTAGGCCATTATCATGCGACCACTTCATAGCACTGTTGTAATCCTCTTGTAGATGTTAAAATTCAGTAACTAATTACTATTAGTTACTGAAGAATCTGTAATAGAACGATGTATGACAGGGTCAGAAATGACGTAGGATAAAGAAAGATGTAATTAATAGAATGAAAGTGAACACATTGAGATGGTTTGGCTACATGGGGAGAATGAATGAGGAACGCCTGACGAAGAATGGAATAGAGGTCGGGGCCGCCCAAGGAAGGGATGGCACGTCGATGTGAACGGTATTTTGAAAGACGGAAATGTTAGAAGCGTGAACAACAGACGAACATGTATAAGACGATGTATGAATGTTGAATATGTCAAGATAGAAGTATGTGGCGTGTGGTTCTCTCTGCCTACCCTGTGAGGAACATGGCGTGATGGTATGTGTGTATGTAATTACTATTAAATATGACAGAAAATACCAACCTTTGGTATTCTGTAATAATAGGGACGAAATTGATTAAAAAATATATGTTTATTAAATTTTGCGAGACTGCAAGACTTGCATCAAGTCTTATAAATCTCTAAGTCATGCAAAACCTGGTCTTGCAGCACTGCACAACAATACTTGCTAGACTTTTGATCATCACCAGCTGTTCTCGTATAATTAATGAATTAATTTATTTATTTAATATTGTTTCTCAGGCAACTAACAGGTACTATGTCAAATATTAATTTACCACGCACCCAATAACAAGTTGCCACATTCTGGAGACTTACGATATTAATCGTCTCACAGATTCAGACTGAAAACACAATTTAAAACTGTTGCTCCGCCGGGAATCGAACGTTATATTATATATTTATATGTTTTTCTCATAATATATACACTCTTTTCATGAGCACGCGATAGTTATCCTTGCTAACACGAACTTCATAGTGCATCTGACTTTTTTTAATATACATCATGTTTTCAGTCACTTAATCAATTTAGATGTCCTCTTAAGTGCGTAATTTATGCCACCTCTTTGATTGAAACACACGAGGTAGGAAGGTAGGTATGATCATGTGGTAGTTCCATATTGGGAGAGCAAGTAGATTGGGGAGGTCGTGTGCCAATAACCAGATCACATCATGGGCAATAGCACTGTCTGTTTGAAAGGTGACACATTTACCGTTCAACGGCGATTTCACTCATATTTACAAATCACAATGGGTTTGAGATTTCACTCACGTGTTCAAATCACAATGCGCTTGTGATTTGTACGTTTGATTGAAGTGATATTAAAATGGGATGATGCCATGCCTAAATCAAAATGACGCATAGCCTTGAAAATATTCTAGGAATATATAGGTAAGTATGAAAAAAAAATAGTTATGTAGTTTTTTAATATTTTTTTTTTAATTTTCTGTACGAATAGTCGTTAAACCCGAAAATTAAACCCCAAATATTGAATGAAATACAGATAAAAATAAATATTTATTAATAATAATAAAAATTTCCTTGTACCCTGCACAAGTGGCGAGTTTATTGCCATATGGCAATTTCTTTCAACTAAACATTGTTTCCAGCCCTAAGAAGCAATACTTGCGTGAGAAATTAATTCAATTAACTTTCTCGTCTACTTGGGATCGAACCCAGGACGCCTTAACAACTGTACCACGGCGGTCGGTACTTATAAAAAAATCTTTAAAACAAAAATCCCAAATACCTAATTTCAGTCATTTTGTTTAGATTTTTAGTAATGTTTTAAATCTACAAAAAAACATTCATTCATAGATATATATACCATCACGGCATATTCCAAAATGTATGGTAACCAGCGACAGATGTGCGGATGTACATACCTTATAAAAGGAAGCACGGCACATGCGTGTATGCCCACACACGACAAAAGTCTCCTCTCACCTAAAAAGGTAACATTCAGAAAGGGTAGTTTATCTCATTGCTAAACTTTGTGTGATGACACACCAAAAGTAATAAATAATCAAATCAGTGTTACTACATCGAAGAAGTAATATAATATCGTGAGATATAATTTCAAATCAATTTCACAAGTCAAAACACTAAGCCACGTTAGTCGTCGACGGTATAACTTCGTATATAAATTCAGTTGGCACAGTATACTCTTTAAGTACATTGTGATATGTGATTAAAAACGACAAGGCTACAAGTTGCAGACGTCACAAGTCAGAAATACTTGACTTGGTTAGCACTAAGCCTCCATATCACAAGGACCGGTTGTTGGTACAAATAAACATCGATTTTTACTAACTACTGTTGGAGACACCACCAGTCTGACAGGTGAAACTGACAGGTGATTCTGCCGGATTCCAAAATATATCATCATTATATTGAACAATTATCGACACGAAAACTTCATCAAAATATTAGGTTATTGGCATTCATTTTCACGTCAAACTATAAATAAACATTCATTTACAAAGCAGCCCTCCTGTGGAAGAATCTTACGAGATCTATGATTCCACAATCTCACAACACGGGCTCTTTTAAAGATCCATATTATTGGCTATGAGGCACCGGCTTAGAATAGTGCTTCCACTCTTTTCTATTATTTTTTTCGAGTGTCCCGTAAGAGCCGGGTAATCGAAAATACAACAGGCAAAAATAACATCTCACATGGTTCTGCAATTAGGTTCACCACACACTCAGAATGTTGTGCCTTTTTAGGTGTGACGAGTCTGGTGTGTGGGTATACACGCATGTGTTGTGCTCCCTTTTATAAGGTTGTGTACACGCGCATACCTGTCGCTGGTTACCCCACATTGTAGGATATGCCATGATGGTATGAATATTTCATATTTTCTTGAGCAGATTGCCAACCCTCCCCAACGCTACGTAGTGCGCTTCTTCGGAAGAGTATAATGGACCCAAATCCTTATAGCTGGCGTCCCCTAAGTAGCATTTAGAATTGACTATCACGATACCTTCTTGTCATGATTTTGAGTAATTAAATGACAGTAAACTTTATTATAAAAGTTGTTTTAGCAAGGTTCTCATAGTCGGTGTCAGGGTCGGTGGGTCGGTGTCAGGTGCAAAGAGAACATGCTCAGGAGGGGTATATGGTTGGAAGAGGATGTCTCCTGTAATTGCGGTGAGAACCAGGCTGACGAACCCCTCCTCATCTGTCGAGGTATGCCAGTGAGGTGTGATGCAGAAGACCTGATGATAGTCAATGACAATGCCGTCTCGGCTGCTGTATTCTGGAGTGGTGAAGTGCTTGGACTCGTAAAGTAAGTATAACAAGTAAAACAGAAGACGATCGAAATAGTTTTGTGTTAAAACATACTACAGTTGAAAGAAGATGTTTAAAATGTAGCATTTCTGTAAAAAAAACGTTTTCTCACCATGGACTACTATAAGAACCAAAGAGTTTATGCAAAATTGACTACATTATTTCTTATTCTTCTTCCCTCCACTGCTGGAGATAGGCCTCTTCCATTTCCTTCCAATGTTGTTTATTTAATGCCATCTGCATCCATTTTCTTTCCGCCGCGTCCTGACAATTTCATCGGTCCATTTTTTTGGGGCCTGCCGATGCCTCTTCTATTTGCCAATGGTCTCCATTTAAGGATTTTTGGCGCTAAGCGCTCACCAACTTGTCTTGCGACATGCCCTGCCCACTGCCATTTGAGCTTCGCAATGCGATCCATGATTTGAATTGGGAAAACAAGGGTGTGAATATTAACGGCACATATTTGAGTCACCAACATAATATAAAAGATAGTATGTCGGTAGTATGTGTTTAGAGCGCATCCTTCAATTTTTTGGATACCTTACCAGAAGCGCCCTTGATGACCCCGAGAAGCTTGTCTTAATGTCAAGCTTGAAGAGTAATAGATCCAGATGTCGCTCACCGACCTGGGGAGCAAATCTGGTTCAACCGGCGAAATCAAAACCCTCGTGATTACCCATATCATGGATATAATTATCATATGGAGTTCGATAACATCTAATAGAACTCTATATAATAATTATATCCATGATATAGGTAATCGTGAGGGTTTTGATTTCGCTGGTTGGACCAGACTTGCCCCTCTGATGGTGTGTTCCTCAATCAATGACACCCTTCGGAGCTGCCCATGACCGTCCTACATAGAGACAAAACAATCACATTATTCGATGAGTAATTGAGTGTTACAGTCATCTTCAGTGAGCATGAGACTTATCATAGTCTTCTTCTTCTGGGTTACAATCTTAAGATTGGTTTAAACCAGGCACTCCACATATCTGTCGTCACCTCTTAATCTCTTGGTAGCTGTCACAGTGCACATCATTGATCACCTGGTCTATATAACTGTCTCTAGGACGACCTCGCTGGTTTTTGTCTTCCGTCATTTCTTAATAGGTAAAGTTTGATTCTTTCTTGGAGGTTTGATTCTTTTTTTGATATTTTAAGACGTATTATGAGTTGGATTTAGTAGTTATTTTCTTATATGTAAAATATGAAAAAAACTTAAGTATAAATACAAAGTTTAAAAATTTTGTGTTCTTGCTTCCGTTCCATGTGTTCCATAGGTGAGTAACAGATTACAAGCTTATTTATGTTGAAATCTTAAAAGCAGGTGTTTTGGTTATAATTAACCAAAAAGCACTTACCTTCAATATCGTTTCGAGATATGCATAATCATTTCACAAGAAACCAAAGTAGATCAATGTAGTGCGACTAACAGTCAGCTTTGATAAAGTAATTTATTTATATGATTAACAAATTGGTAAACGGAAAGCTTAAAAAAATAAGCCTGTACATGTTTTGTCACCTTATTTTATAAAAGCTTACTATTCTTATTTAATTTATCGATCAAATGCAAAATAAATAATTTGATGAATTTGAATTCTAGTGTGAGCGAATTGTGATATACCTTATCACAAAAATAATGTAATGGGTACCCAATAACTTACATAATAGGCCCTATTCAGATTCGACTAAAAATTTTATACGGAATTTTAGTATTATGAGAAATGTCAAAAAGTTGACTGCATTTATACGGGACTCATTACGTCACACCGCATGGATAAAATCCTTTTATCCACGGTTGCCCGATATTTTAGACGTCTTCGTACTCTGAAACGAATCAGAATTGGACATATTATAACAAGTTACTGACAATGCCGAGTCACCTCAGAGAAATCGTACGGTCATAATAAATATTATCTGTGGAAAAATACCTTGTTCCTATATTATTTGTTAATTTTAAAATGAATAACCTACGATTTGTTAACACAAAAACTTTACAATAATAATAATTGTATTGAAGTTTTTCATACTAGAGAGCTAATTTCGTTCCCTCATAGTAGAGAGCTAATTTTGTTTAAAATTTTACGGTGTCTTTTGAAATTTGCGTTCAGAAAAACTGTTTTATTTGGTATTTTTCTAATCTCTGAAATGAAACAAGCATGAGTTTTTTATGTTTAGTACATAATGCTCTATTTCTTCTTTTTTTAATTAGAAGTATTTTTGTTACTTCAAATTTGATTTGTTCTTATAGGGTTTTTATATGTTTGGCAAATCGAAACTATTTCTACATTTTTTCTGTACATTTCTAATATAGTAAAGGTACACTGCGATTATTATTATAAATGTTCACCATTCAACGAAACATTGGAATGAATACCAAAATAGTTGAAGTACTTTCGAATATATACCTGAATATTGGCGAAAGTCTACCATATGATTAACGATAACAAAAGAAAACCATATGATTCGTTGACAGTTTAAAACTTGCATCATCTAAAATTGAACAATATCCAGAAATAGTTGTGTCTACCATATGATTTCTAACAACAGGTTCAAACAGATGATTTTGTTTACGTTTCTCAAACCTTCAGACTTTCCCATGAACTTTCAATTGAATTAGAAAACAAATTTTTGTTTGGGCATTCCTAGATATCTACCTACTTTCTTTCAAATCTTTATGTATGCCTAAGTCGTCATTTCAAATCTACCCATAAGACGGTTCATTGTTGGAATATCGTATGTACATTGAAAATACTCATTTGTCATTGCGATATCATCCGTCAATAGCTTTTGATGACATCATCAAAGACCTTCTGTGTATTATGAAAGGACCTTAAATAAACCCAGGCGGAATTTTAAATTCATAATAATAATAAGTTGCATAATTTAAAACTTGAATAGAAATAAATTTGAGTGAATATGAGTGTTCCTATATTTTTTGTCATTGGTCATCGGTGATTTCAATAACCGCAGCATTTTATTTAAAATTTGTAAAGACTTTAAGTGGTTCTCAACGACGAATAGTCTGTCTGTCATGTCAAACGGTCATGGGCAGATCGAATGGCTTTGGTAATTGAAGATCCTATAGCGAATTCAACAGGGTCACACCATCGGGTCCACTGATCGAGTCGATGAGCGTTCTCTGGATCTTCTGACCTCACCACTTCCTATTTTGACAAGCTTCCCGTTGTCCTCCTGGGAATCTGTCCAAATTATTTCAAGATGTGCTGTAAACAGATAGACGAAAGACGATCCTTTATCTGTGCTTCATTTAAAATGGACACATTGGATCTCATAATAGTCCGTAATATTCGCATTTTTTATTCATCATCATCATCAACAGCCTGTGTTTGCCCACTGCAGGACAAAGGCCTCCCCTCTCCTACTCCACTCCTCCCGTTCCTGTGCGACTCCCATCCACTGTGGTCCAACAAATCTTTTAATGTCGTCCATCCATCTGTTAGGTGGTCGCCCTTGTGGTCTCTTGTCGCCTCTCGGTCTCCACTCCACCAGTCTTTTCATCCATCTATTGTAGGTCATTCTTGATATGTGTCCTGCCCATCTCCACTTCTGCATGACTATTCTCTCAACCACATCGGACAATTTGCTCTGACTGCGTATCCAATAATTCCTCTTCCTGTCTTCACGTTTTTAGCCAACAAGCTGCGTGTAGCACAAAAAAAAATGGAAAGGATAATGTTGGCCGATTTTTTTAGCGCTTTTCAATTCATGATCAGTCCAAGGGGGGAAGATTGTGTAGGTAACTATTAAATCGTGTGAACAAACAGTTTCTTAAATTCAATTTTGAATGTTTCAGATAATATATTTGGAATTTGGTAAATAAGTGAAGTACCTAGTTAAATATGTGAAATTTTAATGGAATTCCCAGATAAGATATGTTCACTCCAATTACAAAATTGATTCAATGCAACGTTCAAAATACATATTAACTGCAGTTTAATTGAATTTAATTGAAAATTAATTAATGTCACAAAAGCATTGGATAATTATATTTTTATTAATTCACATTTGTTTTAATACAGAATTTGTTTGGTGATAACATAACAAACCTTTCAGCGATTAATGTTTTCTGTCAATATGAACCCTCCAAAAAGCATGGTACAATTGTGAGTCGTGTTGGCGACTTGGCCTTCCTTTCCAATTCGCTCCTGTACTGTTTCCTCTTCCTTGATGATAATAATAATTAACACTTCCTTGCGCCCTGCGCAATTGACGAGTTTATTGCCAAATGGCAAATTCTTCCAGCTAACCAGTGTTTACAGCCCAGAGAAGCAATATTTGCATGAGAAATGAATTTATATCAATTTCTTCTCTGCTGGGAATCGAACCCAGGATACCCGCACAGAAACCAAATGGATTACTAATTTTGCCACTGCGATCGGAAGCTGCTGATTATACACGGAATTTTTTATTTTTTCATTTCTTTAGTTTATGTGTATTTTCTAAGTATTGTACTTTTTTTAATTTCTAGTTTTTCCTGTTTTAACGTGTTTTTATTTTTATGTTTATTTCTCTATCGTCTTGATCATGCGCATATTCTTTATATGTGTATACTTATTGTAATATTATACTAACTGTTGATTTCCCTAATAAATAAAAAAAAAATCATTAATTATAAATTAAATTATGTATATAAAAATAAACAAAAACACATAGTTCAAATCCACAAATGAGTATGAATTTAATGGGCCCTAAGCGCTTTCGCCAAACACAGCCGGCATCCTTAGAGGCAAAAATCAAACTCAATTTTTGATTCTGGATTTGAATATACCTATTCTAGGCAATAGGTGTCTAAAACAGTAGTAGAATATATTCTAGGCAATTGATCTGTCGGCCTTCGTGACTCAGTTGGATAAACATCTGACTGCTGATCCAAAGGTCCCAGGTTCGATTCCCGGTGAAGACACAGTTTTTTTTCTTATATATTTTTTCTGTATATTGTGATAATGTATTTTGGTTTTAAATAATAAAAAAGATATGTATTAAAATATAGTATTGCCTTTTTTCATCAGCCTTCGTAGCTAAGTTGGTAAGGTATCTGACCGCTGATCTCAGGGTCCCGGGTCCGATTCCCGGTGGAGACACAGTTTTTAATTGTATTTTCAGTCTGGATCTGTGAGACGATTAATATCGCACGTCTGCAGAATGTGGCAACTTGTTATTGGGTGCGTGTTAAATTAATATTAGACATAGTACCTGTTAGTTGCCCGAGAAGTAAGGTAAAATAGATGGCTTCTTTCTACTTTTCTTTCTTTTTTTTAATAAAATGAATATGTCCTTGTTAAATAAGTACATATACATCTTCCTACGTTCCCTAAAATAAGAAAATAAATGCTTGTGCTTAGATGAACGAAATCGGTCGAGGCAGGATTCGAACTCGCGACCACTGGATTACTAGCCCAGCGCGCTAACCGCTCTGCCACCGACCCATCTGTCTATAACAGTAGTTCAATACATAGCAAATGGAATGATTTCAACTAAGTAAGAATTATTTTATAATGATCCGATTGTATAAGGGCGCTTAAAACACGTAAATCATTATTTTTCTACTTTGTAATTTTGAGGTTTATAGAAATGCTAGAATATTCTTGTTGGGATGAAATCCAATGTTTGCTTGAATCGATCTAGTAAATAAATAAAACTACCCCTTAATATATTTAAGAAGCGTGAAATAGCACTAATATAAAAGATACCTAATATATTTATAAATACATCATTAGATATATACACCAAATGAGGTTGTTTGTAGATAGGTGCATTGTAATATTATTAATCTTAAAGATTATTAGTCATATTAACTGACGGCCTATCAAAAAGATATCCATTAGTTTGATTGTGTACAACTGAGAAATGAACACCTTTACTGAGAAATACAAAATGCACATATATTACTAATGATCATGGATAACTTCGTCTTAAGAAACCTTGATAATAGCGTCGTAGTAGAATAAAAAGAAAAACATCTCCACAAAGTATAAAATATTAGAAAAAAAAATCACAATTATAATTATGAACGCTCTGGTTGATTAAAAATAAAAAAATTTAAGTGGGTTTAATAAAAGAGATAAATTGTTGAGTAACTAGTTATTGCATGTATGAGACGATGCATGAATGTGGATGAGCCGTAGCAGAAATGCTTATAGAAGCCGAAAATCTTGGCTTTACTATGAATATTATGTTAAAAAAATCAAGAACTAGTATTTATTTATTGTAACGACACAACAAGTTTAAATATTGAACCATAAATATGTAGATACGATGCTTTACAGGGCCACAAAGGTAAATATTATTTTGGCATGTGATTTAAAAATATTTTTCATGGCCACTAGAATGAACAACGATGCTAAAAATATAATTAATTTTCGACATTTGCTGATTTTCTTTCAGGGTTTGCGTAGTTCGAAGGTTCTGGACACGCCCCTGAAGCCAAGGAATGAAGGAAATACATACAGTGCATATAAATAAAGTTTGTATAGGTATAACAGATAAGATAGAAAAAAAGAGTTATATAAAAAAAATAAAGAATATACAATATACATATATGAAATGAAATTAAGGTATAAAAATTAATCATAAAACATGTAAGAGTTTACAACAGTCAATAATGCAAAACTTGCATAAAAAATTAGTAAAAATATATTATTATTATAATTTATTTTCTTTAGAAAGAATATAAAAATTCGTGTCAATTGAAAACTATTTTTTTTATTGAACCTTTATAATCAAAGTATAACTCAGCATTAAGGTTCACCACCCATTATGAATTTACTGCCTTTTTAGGTGAGACGAGACTGTTGTATGGGGATACACGCTTGTGGTGTGCTTCCTTTTGTATTGAAATAAACACCCGCATACACGTCGCCGGTAAACCCACATTTTCGGATATGTTGTGATGATATGAATGCTCAAAGGAGCTACATTAATTCATTTTTAGTTTAAAAAAAATCAATTTATGTTTTCAAAATACGTTAAAATTATATACCTAATAATTCAAATCTGTAGATAATCTGCTACTTATATTCAGAAAATATATTCAATTTTAATAATATTCCAAAATTAATAGAATACCTACATATATATCCAAATTATATAATTGACAATGGAACTTAACGAAGGACCTGTGTATCCAGACATGAAGGAGACTGATTTCCTAACATCTTTTATGGAAAAATACATTCTTCTTCGACTCTATTGAGATATTTTAAATTAACTGCGTTCAAATTTCATTTATTGACAATTATTATTTAAAAAAATCAACATAGGTTAAAAAAAACTATAAATGAAAATTTCAAACTAAAAGGAGAACATAATGGTAGGTACCTATCGAATCCGAGTAATCGTGAGAAACAGCTGCTCTTTATAAAGAAAGGTCTGTCTGTTTTTTCCGTCCTGAATCTAGACACAAAAAATCTCGAACATCCTATTCACTTCTGATCTCCTGATACAATGAATATCGAAGAACATCTGCATATTAAAAATAAATAAAACGTAACTCTTTACAAAAATACTTAGGTAGAAAAAAAAAATTTCAGTGTTTTTTAGTCCAATCACATAATCGAGAAAACTTAAAATTTAAATTAAAAATAAAAAACAAAGCACTTTAATCAACAAATAGTAAATTATATAGCCTTAAAGCTTTCAATAAACACAGGTATATAATATATATTAAACTTGATTATAAAATAAAACACGCTGTTTGTGGATAAAATTTTGTTTTTATTTTAATTTGATTTCATTCAAAATTAAGAATTAAAATAATAATTTAAAATTAGGGATAAGTATCTGCCGTATCTGGGCTTAACCGCTGGAGGCCTTTGAATTGTGGCTGCAGTGGCTTTGAAATGAAAATATCCTGGGCCGATAAAGAGTCAAATGTGGAAGTACTCAGGAGAGCAAATATCGAGCGCGAGCTGGTTAACACAATTAAGCGACGAAAAATATCAAATTTGGTACAGGCTGTGATTATGAAGGGCTGCGATAGAGGGACGTCTCAGAATAGGACAACGTCACATGTCATGGTTCCGCAACATTCGTGAGTCGGAAAGAGATGCTTTCTCAGCAGTGATCGAAAACGTCGGGGTGACCGGGAAGAAAAAGCGTCTGGGCATACACACATGTGTCGTACTTCATTTTATGAGGTGATGCACACCCGAACACCTGTCGCTGGTTACCTTGATATAGTAGAATAATAATTAATAATAATTAAGCCTTTTATTATTCCATTTCATACAATAATATTTATACAATATATTTTTAAGTATAATATATAAGTTTTATTTAATTAAGTATTTTTTTTTAATTAGCAGTTAGTTAAATTAATGTACAGATTTTAAACTTATTTCTAATTTCTTATTTGTAAGTATGTATATATGTATATTTTTCATGAAATGGATCCCTCTTGGGTAAAGGCCTCCTCCAATAGTTTCCATATAGTTCTATCTTTGCCCTTTTCTTTCCAGTCCGTTCCCCCTGTTGTTATTAGGTATATCATCGATCCACCTTTTGTACGGCCTGCCAACATTTCTTTTTCCTTTGGGTCCCGTCCATATCGTGGTTAGTAAGGTCCATCTATTATCCGTGAAACGCGATAAGTGTCCAGCCCATTGCCACTTGAATTCTAAAGCTTGTTTTAGCGCATCTGTTAATTTTGTCTTTTTTCTAATTGTTTCACTTTTAATCTTATGTATCTTCCGCAGTTTTAACATGCTTCTTTCCATTGCTCTTTGACATGATCTGATTGCTGTTTTTGTCTAGTATTTCTTTCTGCGCCCAAAACTTTTTTTTTTGAGCATGGAAAAAAAATGTTTTGGGCGCAGATATAGTAGAATTAAGAATTAAATTAATTTTAACTCTATAACAACCAAATGATAAAAAAACATTATTTGTTTATCATATAATTGCAATTGTTTACTTTTGAAATATAATAAAAATGTACGTATATTATGTGTCAGTTAACAATATGTTTAATGTTTATCTTATTCACACTAAGTGCATTAGCGTTAACATATAATTGCCGTGTGAACTTTCTGATTTTTCACAAATAATAATGAAAAAGTCACGATTTAACAAACACAATAATAAATTAGAATTATCTAAAAACTAATTATTATTATTACGATTTGATAAAACATTTGTTGATTCAGATCATCATAACACTTAACTGGTATAGGAGATATCATGGGAAATTATATAATATTATTTTATTTATGTGTTATTAATTATTTAGGCTCTTGAACTCTAGCGCTGACGATGTTTAGCCACACAGAAATAAAAAAATAATACAACGATAAATATAAATTTCAATTCATTTCTCTACTTTTTTTCTATCAAATCGTATAATTATATTAATTTTTATGTGACCCCTTCAGTGATGATGTGGCTTTACCTTATTCTTTTGTACTCTTACAATTATTTTTTCTACCTTATATGTATATAATACTCTATAATTGGTTCTATTTATATGCAATTGTTTATATAAAAAAATTACATAGCTCTTGACTGTTTATAAAAATAAATAAAATTAATTTATAAAAATAACAGGATCTATTGGAAGATGAAGAAAAAATTTTAAAGATTGATTATTTTTTGGTAGAATTCCATTTAAAATGTAACCACAGTCATCGCCCTTTAGCATTTTTTTTTGTCTTGAAAATGCCAAAGTAAGACGAATTAGTTTTCAACGAAATAAACAATACACACTGTATGCACAATACCCATTAATTAATACTGTTTCAAAAACTCAAACCGTCATTGTCTTGAAAATGCCAAAGTAAGACGAAATAGTTTTCAACGAAATAAATAATAAACACTGTATGCAAAATACCCATTAATTAATACTGTTTCAAAAAATCAAACCGTCATTGTCTTGAAAATGCCAAAGTAAGACGAAATAGTTTTCAACGAAATAAATAATAAACACTGTATGCACAATACCCATTAATTAATACTGTTTTAAAAACTCAAACCGTCATTGTCTTGAAAATGCCAAAGTAAGACGAAATAGTTTTCAACGAAATAAATAATAAACACTGTATGCACAATACCCATTAATTAATACTGTTTCAAAAACTCAAACCTTCATTGTCTTAAAAATGCCAAAGTAAGACAAAATAGTTTTCAACGAAATAAATAATAAACACTGTATGCACAATACCCATTAATTAATACTATTTCAAAAACTTTCATTGTCTTGAAAATGCCAAAGTAAGACGAAATAACTCTCGACGAAACAAATTTAAAAAAAAATGTAGAATCTCAACAAACTGTTTTGAATTACATCTAGTAATTTGTTTTAGTGCTCTATTCTATGTAGAGTTTTACTTGCTGCAACCAGTTTATTATCAATTAAATCTTAATGTATGATTTAATATACCACTAGTAGCAATTTGTGTAAACAGGATATAGAGGTTCAAAGGTGTCAAGTCTATAAGCAAAATGACCCGCCCTGTTCCGTTGGCGGTACCTTTAGGTACTTTTATTTGCACAGATCCAACATTTTTAATGTTTCAAGATACACCACCTACTTCATCGTATTAATATCCGGTCGGATTTGACCTTAATGTGGATGTGATAAAAAATATCGAATTCGGTGATAAAAAACATAAACGTTTTCTGTTAATTTTAACTATTAGACATTTTTAAGATTGTAGAAGATTTAAGGTGGTTCGGCCACATAGAAAGAATGAGTGATGACCGTCTGACAAAAAAAGTGTACAAGGCTGATAAAAGAGGAATGAAAAGTAGAGGTCGGCCAAGAAAAAGTTGGCGCGATCACATAAATGGGATTTTGAAAGATGGTGATGTTAGAAGTAAGAATAATAGAAGAGCGTGTATGAGACGATGTATGGACGTGAATGAAGCGAGGAATGTGTGTCAAGAGAGAGGAGTCTGGCGTTCGGTTCTCTCTGCCTGCCCCAAATAGGGAAATGGCGTGATGGTATGGTAGAAGATTTAAAAAAAAATGAGAGAAGCAAATTTATGGCGAAATGATCAATTTTATCATCTGTTCCCATGTGGTTCCAGTCCGGAGAGACAAGATGTGATAAGCTCTCTCACATTCCACAACCTCTATCTCCCTCAATTCTTTTTGTTGCAGTGATTTTACATTTGATAATGTTACGTGTTTATCTTTCTGTTTGTTATAAATTTAATGTATTTATGGCCTCGCGTTGCTTTGGCGTGTATGAGACGATGCATGGACGTGAATGAAG
The DNA here is from genome assembly GCA_963576475.1 of Molanna angustata. Taxonomy (NCBI): domain Eukaryota; kingdom Metazoa; phylum Arthropoda; class Insecta; order Trichoptera; family Molannidae; genus Molanna; species Molanna angustata. Next base: position 1,046,863 of record OY754981.1, read on the forward strand.
GGAGAAATGTATGTCAAGAGAGAAGAGTCTGGCGTTCGGTTGCTTTAGTTGGTTGAAAGAAATTGCCTTAAGGCAATTGACCCGCCATTGTCACATAATAATGTACATAAAGTAAAAAAATAAATTAATAAATTAGATTTTCATAAGATATGAATTTAAATAAAATTCTCCTTTGCTGGGATTTACACCCAGGACGTTTGCACACTCGATTATATATGTATTTGATTGAAAATAATATGGATTTATTAATTAATTAATTAATTAATTAATAATTAATTAATTAATTTATTTATTTATTTATGTTTTTATTTATTTATGTATTTTATTATTTATTTATTTATTTATTTATTTATCATTTATTTATTTATTTATTTATGTTTTTATTTATTTATTTTATTATTTATTTATTTATTTTATTTACGGCGTTTATTTTATTAGCAGGAAGAGTTTGCGTTGCTAAACCGTGTGCATTTGGAGGACACGTGCCTTGAATTCAACACGAGTTTTTAAGTTCATGAACGCAACAAACTAGTGCCTAATTCGAGGCTGTTCTTGCCTACTACTCAGAACGGAAAGGTAAATACGCATCCAGGAGTGACATTAAAATTAAAAACTTTTTTCTTGGCTTTGAATGTAAAGAGTGAGGCCCTTGATGTATCATCATTGATTTCATCATTATGTATTAAAAAAAAATATGTAAAAACACAGATTTTTTTCTACAATTTTTGATAGTTTTAAAGAGAGTGACAGTTTCGCCTGGTCTTCATTTAAATTTATTGTTTTAATAATGGCAGATAGCTTGGGTGCACAATATTTAGGATATAAGAGATCTAATGCTCTTGGTGTTGAGATAACACATAAAAGATTATCGTCTTCCGGATCGCACAGCAATAATTTCGCGTGATGGCATATTTAATTTATCTCTTCGGCTGTCGTGAGCTTTTCCCATATTAATCTGAAAAACCACGGGAGATCGGAAATTGTGCATCACACAATGAACCCATATGTTCCGATTGTTTCCAGGCTGGTAGTGGCATGTCTATCTGATGGCCGCTATCTTCAGCTATCAACAACAGTTGATTCAAACATGGTCTTCTGAGAATCAACGAATCTGATGAATACACTTTTTTTCAACAACTGTTGCTTATCAGTGTACCTGAAAAATTATTTGAAAGCATGATGTTTTGAGATGAAGTAACCGTTTGTGAGCTAGCTCGGAGCCCTAGAACTCATTATTAATTTAACTAGAAGGCTACAAAAACCTTATAAAATAATAAAACATGCAATAATAGATAAGAGTAATAGTAACATATAGATCTAATATATTTTTTAATTGCATATAAGCAAACATCGGATTTTTTTCCTGTCGGGAGTCAAATAATATTTTTATGGACAATAACTAATACTGAAGGGCAAGATAGAAGATCGCCGAGGGACTGGAAGGAGACAGATGTCCTGGCTGCGCAACATTATGGAATGGACCGGCTTCAGGACCGTGGAACAGATATTCCGAGCAGCACAGGACAGAGAGGGATTTGCCAGAGTGATAGCCGACGTTGGGGGTTCCTGACATGGCACCGAAAGAAGAAGAAGATTGACAATAACATCTCAATAGAGACGAAGTTGGGATTCTATAGAATAACTAAGGGAACTCAATAAAGGCATAATTGGTGAACGTTGCGCAAGCGCATAAAGATATCACATAAACCAGCCGATGACAGGTCGTAAGCCCTGTAGGTGCCCGAGTTCCTGGTTCTTCTATAGTGTCCCAACTTCGTCTCTATTGAGATGTTATTGTCAATAAATATATAGATCTATTTAAATAATAAAATAAAATAGTTGCACAGTATTTTATAAGTAAATATAAACAAATTATGTAAAAAAATAAAAAAACAGGAATATAATCAAACCCAATCACTGTATACAGTACAAAAAGCTAACAAACCCAATCACTGTATACAGTACAAAAAGCTAACAAACCCAATCACTGTATCCAGTAGGTACAAAAAGCTAACAATTAAAAATGCATCTTGTAGAAATGATGAAAATAGAAAAAATAATATAATGTAGTAATATTTTTAATGAACGAAATATGGGGAGCAAGTCCGGTCAAGTAATGAAATCATAACCCTTTCGATTACCCATATCATGGATATAATTTTCATGTGGTGTTCTATATTAAAATTATATCCTTGGGTAATCGTGAGGGTTTTGATTTCACCGTTTGACGGGACTTGCCCCCCCTGTATAATGTATAATATGCATGACGTCGGTTTTTTGACGTTTTTTTTTACATATTAATGGTCAAAACTTGCACGCGTGCATACAATCAATCCCACCCTTCATGGGTTAGGCAGAGAGAAGGTCTCAAATTTACATTCATTGCTTCTTCTATGTACATACATCGATACATCTGGATCCTTATAATCCTAATTTAATTTCTAATGATTCAAGGAAACTGGCTGATTTCGAGACGGGTAGATGCTAGGATTTTTTCGGTCATGTTTCAAACAAAACAGTTCAGTTCCGAATGTTGTTCATTTCCGAAAACAAAACATGAAAAAAATAAACATTTTGTAATCTGCCGTATGTTCCTTTTTATCGGCAATCGTCAGCAGTGAAGTGAACCCTTCACCGTAGTTAATACTCCACTAGCTATAAACAGTTGGTTAAAAGCATTAAATCTACATCATTAACCCTTTATGGAATCTAACAAAACCCTTGGAAACAGATATGCCGATCATAAGGAACAAAAAAAAAACACTTGGAACAGATGTTTCGAGTAAAGAAAACCACAGATTGAAGAGGTGAAGGAATAGACAAATTTTACATCCAATAACTCATTGTTTCAATTTATTTATACGTTTGTTTATGTCCAAAACGAGTTTGTTGTGGCTGACACAATACTCTCTACTGGACCACTACTATCAGTGTTATAAAGTAGATTTATTTATTTATCTTTCTGTACATAACATAAACAAATATATTGTGCACTGGTGGGCTTAATGCTATTAGGCAAACGAAATTATAACAGGCAACAATAACATCTTATATTGTTTAACGATGAGTTACGGGAAAGTGTGACTGTATGTGATCTAATGTATGGGGATGACAAAGTATTACTGGCTGAAAGCGTGGAAGACTTGGAATGTTTGGTTAAAACAGTATTCGATGGATGCATGCAAAATGGATTGAGAATGAATGCAACTAAATCTAAAGTGATGGTATTTGAGAAGAGCGAAAGACGAACAAAATGCGAGATACGAGTGGAGAATGTACAATTAGAACAAGTCGATGAATATTTATACTTAGGAAGCATGTTTCAGCGTGATGGAAGATTGGAAAAAGATATTGAAAGGAGAGTAACGGCAGGTAATATAGTGAATGGTGCATTAAGAACGGTAATGGCTGACCCAATTATTTCGAGGCAAGCAAAGCTCGCGCTACACAATGGTATCGTCGCACCGACTCTAATGTATGCTAGTGAGACATGGACATGGCAGAAGACGCATGAAAGTAGAATTAACGCGGTTGAAATGAGGTCACTAAGACGAATGTGTGGTAAAACGATGTATGATAGAATAAGAAATGAGGATATTAGACGAGAATGTATGATTGAAAGAAATATCGTAAGTAAGATGAAAATAAATGCCCTTAGGTGATTCGGCCACATAGAAAGAATGAGTGATGACCGTCTGACAAAAAAAGTGTACAAGGCTGATAAAATAGGAACGAAAAGTAGAGGTCGGCTAAGAAAAAGTTGGCACGATCACATAAATGGGATTTTGAAAGATGGTGATGTTAGAAGTAAGAATAATAGAAGAGCGTGTATGAAACGATGTATGGACGTGAATGAAGCGAGGAATGTGTGTCAAGAGAGAGGAGTCTGGCGTTCGGTTCTCTCTGCCTACCCCAAATAGGGAAAGGCGTGATGGTATGGTAAGATGCACGCATGTGTTGTGTTTTCTTATTTTAAGGTAATGCATACCCGCACACCTGTCACTGGTTACTCCACATTGTGGGATTTGCCGCGATGGTATGTATGTCTCTAAAAATACGGCAACTTGTTATTGGTTGTGTGTTGAATTAAACTTTGATATAGTACCTACATGTAAGTTTCCATAGAAAAACACATAAAACATAAAAAATTATATACTTACATATGCGCCATCTTGAAAATAAACATTGTGTTTAGATATTTTTCGATTTCAGATTTTCAAATACAACATACGTATTATGGTAATTTAATAAGTACGTACAGTCATATTTCTTATAGCAACATGTATTTTGATTTGGATAATATCCTTATTGGATCCCTATCTTAATGGTATATTTATATCCTCCCCTACTTCTTCAATATTATTTTTATAAAGCACCTTGCAAAATAAAAATCTCCGTATTCACTGTTCACTTCCGGTGGCAACTTGTGCGATTTTGCATGAAAAAATGTACCACCCTATAAATATTACATCCGGTCGCATTTATCAATGAAAACTTTTTTAACAGCATATTTTTTTGTATTTATTATTTTACAAATATTTTTAAACTAAGTTGGCATTATTCTGTAAATCTTTTCTGATTCGTTGGTTTTAAATTTCGTATACACCTACGTGTAAAAATTTGCGAAGCATTGAGACAAATTTTGAAAATAAAAAACACAATGAAATTCATGACAATGGCATCTCAGATACACCAATACAAAATAACACCAATTTTACAATTTTAGAAAACTTCAGCTCAATATTATTTCGATCACAGTTTTAATCGAATGACAACTAAGCTCTGATAGGTTAATTTTTGTTAATGTATTTTTTTAATACTTAACGTGTTCGGACATACATATCAGGCCTTTCCACTCCAATACACTTTGAAATGAATCGAATGAGTACTAAAGTGCTCATTCGATTCTTTTCAAATTTTGAGAATTTGTATATCTAATACTGTGCAGAACCAATAAATAATAATATATCTAATACTCGCTTAGACCTTATTAGATTTTGAAGGTTATCTGATCAGTGCTTCTCAATTTTTTGAACTGTCAAATTTTAAAGTGAATTCAAGTTCAGGACACTTGAAATTAATTTGAATTTTTTATTTTCAAATTTTAAAAAGTAAAAGATCACTTTCATAAAATTGTATCAAAGAACTATCAAGTTTGCACTATATTATATTTAGATTAAAAATAATTTAAGAAACCCATTTTATGAAAATGCTGTACATTTTCCATACAAAATTTAAATACTTTGTGAAGCGACTTAGAAGTGAGGAGTTAGCGTTGGCCACAACCCACTTGTTTTTATATTCATTTTTATAAAATGCGCATTTCTACATCTATTTAATAATAATAAATAGATGCATAGTATACAAAATTAATATCGCTACTGCCACCACCACCCGCTCCGCATATAGGGAATGTCAACGGTCCCTTCGCAGAACCCTAGAATGAACAACAAAAAACAATGCATGGCACGAAGAGTAGCTCATGGAGCCCACTACAAAATGAATATGAAGAAATCAACGAGATGAGTATCAAAAACTACTAAAATATAAGCCTATTCTGAAGTAGTTCGTAAATTAACACATGACATATGGCCATTTTATATAATGAATGTATTTGTTTGTCATCTGATAAACTATTGCGATATGATTTTAGTAATATGTAAAAAAATCTTCATAATGTAAAAATCCTAACTGAATACACAATTAAAAACTGTGTCTCCACCGGGAATCGAACCCGGGACCTTTGTATCAGCAGTCAGATACTCAACCAACTGAACCACTAAGACAAATTTATTTTTTAATTCTATAACTGTATTCAATGTGTATATTTCATGTGTGTATGTTAAAGGTAATTAATGTCTTAAATCAGTAAATAATCCTATTTGTTATAAAATGACACGTGGAGACTATGGGAACGATAGATCCATAGATATTCCGGCAAACATCTGTCTTACGAATTTCAAAAAACACAAGAGTCGAAAAAACCCCAAATGCGGAGGTGTAAGACGAGGTGGGTATGAAGAAGATAATGGGGTCTGCAAGAAATTATATAAGTACCAAATCATCTACCTGGACAAACCTGGACCGAAATGTTAAAACATCTGCCGGGGTAGGTGGGGACCCATCCGTGGGACATGTGTATAGAACATACGGAGAACATACAATGCCAATAGCAAACTTGAAGACCTATAGGTAGAACAATAAAACAATAATAGGTTTTTTTATTATTATACCTATAAAATGATCACCATCGTGAATATATAGTTTTGCATTAAATGGATGGTCATTCAAAATGTAATTATAAAAGAAACGAAGTTTAATTCAATTAAAAATGTAAAAAAAAAAAAAGTTTTAAGAATCGATTGCAATCACATTAGGTACAACCTGTCTTATATAATGCTGACTGTCGTGTCATATTGATAGGTCGATTGGCTTCTATATCGGCATCCTAGGTTCGATTCCTCAATAATTTATTTGAAATTATATCTCATGTATTTATTATTTATTTATTTATATTTATTTCTATCCAAAAACATAGAGTAGATATAAGATACAAAATAATTAAAGGTAATATAAGCTTATTCATACATAGTAGACATACAAAGTAAATATAAGTTATTTCATTGCATATTGGGACTGCAATCGGTCCCTTCACAGAACGTTGTGTGGGCGACAAGAAAGAAAATGCATAGCACGAAGAGTTGCACACAGAGCCCTCAATTTTTTTAAATGAATATGCCCTTGTTAAACAAGTACATATACGTCTTCCTACATTCCCTAAATTAAGCATAAATTCATGTGCTATAGGTGAATGAAAAAAGTGTCGAGGCAGGATTCGAATTCGCGATCACTGGATTACTAGCCCAGCGCACTAACCGCTCTGCCATCGACCCATCTGCACCATATATACATAGATAAGCGATCTGCACCATAGTGCAAAAGAAACAATTGATTTCAGATCTTTTTCATGCATAGCATGTGAGCGATAACGCCCCTTTTCGGGCAAATCTCAAATCTCAAACTCCTTCGTGCGCCCATTTATCCGGAAATTATACTTAACGTTTTCGCTTCACGTATTAATATATAGAGATTTCGAGTGTCCCGTAAGAGCCGGGTAATCGAAAATACAACAGGCAACAATAACATCTCACATAGTTCAGCAATGAGGTTCACCACCCATTATGAATGTAGTGCCTTTTTAGGTGAGACGAGACTGGTGTGTGGGTATACACAGATATGTTGTGCTCCCTTTTATAAGGCAATGCACACCCGCACACCTTTCGCTGGTTACCCCACATTGTGGGATATGCCGTGATGGTATGAATTATTTCACCATTGCTTACATAGTTAAAGCTATCCTTTTTGTTTGTATCTTTGTTACTAGCCCCCTCACTAGGCATAGCCTGTGCTAAGGTCAGCTAGTTTTATATTGTTGTCTATTGCGTTGTTTATTTATAGATACGTTTACATATAATATAAGTAAATGTACATATGTACATACGCTACGCATTCAAGCGTATGCATCCTTCTTTCTCTCTTTCCAAACACAATATTTCATTATGAGTCTTTAACACACAACAAAAATTGTAAAAATAAATTATTTGTTGAAAAAATTTATTGATTTAGTCTATTCTGTTGTTTGTAATAGTGCATTTTACATTTTATTTGGTAGAATGGTATGCAAGTATATCTTGATTCTCTGGATTACAAAATTGTCCTTTGACAATAAATTTGCACTGGATGTACCAAATGATGTGTGTAACTTATGACTAATTTCAATATAAAGATATTTGTATCCATATTTTTGTATTTTTAAAAATAATGAATATGTCCTTGAAACAAGTACATATCCACCCTCATACATTCCCTAAACTAAGCGTAAATGCCTGTGCTATAGATGAACGAAATAGGTCGTGTCAGGATTCGTACTTCCGACCACTGTTTAACAACCACAATTTTATTACGCATAAAATTTGAGAAAAAGAGTGAAACATTTTATTAAAAAGAATCTGACATGACCACACCATATTAAAAACAATTATAATATCAGATTAAAAACTTATTTTCCATCCTCTCTCTCGCCTTCAACCTCTATCTTCTTCCTTTCTTTGTTGCTGGGTTCTATTTGTTTTTTATATAAATTCAACGTACCTACCACTACTCATTCATTCATTCATTCATTCATTCATACCATCACGGCATATCCCACAATGTGCGGTAACCAGCGAAAGGTGTGAGGGTGTGCATTGCCTTATAAAAGGGAGCACAACATATCTGTGTATACCCACACACCAGTCTCGTCTCACCTTAAAAGGCACTATATCCAGTATGGGTGGTGAACCTCACTGCTGAACTATGTGAGATGTTATTGTTGCCTGTTGTATTTTCGATTACCCGACTCTTACGGGACACTCGAAAACAATAATAGAAAAGAGTGGAGGCACTATTCTAAGCCGGTGCCTCACAGCTAAAAAACTACTCTATTTAGTAAATCACGTTGTTATGGTTGGTTGGAAGAAATTTCTAAAAGGCAACAAATCCGCCATTGTACATTATTGTAACTGAAGTAAATAAAATAAATAATAATAGGAAACTATGCATGAGATGATGTATGGACGAATAGGAAGCAAATAAACGCCAATAGGGCTCGAGGAAGAGCGCGTCTAAAAACATAGATATGACAAGTATTTCAAAATTCACAAAACTAACTAACAGTAGGTACCTATCTGCTCTTTTGAAAATTTCCCGTTATGCATTTGTGGATCCAACTGCTTCTAACGACAGTTGTAAACCTGGTCCAATACCCAATTACACCGCAACAGATGGTGTCTTCCTCCTCAGGTGATTTTAGAAGTAACATCTTGAGGAAATCTCTTCCAAGATTCTTTTGTACCAACATGATTCCATGCAAACGACACGTACCTACTCAAAAGCCTGTAAAGATGCACATAATGAATGATTCTACACAAGTACACCTACCTTTGAAAACACATGTTTCAAAAACGCATGTTCAATATTGTGGTTTTCTTTCCAAGGTGAGTACAGAGTGATTATTTACTTGGTAGAATTTCATAAAAATTACCTTCATATAAAATTAAAACACTATGTTTTTAATTCTGCAGTATATTTATATTTTGTTACGCAGATAACTATTTCGTCTTATTATGATAGTATTTTAACAGTCTTCATATGTCCGAATAAAACAAAATAGCTTTCGGCGTAACAAATTATAAATATACTGTAGAAATGAAAACAGTACAACTACTTGTTTGAGATTTCAGATAGATCCGACACCTAGCCAGTTTTTTTTTTGTATAAACGAAACTGCCCAAGCTTTGGATTTATAATCGAGTTGAAAATAGTAATTAAGGATCATAATGTTTAAATTTAATTTAAGTAAGTGAAAAGGTTTTGTGATTAATTTTCTTTTCATTATAAATAATTAAAAATGTTAGATGATTATTTATATTAATTCACGATAGCATTTTTGATGTCAAAAAACCCATCTCACTTCATCTTTTCTTCATACACCTAGTCCCTCTCCCACCACCTCCCCTTCTGTCCATTTTTCGTTTAAATAGTCGTGTTTATATGCTTATTTATATATTTTTTTATGTAATACGTCTTAAGTGAAACCCTGTTATTAGCTTCCTTGTTTATATTCCTAATACTTATATCTATTTCTTGTAAAAAAAAAAAACTGTGTGTTTCACAATTAACTTTTTCTTTGAGAAAAAACACAGTTCTACTTCACATCACTCTTCAAAATTCGATAATACATACTAAATCGCACAGCTAACATATTTTTATTTGTAAATAAATTCAAATTGCATTAATAATTATGAACAGGGCTAACGATGACACTTTGAATTTACTGAATTTTGAAATGAAGAAAAAAATAGTCTAATATTCACAAAATTCAGACAACAAAAAAAATAAGATGAACTTGTGCACATTGAAACTATTCACATCATATGATGGGCAGAACATCCGCTTTCAGATTTTGGTCCATTTCCTTTTCCCACAGACAGGATTCGTCCCAAATAAACAGAAATATTATCCTGTCTCACGTTAATAAGAATATTACAACAACAAAAAAAACGTTAAACATTGTAAGTTGGTATTCATTATGCAATTATATGCGTTTCTTTCCTAACGAATTGAAATAGACTCAATTTTTCATTCATAAAAATTACAATAGTTAGATTATTAATAGAAAAATATACTTTTTTTATTTTTTAAATTTTTATTTTGTTTAAACCTAACAAACATACAGTCATACAAACAAATATTACAACAAATTCAATTTTAACAATATATCATAGACCAATTTTATTTGCGGATATTACATTATTATCTTTTAAGCTGCACAGTGTAAAACAATTACTATTTAAAATTTTGTAGGTACTCAAAATTCAAAAGAAAAAGGACAAAAAGATGGAAAGGAAAGTTGAAAAAAGAACAGTCAAAAAGAACAAAACAGGAATAAGCTACCGTAAACCTCTAATGGTGACTTTCACCAATGTTACCTAAACTGTCACATAGCTGGGTATCACCTAAGCTTAGGTAGCCCCTAACATATCGTATGGTTTTCACCAGTCTATTTTATCTGTTCCCTAGCTAGGAATTCAAAACGATTATTTTTGTTTATACAGTGGCAACATTTGTATTTGGAATGCATCATATTGCATCATGTTTTTTCTATGACTGTCACTTTCTGTCAATTACGTTGTGATTTCGTTCAAAATTTCCAAATAATTCAGTTTTCGTTTAGTTGATTTTAGTTATTTTCTCGTTAATAAGTTACTATTACTTGTGCTATTACTAATAATATGTATATTCAAAGCCTAAAAATGCAATAATGTTATACATAAATATTGAGGACATCATTTAGCAATTTTGTCTTGTATTTTAGGAAATGCCAATCGAAAGAAAACGGCAACCAAATTTTACCGTCGATGAGAGTTTGAAACATTACGGCATTTATAATCCTATTCATTTTTATTTTCAAAATGCGTGTAAATCGACGAAAAATTAAAATTATAAACACAATTGACAATATTATGCTACTAAATCGCTATATACTGTCATTTTGACAGTTGTTTCTTAAGTATTCGTTTAGGTGGCGGAAATCGGCTCCCCAGAATTAGGGGGCTCTTAGCGTCTAAGGTAACTCTTATGTAGGTGGTGAAACGAAAATTCACGTTAGGTACTACATAAGAATTCTTAGGTAGCACCTAAGAGTTAGGGGACGTTGGTGAAAGTGACCATAAGGGTCTCAGAGATAGAATTTTTATATTTCATTTTAGTATGTCTAAAAATATCAACATTCTTATAAAACGAGTGGGTTGTGGCCAACACTCTCCTCACTAACAAGTCATTCTATAAAGTATTCAAATTTTGTATGGAAAATTTCCAACATTTTCATGAAATGAGTTTGTTAAATTATTTTTTATTTAAATATTTTATTATGAAAACTTGATAACTCTTCAATGCCATTTTATGAAAGTGATGTGCCTTTTTACGAATTTGAAAATAAAAATTTCCTGAGCTTGGGGTCACTTTGAAATATTTGACAGATAAAAAAAAATGAGAAGCACTATTCATATATCGTTCAAAGTCTAATGGGATCTAATCGAGTATTAGATATACATATTTGCAAAATTTGAATAGAATCGAATGAGTACTTTAGTCTATAATCGATATAGTAAAATGAACACACCGTACATAGCACACACACACAGATACATTGAGATGAAACTTTCAGAATACAATCTCAGCATGATACTAGTTGATAATCTGCAAAAAAAATACCCTTAAAAATTGCGAAATTATAACTCCCCACTATATCCCCTTGGGTTAGTGAGGAGTAAAAACATTATAAATGTTACATGCCCTTTGGATGAATGAATTTTGGACATAGTTAGTCGTGCAGAGAGGCAATCTAAAAGTAAGATTTAAGATGTTTTAAAGATTTACGTTTTTTTACTTAATTCATTATTCAATCCATTTAAAACAATTATTGTCATCGATGAACTTATTTTATTATCAACTATAAAGGTCAAAATTGCAGGTTTGAATGACTTTTAAAAATAATGTATTAGGTATATGACATAATTATTCACCTTACACGTTGTTGGCTTTCACAGCTGGTGTTTATTGTTGGAAATAATAAAATATTTAATATATTAAATAATGGAAAATAAAATTTAATTAGTGTGTATAATTACAACACAAATATTTATCAATTTTACTCCATACATGGTCCTTTAAAGTATGTTTTTCCAAACATGCCACTGTTATGATATGAGATAAAAAAAATAACTGTACATATTGAATTAAATTTTTAACAAGTGGTGTTTATGCATTAGTGCCGAATTCTTCTTGAAAGTTTGATAATGGTTGAAATTAATTATTTGTGTGAATAATAAAGTATGTCAACGGTCTGTGGTGATGATTCAACGAAGAATTTAAATACATGACTGTTTTTACTTAAAATTTAAATACTGTCACATCTCTTTCATTTTATCTGTCAAAACTTTCAAAATGCTCTCACTGAAAATTGAGTTTTCAAATTTTCTTCTTCTATTATGTAGACCATTATCTTATATAATTGTGAATAATTTACTTTGTAGAATTATTCCGTTTAAACTAAAAATATCCTTTTTTAAAGCATTTTTTTAAAATTATTCCATAACTATATGTGGTAGAGGAATAAATCTTTTATATGCTTAAAGAGTGCATTAAATCAATGTGAATGACCGATAAATTTCTATCATTTCAGGTCAGATTTGTTCTTAAAATGTAAAAAATCAATTAATTTTGGGTTAGTGATAATTTTTTTTTTTTTTTTTTTTTTTTTTTTTTTTTTTTTTTTTTTTTTTTTTTTTTTTTTTTTTTTTTTTTTTTTTTAAATGAATATGTCCTTGTTAAACAAGTACATATACATCTTCCTACGTTCCCTAAAATAAGCAAATAAATGCTTGTGCTATAGGTGAACGAAATCGGTCGAGGCAGGATTCGAACTCGCGACCACTGGATTATTAGCCCAGCGCGCTAACCGCTCTGCCATCTAAATCACCTTCCTATAAACCATTTTTAACGCACGCGATAATTATCCGTACTAACACGTAACTTCAAAGTGTATTAGGCGGTTTTAATATATCATGTTTTCAGTCACTAGATTTGGCGTTATAAGCCCTCTTTAGTGGTTGAATTAGAATCTGGTTTAAAACGGATATAGCCGAGGTGGAAGTCGAATAAGACAGGTGAAAATTCGTCAGCTTCCGGAGAGATTACGTTATTTAAGATCGCTAATGCTTTTATATCAAATTGTAAGAAGATATTTATTTCATCTCTTATATTGCATTGCGTTATAGACACTTTGTTACATCCTGTGCAAGTGACAAGTTTGTTTCCTCTAACCTTATTTTGTTTTTGCTAAGAGAAGCTACATAGTACCTACGCGTGAGAAATACATTTTAATTAATTTTGTTTAAAGATGTCGAGAGTAAATTCTAATCAATTTATGTAGATGGGCGGTGGCAGAGCGACTAGCGCGCTGTGTTAGTAATCCAGTTGTCGTGGGTTAGCATCCCACCTCACTAGACATTAGAATAAACACCATAGTTCATTTTTACCAAGACCGGATGAGCTGTTAAAGTTGACGCGCAATAATAAGTAGTAACTATTTATTGAAAAAACTATTTATTCTAGTGAAATCATTAAAAACTAGTGAAAATCATACAACTATTTATTGAAAAATGTGAACAAAAGCGAATACATAATAAACTTATTCCTAACTCCTAACCTCAAACGACAAAGGTGTAGGTAACATTTTTCCTGCAGTCAATTTCTATTCAATTCAATTTAAATATATAAAAAAATAAATAAATAAATAAATAAATAAATAAATAAATAAATAAATAAATAAATAAATAAATAAATAAATAAATAAATAAATAAATAAATAAATAAATAAATAAATAAATAAATAAATAAATAAATAAATAAATAAATAAATAAATAAATAAATAAATTATTTCGATTATATCAATAATAACCTAAGAATGTCGATTATATCAATACTAACCTAAGAATGTTGATTATATCAATACTTAACTAAGAATGTCGATTATATCAATAGGTACTAACCTAAGAATGTCAATTATATCAATTGCAGTAACCTAAGAATGTCGATTATATCAACACTAACCTAAGAATGTCGATTATATCAATACTAAGCAAAGAATGTCGATTATATCAATACAAACCTAAACCGAACCAAAAAGACAACGAAATAATAGTATTATGTATTCGTAAATATCATTTCCGCTTAATTTTTTGGTTAGGTTCAATAAGTTAGGCAATAACATTATCAGCTTTATGAACTTTGACAATTCATCCGAGTTCATTAATGTGAGCTGTTTTGTATGTTAAGGTCTAGTTCCCCCACGACCAATTTCGTTCACCTACTTACACATTATTCAAATATACCTATAGAACTTTCAAAAATTACATTGATAAAGGAACTCAATAAGAAGGCACAATTGGTGAACGTTGCGCAAGCGAATATTGTGATCACGTAAACCAGCCGATGGAAGGTCGTAAGCCCTGTAGGTGCCTGAGTTCCTGCTACTCCTGTGATATCCCAACTTCGTCTCTATTGAGACGAAGTTTGGATAAGTTTGTCAATGAAAATACCTGGTAGTAATTTTAATTTCATGGTATGCTGAGACATCGAATTGCCGCGTACCGTGAGGGATTATGGAATAATCCAAGTCTGATATTAAAAGCAGTACAGGAGCACCAGTGTCCGAAATTGTCGCAAAGGTGGATGCGGGTGTTAGTGGAATGACGATATACCTACGGCTTTCTAGTGTTTATTTTTATCTTTTTTCCATTGTTTCTCATTCTGTTCATTCTATGTTTTTCTTTTTAATTGTTCTTACTTTTGTATGTAAAATATATGGTCTGTGTAGCATTGCACCCCCCCTGCTCACGGACTGGAATAAAGTTATTATTATTATGTTATTATTATTATATTATTATTAATAAAAAACTAAGTAGATGAATCATTGCATGATACATTTCTTTTATCAGTAATCTAGTTTGCCTTTTGATTTTGTAATTAATATCATTATTAAACAATATCATGAACATTCGTGGTATAGAGTAATCAATTCATATTACCTTTTTTTGTTTCCTACATTGTAAAATCAAATGTCGTGTTATAATATGTATATACATAAGTAGCTACTTGTTTATATTATAATTTATGTATTTACCTGTAATCATATTTCTATCAAAAAAAGAAAAGCGGAAAAGCATTTCTGCATTTTTGTCATTATGTTGCAATATCACTTTTACATTATTCTCAAATATTAACTAACGTGTTAACTGTATAATTAAACAGTATAATGTCAATGACTGTTATCAGTAATACTGTTTTTCTTAGCCAATATTATAAACAACAAATTGTTTCCTATGTAAGCCGGTGCCTCGCTACAAATTATGTGTATGTAGAGTAAAATCAAGCATTTATTTGCTTATTTTAGGGAACGTAGGACATGTTTAACAAGAACATATTCATTTTTTTATTTAAAAAAACTAAAAAAAAAAATCAAAAAACGTATTGATAGAATTTGATGGATGGAATTTTATATAATCTTTTAATCCTGAAATTATCAATTGTACCTAAATCAAATCACAGCAATGTGTTACGTGTAAAAAAATATAAATTTTCTTGTTTCTGGTGGTGAATAAACAAATGTATGTAAATTTAAAATCAGCGATTTTCATTTTACTCTTATTTTAAAATAATTAACCTAAGACCACTGGTTGAAAATAAATTCATATCGCAATAATGACCGGTTTCGACTATTACGGTTTGTTATCCATAAATCATTTCGGTAATTAATTCCCTTGTAATTTTTATATTCACGATTAAAACGTGATATTCGTCCGAAATGTCGAAATCGTCCAGTCTCTCAAGATATTATACTACAAATACAATACACATGCATCGGGAACAATCGAGCAATTAAAACATTCCGACATCATTTTTGATTATAACAAGTTCCATGACATGCCTCCAGCATTCCTCGTCAGCAGACCACTACACCAACTTCAATCGGCAGTAAATCATCCTAGGACACTTCCTGTACCTAACACTCCACTAATCTAGCCTCCTCCGTGGTTCGCACCCAAGCCACAATCGTTGTTTACCTCCAATTGATCAATTAAAACTCTCGGATTCAACACCGCATACTTCAAAATACAGAACTGTAAATACGATTTCGGTGTTCCTCAAGGCACGCTTGTATGTCCTATTTTGATTGATAAAAAATATATACAAATAGTAAAAGTATAATAATAAAAATATACATACCATCACGCCGTGTCTCTAACATGGTGAATTCAGAGATACAATTTTTTCTACCTTGGAACGCATCCATCACCTATGTCTCATACATATCCGTCTATTCTATCAAGCATTCTTCATCCATTCTTCTCATGTGGTCAAACCACCGCACTGTGATGCTCTTGGTGACATCTATTTTTTTCTTACATTATTTCCTAATGTTGTCATTGCTTACCTACCCAGTCAAATATCGTCTTGGTACATATTCTTCTCAACGATCTCTTTTAACAATTTTTTTTTACTATGTACATCTTATAACTTATAGTAATATTCGTATTTATAATTTGACTTCATAAATTAATGTTGATTATACCTATTTTAAAATCGTGATAATCGAGGGATAACTTGCTAATACGATTGGTTATTTATCAACAAACAAATAAACTACTTAAATCTTTTTTAATTAAACAAAAACGTAAAATTAACCTGGCCATGTTCGAATTATCATTAACCATGTTTTTCTTTGCAGTCGTTGTTTTGGTACCGGGTACCTTTAATCTTTCAATTAAAGTGTTTTTGTATATAACAAAGGAAAATAAGTTGACGCGTTGTAAGTTGTTGTTGTGAACGCAAAAGTTGTTTTCAATTTAAAAGTAATGTCAGATTATCGACATTGCAAGGGTAACTTTCACATCAAAACAAGCAGCTGAATTTGATCGAAACAAGTTAATACATTCTAAGAAGAATTTATCAAAAATATCCTTGGAGAATAATGAACATGATACCGAATTAAAAGAAATTACATTTTACAATTTACGTATTTTTTTACAAACACATTTTATTTCTACAAATGAGTAGGAACCTACTTATGTATAAAAACATTTATAAAGACTTTCGCTAGATAGGTACAGCTATCAACCTCAGTCCACAATTATATATTATTATTATACTCCATATTAACTACGTATAATATTGGTTTCTGAAGATGATCGCTGTATCTAACGAAAGCTTTTAACGAATATTTATTAATATTTTTATAAATGAATTCAATTTCTTCTTCAAAATGCCTAATATTCTTTGCATAATATATTTTTTCTTCCAGGATTGTTTCGAATACTTCAATAACTATTTGAGGATATAAAAACTAGTTAATTTGTCGTTTTGTGATTTTCTTTCGATGCTCATCATATATTTGATATTTTTTCTTCCTCCTTGAAATCATGATAGGATAGTGGATAAGCACGCGACGAATGGTACGACTCTACGTATGACGGTTTTGGGGAGATCGAAGGATTTCGGTGATTAAAGATACTGTAGTACTAACAAGGTAACTCCATCAACTCCAACGTTGTGCACTGTAGCAGCTACCAATAGATGATGATGCTGGCGGATAATAGAGATAAATGAAAGACCGAGTGTTTGGTAAAAAACAATCTTTGGATAATGACCCAGAAAGAGGATCTGTGATATATTATCTAGTTCTTATTAACTGTTGTTCAAATTTTCTGATACCATACTCAAAAAATGATACATTGAATGACTGAACAGATCGGTATGTTTTGTTTACATGTAACTGAAATATTTGGCAACGATAGACCAGTCGGAGTTTTCTCGGAAAATTACAATTCTTAAGAATTGGCACCAATGACATACTGAATATTTGAAATTCCAAATCAATGCCCAACTTCTCAAGAAGGAGATTCCACTTTCCGAATCAGTTTCATCAGCAGATTTCCGATACTCATGTGAAATGTCGAAGTAAAGTTGGATTCTTCTTTTGACTCATACATTCTTCCGGAATTCGCTATAGATACCTACCAAATAAAACTCGTGGAATGACTCAAGGATCAAACATTTAGCAATATGATAACTTCTTCAAAATCACGTAAATTGTTCCATTATAATATAATTCGATATATTCATATAATGCAATCCACAAAAATAAAAAAAAAAACACCTATCATTTTTTGGAAAAATATGTTTTTATCCCACAAATGTATGTAAATACATCTATGAACAACAGATTTTTTTCAAAGAGTCGTTTAGATTGGTCGGTGCGGTGGCAGAACGGTTAGCGCTTGAATTAGTAATCTAGTGGACGCGATTAGGTTCTAATGCCAACCCGATAGCATTTGCTAAGTAAAGGGAATATTAGTATGAAGATATATATTATATTATGCTATTAATTCAAGGACCCACTAAAAAACTATACAGCTGAATTAGATCAAATTAATTTTCACTAAAATGGTTAAAATTAGTAATTAAACTAAATCATACAATGAGTAATAGTGTAGTTTTACCTTTGCAAACGATGATAGTAATAAATATATACAGAGATAGATCGAGTATAGGGGAAACAGTGTAATGTTTACTAAAATACACGAATCCTATTATATGGAGTGTTACATTACACGCTAATGGAATATACGAGTAGAATAAATTATAAAACCATGTTCTGCCATCAAATAATCCTACCTACAATGTGAACCACGAGTCATTATCAAAAAGATACCTGCTTAAACGAAGGTTTGTGCAGTTTTGGGTAGAATTGTTGACATATCGATATCTGCCATCTTTGCAGTTGACACATTACCACATTTTCTTTTTGATTCTTTTCTTTTTTTAATTATTTATTTAATCCTACATTTGTTTCTTCGTGTCAGCTATTTTATCTGTATGTACGGTCTCAATTTAATGTCAATTTTAGTTTCTAGATAGGTAAGTATCTATTTGTAATTATTTTAATATTATAACAAATAAATGGCTTATGCCGTATATTGTAGTAGTTAAATAAAATGTATGCAAAATTGCATAAAAATAGACATCACAAGACCTAATAAAATTAATACATATTGCTACAATTAACAGCAATACTAATGTTCTATTATGTGGCTCTACAACCCAGGTCGGGTCTTAGCCTCCTGCAGAGCCCGTTTCCGTGACTGTTGGTTATTATGCATTACGACAGTTATGGATGCCAATGCTGTTTGCATACTTCACTACTCCGTCCAGCCATCGAAGCTTCGGCCTTCCAATTCTTCTTCGTGCCCCGGTGCACCATTTATAAATTCGTCTTTGGACGTTTTCGCTCATTCTCTGGATGTGTCCGGTCCATCTGAGTCTCTCGATTTTTATTTCACTCAAGATGTTAGGATCCTTGTACAGATCACACAGTTGCTGGTTGTATCTCATATGCCACTCCGTTGCCACAAATCGGGCCGTAGATTCTTTTCAGTGTCTTCCTCTCAAAAGTGCAATACCCAGGTACACATATGAAAAGAAGAGAAAAATTTGGAGATCAAGGAATCAAGTGCGTATTTTCCGTCTTTTTCCTTCCGCCTTGACAGTGGTTACAACGTCTATTGTAAATGTCAATTATTTCAAATTTAAACCAAAAATTCGGGCCACTTTGAATCAAAAATAGCGATAACAATTTTGGTCCAAATCGAGACGAATTTATATACCAACTGTATAATGTAAATGTATTTTTTGACTGTTGGCAAATCGCCAAATATTCCAGTTTCCTAGTGACATTACGAATCAAATTATGGAATTTTTCAAACGAAATGATATAATTATATATCTACCTACTTATGTACCTTCCTTCATACAACATAATTTTTATTATTATTCAAAACTTTCACATTCGTGTTCCGACATAAACAAACTTCCGTAAAATGTAAGACATATTTCAAGAATTCACGAAACCATTGCTAAAAGATAAACCATCTTCAAATTTATGAAATAAAGACCATTATATTACCAAGAAGACGCACAGGACAGAACATATTATAAGTAAAGTGAGGGCGAAGAACTAAAAAGGTAGAAATCTACACTGTGTGGAAATAATAATTGTCAAAGGAGAAGAAAAAGAAGAAGCTAAGATTTAAAATCATAAAATTAAAATAATAATATTTTAGTAATATGTTGTACACAAATCTAGCAATGATGCAGGCTGTCTTTCAATGTTATCATTCATACCATCACGGCATATCGCATAATTTGGGGTAACCAGCGACAGGTGCACTAAAAAAAGTGACCACCGAACTGGCTACCTGCGTTTTTAGCCTAACCTTTGTTATCAGTAAGTAACAAAAGATAGTCCATTTATGACTGTACTGTTTGGTTAAGCGCACAAAATATTTAGTGACTACAAAACGACATTTTAAAATAACATTTTTTTCAGTGTATGCGTGTGTTCATTACCTTATAAAATGAAGCACTACACATGCATGTAAGCCCACACCGGTCTCGCCTCACCTGAAAAACAACATATATATCCTCATTGCTGAACTGAACTTTTGCCTGTTGTATTTAACTATGTAAATAATCGTAAACTGCTCAAAACAGATTCTGCCCTCCCCTGTCTATAATTAACTTGGCATATGCCTTAACTATGTTTGTTTCATTAACAAAATACAAAAATCAGGATTAAAAGTTGGACAATCTAATCCGGGACTGGACTGAAATCTATTGGAAGAAAAAAAAGGTATAACTGATTTTGAATATGTAGCAGAAGACGAATGTGGTGTTGCCAGATATAATTGGCAATATTAAGGGGATATTATAATACGATACAAGAAGTTTTATAATTACTTATCAACGGAAGGCAGGTAAGCGATTTAAATTTAACATTTAACTATAGGTATCGTACACCATGCACGGAAGCAATCGATGTTAATTTAAATTAGTATCCAATTATGTTCACCACTCTTCACGAACACTCCACAAGTTACACGGCACCTATATATCACACTACACTGATCCAGAAACGATAGTCAAAATCGTATAGAATCATTTGCTTAAATATCATTAGGTCTATTACCTGATTTAGTGTCTAGTATTTAAGAAGTACCTATGTCTACAAAGATGCAAGTCCATTGCATATAAGTTTTTGCCAAAAACAGAAGACAATCACAGCGTTATTTACAAAAATTCCTTGAATTGCGGTTCTATTGAACCAGGTTTAAAATCTTATTCCAACTTCAACTGAAACATCACTTACCTATAAAAACATTTGAACCGCAGTTCAACAGAACTCGATTTTTAGCTCATTTCATACGACAGCGCCGAATCTAGTTTTGTTAAGTTGGTTGTCATGACTATAGAACAGAGGGGCAAGTCTGGTCAATCGGCTAAATCAAAACCCTCGTGATTACCCATATCATGGATATAATTATCATATGGAGTTCTATGACAGTTTAATATATTATAGATCTCCGTATAATAATTATATCCATGATATGGGTAAACATGGATGGTTTTGATTTCGCCAGTTGACCAGACTTGCCCCCCAGTATGCGCGGTACGGAACACGTGCGCGCCACGTGATCATTCGGTCAAACTTAAGCTATTTCACATTTTGATATTTTTGTTTGAATTCAACGTAAATCAATAATTCTTATGGATTATATCGCTTTTTATGTTTTTCTCATATCTTATGCTAAGAAAACCCATAAAAGTTATTTAATCGAATCATAACTAGGTACTTCAAAAATGTAAAATGTCAAGTAAAACCAATGTTATACTACTCCAGTGACCGGCTTAATTTGACATTTGAGTTGAATCACGGTTCAACTCTCATTTATAAATAAGAAAAGTGATCAAATTTGGATTCAACCAAAGTCCACTATTTAAACCACGTTTATAAATAACACTGTTGAGTAGCGACCATGAAATCCAGGCAGGTCACAAGCAAGTCTAGAAGTGAGGCCTATGTCCAAATGGATAAAAATCTGTCGAGGCAGGATTCGAACCAACTTTCAATGAATAACTAATCCAACTTACAAACCGCTCTGCCACCGACTCATATTAAACAGTTTGGAATATATTTCAGAAATAAATAACAACTTATTGAAATAACTATACGAATATAATATTATAATACGGAATTAGCATAATCACACTTAATTTCACCTTGTTAATAACGTTTTCGTAAATCGGCACGGAAAGAAGAAATTCATTAATAATAATATTTACAACTTTGATTCAATCTTTCTTTTCCGATCGAAATAATTCAGTTTTGTATCATGCAACAATATACCTATCTATCTTTCTTCCAATCTTTATTATGAATCGCGATTATCAATTCCGAATAATAATATTTTATTATAATTTTCTTCCTTGCGGTTATTTCGTATTCAGACATTCTGTGGTGAGCTACTTTTTTTGTTGGAATATAATAAGTGGGGGGCTATTGTGAATTGTGTGAAATCGTTTCAAACTAAAATTATTTCTCAAAATAACATAATAAGTACCTACTTCCATTTGATTTCTTTTAGCAATCTCAATAAGTATCCAAATATAAGGGAAAAATCTACGCTCTGGACTTGATTCGGATCGTTTTCGATAGATAGCAGCACCCTGTTTATAGTTAATACAATCTTAATATGAATTAAGTATAAAAAATACATCCGGTCATTTATCCATGGAATATGAAAGAAAGGGTGTCGATGGATCGTTTTTTTTTCTTAACCCTATATATGCCATACTAACCAGTAGTTATATGTGTATGGTTTATTATACCAATAATAATACAATTAAAACTATTGCCTTAATAGATATATTTAGTTACGTAGGTAAAATATTCTAAACAGCATGTATTTTTATATAAAAAATGTATACCGTTTATTCAGTGACCAGGACTACCTACCAGGACCTGCGTGAGAAATATGTTTTTAAAATAAATCTTCGTATAGAAATCTAATCCAGGACGCCGAAAAGTATAGTAACTTGCCACAAATGTAGTCCTCATAATTGGCAAATATGAAACAACAAAACTAACTAATAAGACAAGAGATAATGGTGAAGTGATGACAATTGAACATGTGTGGCACTTCAGTCTCTCTGCTTGCATTTTGAGTATTGTAAATACATGTATATCTAAAATCAAGTTTTCAAAAAAATATTTGCTGCTGAAAATAGTAGTCAAAAATGTGAGCCTTGGGGATCACCAAAATATGATATCATTTTGGTTCAGTTTGTTGTGTCTTCCAAACCCTTGACCTTAACGATGTAAGCGGAATGTTCCAACGACCAATTCTCTGAATATTTGTTATTCTTATTACGATGTTGGTTTGTACGTTACAGTTTATGGATGGTCCGTTGCTAATACCTGTTGCAGTGGGTCTTCTGCCGGTAAGTTTTCCCTCTTTTACCAACATACGCCATGCTAGACTTTTACTTGGGCCAGTGCTTCAACTGGATGTGGCAATATGGATTGCCAAAGCATAACAATATCAAATACTTGTGATTCAATATGCAGCAATATCAAATGTATGATATCAGATCAATATATTAAAGTTACAAATTAAAAAAAAAACATATAATTAAAATATCTATTTGAGGTCATGTTTTTTCAACATATAATAAAACAATAAATTTATTTATACTTATAAACATAATGCAAGAAATTTTAAAGAAGTGGAAACAAATGGAAAAGCCGACCAATAACCAGCAATGGATATAGAAGGGATGATGAACGTCATGAAGTAATTTGAACAAAATCATTACTTATTTGAATATTAGGATAAATATGTAATATGCATTTTTTTTGTTTTCTAAGAGTTGTAAGTATTGTTTGCCGAGAATTTTTTTTTTGTTATACCTATTACTAGACGTATTTTTTTACAATGCTTTAAGCTTCGTAGAATTGAACGTAATTTGTTTCGATGTAGGTAATAAAAAGTATATGTTCACATCATAAGTATGAACAGAAATCCAATTTATAAACTATGTTTTATTTAGATCATGTTTTGCACGGAAATCGTTAAAAACTTTAATATGTAATAACAAAATTAATTGTACGAGTTTCGATACAAATGAATAAAGGTTATATCATCGCCGTTCGGCATTTGAAAGGTGAAACCTCTTCCATTTGCCACTCTGGCTTGGGCAGACGCGCCCATCCTACGGAACGTTGCTCGTCACGGCAGCTGACTTCTTCCAACAGAACTGCCGAGGAACAGACCCTCACGACTCGACTCCATCGGACCGGAAACACGACGCCGAAACGAAGAAACCAGAACCACCGAGGAGAAATGTACACGAACATCTCCGCGAACCATCAGTCGAGTCCGAATTCAGGAATCGCAACCTTTCGCGAAGTCACGTCAGACTCGCAAGAAGAATACATTTCTTACGGTCTTTGCAGACAACTTGAAGCTAAAGACGCGTAAAACCCGAGTGTTTGTCGAAAGACAGCTAACATTTTTCGTTGACCAGCTTTTAGGTTGTATAGCGTGCTTTGGGACTTTACTGTGCGCTGTTGGTTGCTGGACACGATTTTTGATATGTTTCTGACGAGGCCTGAGGCTAGCACACGCCAAGCGAGCAACTTCTTCGGCACGCTTGGATCTGAACCGATTTACATATTACACATGGAATATGTGAAGAGTGATCACTGTGGCTATGTAACGAGGGGACTAGGAAAATCAGAATCAGTTATGTAACACCTCAATCGGATGGCACACTAAATATTTCACTTCCTAGCCCAAGGTGCGTTCATTGCAATCACATTCATGAACGCACACAACAAATTTGGAACATAAGAAGTAGGAAAGAGTTCTGGCTTCTTTTTTAAGTTCTTTGCAGAATTTTACAATTTTTCGTACTTCAACATTTCCATCCTCTCCTATCAGTCTCTTATTATATTCATATTCCATTTCATAACTTGATGATGCGGACCCAAATTCTTGTTGAAATCTCTTAATTATGTTGACGACACAGGAAAGTGGAAAGTCAGTATAAATTGTATACATAGATAAAGTAAAGAAGTTTTTAAGATAATATAAATAAAATCACAGATAGAAATTAATAATAAAACAATTTACAAACAAAATGTAAACATAGAAATTATAGTCAGAGAAAAACTCATGAATAAATAAGTAAATTAAAAAAATATTATAATGGAAATACACACAATTGAAAAATAAACTATTACCTATCCACTTAAATGAAAATCAATTTTGAAACACATTATTACATTCGTCATGCATACAAGAGAAAAAATAGCAATAAAAATATGTAGGTAATTAGTATTTTTCTGCGTAAAAACGGTTTGCATCTCAAAGCTATGATAATGCCACTATTAATCTCACAGAAAAAACTGCACCTTGAATATAAGTTAGATGGTGTCTGTCGATTTATATTTACTACTACAATTTGTACCACAACCATCGAGACAAGCGCCGTTAGGTGAATATTATGTAGTGGCTTGGTAAAGAAATATATGCCCCAAAAAGATTCTTGACTTCACCTGTCTCAATCAGATACATCTGTCCTTAACGTCAGGTATATAAATTGTAAAGTCAAACTAAGCATCTCTATCTAAAGCTGTGAATTTTATCATCCTAATTACAACCAATGAAATGTGTGTTGTTTTCAAAAATTTTAGAGTTTGTCAGAGGAGAAATTATAGTTTCTCATGCAATCCTTGCTTCTATGTTCTGGAAATGCTTGATACCTATTTCTCTTGATTCACTTGGTTCTTTGCAAGAAATTATCTATCATTTGGCAATATGCTCGCCATTTGCTATGTGATTCAGGAAATGTTTATTACCTATTGTTATTAAAAATTATACATTGATTCTCTACTTTTGGCACATCAAATGTTTCATTTTTCAATTTATTCAAAATATTTAGATTGTGTTGTATATTTAGTAAAGTGGAGGTTTTACTAAAGAAAAAACGTACATTTCCCACAAAAACACTTTTGATTCATTCAATGTTTCTGAAATAGATTATGATATCTATAAGAAACGTCAATTTTACAAATTTTTAAAGATAATGTAGATATTGCAAAAGTTTGAAAAAAATATGTCACTACGATTCTGAAGCGATTTTAAAATTCATAAATTTAATAATTATAGACAAATACAAAACAATTACATTTTTTATGGGAAAAAAGTATTTCAATTGCCTCCCAGATGAAATAAATAAGATGAATGGTTTTAAAACATTCAAACAATGACTGAAAAAAAATCACAATCTAAACGTGATTATGTATTGATATGACCAAAATTTGATGTATTGATAGCATTTTGTTTTTATTTATTTTTTCTTTCTAGCTTTAATGTTTCTCTTTTTTATCTGTTTGTGCTTAATTGTATATTTTATAGTAATGTTTATCTTTTTGTTTTGTTAACATCTTTCGCTATTTTTCTTTGATGTGATCTTATTCCTTGTTGTATCTGTTTTGTTTTTTATATAATTTCCATTTAAGATATTTTTATTTTCCTATAGATTTGTATACCGATTTTTAATGCAGGATGTGGCCACTTGTAATTGGCTGACCAGTTTTATATTAGCTTTTTATTATTTTTTGAAACTATTGATGTATAATAACTTGTTAGCTGTAAGTGGTCCTTAATAATAAATAAATAAATAAATAAAATTGTTTTAATCTTTTTGATGAGGTAATGCAACAATTTTACTGTAGTAAATATCATAATGTATTGTATAAATTTATTTTTAATAAAATTTCTAATTTTTCGACTCCTAATACGTGATGGAATTCCATTATCAATATTATAAAATTACTTAAAAAAAATAAGTAAAAACACAAATTTTTAACTTTATTCCACTAATTTAAAATCTTGACCACTGACGCGTTTCGCTCAAAGAGCATCTACAGAATGGATTTTTAATATTGTAAAAGAAAAACAAGTATGTTAAATGAATAAACATAAAAAATAATGTTTTCTGACAATAAATTGATATTTATTATTAAAGTACATAGGTTTATTTACAGTTAAATTTTTCAATCATCGATATAGATGAATTTTAAAAGGAAACAGTTTATACTTGGAAAATTTTAAAGATTGTATAATGATATTTGGTTTTAACACTGGAATAATTTCCTCCACTCTATCCCCTGATAAACTCAAAATTTTAAATTATATTATAATAATAGTTAAAACTTAATATTATTTCTTTAAATCATGAATTTGAGGTGAATTATGGAACTAAGTAGTACGAAATATTGACAAAGCAAAAATGAAACTGCACGTTCTCAATTTATATAATAATATAATATGTATATACTTAACTACATATTCTATGTACATTCGGATATTAATTTAAATAAATCCCAATTTAATTTTATTATTTTCCATTAAACTATATAACAAAGACGATCGGAATAATTTGATTGATCAACGAATGATGGAAATGTTTTTTTTTACGATCCCATATAATATTATTTTAGTACTTAAAAATAAAATCAATTAGGTACCAATTAGGTAAAGAAAATACGCGGAATAAAATTAATGGACATCCGTTTCCTAGTTGGTTTATGGCAATATCGTTTGTATAAAATATAATTGTTTACAGACAAAATACACTAAAAATGAAGCTACGGAACTTGAATCTACGCAGTAAAATATCGAAAACGATTTAGCAATAAATTTAAATTAGGTTTGAAAATTAAACACAAAATCAAACCACCAATAAAATAACTTTGTGCAGAGATTTGTGTTCTTAACTTTACTACTAAACCAATACGACAATATCTATACTCTTTTATATAAACAGTATCTGTTGTTAAGCCAAAACGATCTTCCCGTAAAAAGTAGTAGGGAGTTGTGGAACTAAAGCATCTGACTACCTAACTCTGCAATTATTTTACAATTTTCAAGTGCCGTCTTTCCAAAATATTTAAAATACATAAAGCCATAGGAGAGTCACGCCATGCATTTGTACTTGTCCTTTTCCTCATGACTGAGGATAGCGGCTGTAGTCTGTCGCCACACGTATGGCCCGCCTCCATGCCAATCTGTTTTGGGCTGAACGCAGAGCACCAGTAACCGAAGACCCCATTGTGGACTTAACCAAATCGTTCCATCTGGTCGGTGAGCGACCACGAGATCTCCGTCCCTCCACGCTTCCCATCACAACAAGCTTCTCGAGGCAGTCTGGTTCCCTTCTGGCAATGTGTCCAAAGAATTGAAGGATACGTCTGTAACATATCGTCGATAGACGATCCTCGATCCTTAGCTCGTCTAGAATTGACACATTGGTTCTTCTGGCTGTCCATGGGATGCGCAGCATATGCCTCCAGCACCACATTTCGAAAGCATCGATCCTCTTTCGCTCTGACTCCCTAAGTGTCCATGTTTCCACACCATACAGGAACATCGGGAATATCAGAGCCCTGATGAGTCTAGCCTTCGTGTTTTTCGTAATGGTCCTGTCCTTCCATACTCTTGTGAGCTTTCCCAGTACTCCCTTTGCCATGGTACGTGTAGAGAGTACTTAATAGACAAAATATAGTGGGTCAATATTGTGCACCACATACAAGTTAACACATACCTACATGTTTTGCACAACACCACTACACGTACAATAGGGTGGTGTGGTTCAACCACCTCGAAACAGGTTTGAGACTGGTAATTGAATTTAATAATTTCAAAAGAGAAATAAAAAATAAAATAGACTTGTAAATTATCCTGTAGATAGTTTTGAAATGTCTCCTTTACATACGAGTGCTTGCACTCTGTTGTATTTTTTGAAAATAAAAAAAATTACAATAAATATCTAATTGCTCTACAAAACTTAGCTGTTTTCAGTCATTTAGAAAAAAATTAGATCTCAGTGGACATCGAAAGCAATAATTCTTCCACTTTATTGGATCAGGATCATAGTAAACCGCCTTATTGGCTCTATTCAATTCCTTGTAACTCTGAGATCCAGATGACCTGAGTATGAGATGTCTCTCAAAGAGATCATTATATCTCTAACACAATATTTTTGAATGTATTGTGGTGTCTGAATGTAAGTATATGTCGTATTCGACTATGTCACCTAAAAAATGTCGAATGAAATTTCGTATGGTAGGCTTTAAGTCTACTCTTGAAATCATTCGAGCTTAAAATCGTCGACATTAAAATTTACTGACATTTAATGTCACATAGCATCATAGCATTTGCTATGCGTTTGAAATATTTTTTATGCATTTATTGCATATTTTTTCTATGATTGTCAAAACAGAAGTTTTTTCAATGCAATTCTGATAGATTTCTTATCACTTAGCATATTTATCATTATGACGCTTCCTGTTTTCTGCAATGAAAGATATTATAAAAAATATAAAAACCTGGAAACAACTAAAAAAATATCTATTTTTATAGGTATACGACACAAGTAGATAATATTTGTTCAAAGCATTGAATAGACACATACATACAATATACATATTATTACGAAGCAAGTATTCCTCGCAACTTATTTATTAACTTATATGATATAATCTTAACTATCTAGATAACAAATAAGGAGAGAATTCCTTGTGTTACACTCGAAACAATACACTGGTACCTACATAAAACAATGGGTCCAAGTACTGGCTTAACACGTACTTGTACTTTGTTATTAAAAACGAGTGGGTTGTGGCCAACGCTAAACTCCTCACTAACAAGTCATTCTATAAAGCATTCAAATTTTGTATGGAAAATTTCCAACATTTTCATGAAATGAGTTTGTTAAATTATTTTTTATTTAAATATTTTATAATCAAAACTTGATAACTCTTCAATGCCATTTTATGAAGGTGATGTGCCTTTTTACGAATTTGAAAACAAAAATTTCAAATTTTTAGTTTCCTGAGCTTGGGGTCACTTTGAAATATTTGACAGTTAAAAAAATTGAGAAGCATTATTCATATATCGTTCAAAATCTAATGGGATCTAATCGAGTATTAGATATACATATTTGCAAAATTTGAGTAGAATCGAATGAGTACTTTAGTCTATAATGGATAAAGTAAAAATGAACACGCCGTACATAGCACACACACACAGATACATTGTGATGAAACTTTCAGAATACAATCTCAGCATGATACTAGTTGATAATCTGCAAAAAAAAATACCCTTAAAAATTGCGAAATCATAACTTCCCACTATATCACCTTGTGTTAGTGAGGAGTAAAAATGCTTTCCGATCTATGAACACGGCGATCGAGACACGCGCCCGAAGACGGCCGACCACTTCCGGAGACGACCGAAGGAGCGGCGGACTCGCCCGAAGGGACGCGGCTATTAACGAACGCTGAGATAATAGTGTTTCGGCAAAGGCAGATGTGAAAAATAATAATAACAACCTTCGAAACACGAAATGTCACAACTCCAAATCAGACTGTATAGATGCGCCGGATAGTTAGGACCTTTTGGACGTAGGAAGGTGAAACTTTTGAGCGTCTTCTAATATTCTACCTGATTCCGTTGCAGGGACTCTTCAATTATTTGTTTTATGGGCATTTGCTAAGAATAACATCAAATGCAGTCGATGTTAATCAAAGCGGCCAAATTAACACATGATAGTTTATTCCAACTTAAAAAAAATAACGTACATACATAAATGGTATTTATGTATACTTGATAGTATGTTTATCTCACTACATATATGTATCTAATTGAGGAAATTTTATTTTTTTATCTCACCATATTTTACAATCACACAAACAAGTAGATTGCTGCTGCCCTACTAGGAAACCCTGTTTTAGGGCTAGCAGTTAATAATTTTACGGTAACATTATAATTATGATCTGAGTGATGAGTTTCCATTCTACAGTAGGTTGACACACAATCTAATTAATCACTACTTCAATAAACATCATACATAACAGACACATACACATACATACATACATACCATCACGCCATGTCCCTTACGGGGTAGGCAGAGAGAACCGAACGCCATATCTTTCTATCCTGGCACACATTCATCGCCTCGTCAACATTCATACATCGTCTCATACATGTTCGTCTATTGTACATGCTTCTAACATTTCCGTCTTTCAGAATATCGTTCACATGGTCGTGCCATCCCTTTCTTGGGCGGCCCCGGCCTCTCAATCCATTCCTATCCGCATTGTATATTTTCTTCGTCAGGCGTTCCTCATTCATTCTACCCATGTGGCCAAACCATCTCAGTGTGTTCACTTTCATTCTATTAATGATATCTTTCTTCATCTTACATTCTTTCCTTATGTTCTCATTTCTTACCCTGTCATACATCGTTCTATTGCAGATTCTTCTTAGCGATCTCATTTCAACAGCATTTATTCTGCTTTCGTGCGACTTCTGCCATGTCCAGGTTTCACTTGCATACGTCAATGTTGGCACTAAGATAGCGTTATGAATGGCAACTTTGGCAGCCTTTGATATGTTGCGATCATTCATAACTGGTCTCAGTGCTCCATTCACTCTGTTTCCTGCCATAACTCTTCTTTCGATATCCTTATCAGGTCGTCCATTCCGTTGAAACATGCTTCCCAGATATATATACTCGTCGACTTGCTCGAGCCATTCATTCTCTACTCTACTCACATTAAAAAGATCAATAAATTCACTATGTGTGGCTGGGAGATTTTAATATAAAAATTGTTCAGCCTCTTATTGAGTAGACTTTTGGCGTTAGCCGGGGCACAGCGCGTGGAGAATATATGATCATATTTTGTTTCATATTTAATTGTGTATTTATTAATTTCATTTCAATGTGTTATAAATTCACCATGTCATACGATAAATAAATAACAGATCAATCTTAAAATATGTCAGCAAATCAACTCCCGACGCGATTTGACATTTCAAAATCATAGAGAAGAGGTTTTATATTAATGTCTTAAGGTATTTATTTATTTAATACAATACACGGCATAAGCCATTTACGTGTAACATAGAATAACATTTTTTTAAAATTAACAACATTATATATTAAAAAAAAAAAACAGAATTAACAAGAAATTACATTTAAAAATTAAACAATACTGGTCGAATATATAAAAAAATACAGAATAAGTAAGTATGTTGATGTATTTGATATCACTCGCATGCGTCCCAGCAAATCAAAACATGTCGGAAACATTTAGATGGGTCGGTGGCAGAACAGTCGGCGCGCTGGGCTAGTATTCCAGTGGTCGCGAGTTCGAATCCTGCCTCGACCGATTTCGTTCACCTAAGCACATGCATTTATTTGCTTATTTTAGGGAACGTAGGAAGATGTATATGTACTTGTTTAACAAGGACATATTCATTTAAAAAAAATGTATAACTCAAAGAGCATGAGAACATAATACAGAATATTTACATATTTTAAAAACAAAGTACTCAATAAATATAATATTTTTTTGCCCATTAAATAATATTTGTGTTCAAAAACAAAAACACTTTTTTTATTTTTGTTAAGAAGTTGACAACACCTGTCCTTTCCCAAAAGAAAGAGACATATGGATATAAGCAGAACCTGGTTCTTTAGACAGCTGTTAGTATATCTCAGCAAATATAATATATTACTACACTACACTATGAAACATCTGTTTGTCTTTTTATTATCATCGACATAATATCGTCTGTCTTCCTGATCATCTTACCTCTGGTACTTTCCTATCTTCTTTCAGTCAAATGACACCGTCCCATTCGCTTATCTCAACACTTATATGCAAAAAAGTTCAAGCCCTTTGAAATCTTTTGAAGTTTTGCCATATAGATTATAGGTTTCATGGCTAGAAATGATTAAAAAATATACCTCTTAAAGAGGCCTGCCAAATCATTATACTCACAGAAGCATTAAGGCTCTTATGTATGTATATACCCTGGGTATACGGATGTACTCAAAAATGCACAATAAATTACCTTCTAATGTATGAAACACGAAAATATTTTGTATACAACATTTTATCGCTTAAAAATGGTAAATTTTAGTTGTTTTTTTAAATAGCAAGAATAATTATTAAAACATTATACCTAATAATGAAAAACTCAGCCGGTGGATTTTCATATTCTCTATCGATTGAAGTAAAAATCTACTTCATAGGCCTTGTAGTTTTTTTAGTTACTTACAATAAAAAAAATGGTTTTACTAAAATTAATTTTACAAGAAAAGTATTGAACAAATTCAAAAAACCCATGCAATAGAATAAAGATTTACATACAAATCTTTAAGAAACATATTGAATTTTTTTTCCTTAATTTAAGACGTAGGTATATGAAGTAGATTTTCCCTTCATTCGTTCATACAATCACATAATATTTGACTATGTGGGGGTAACCAGCGAAAGGTGCATTACTTTGTGAAGCACGGCACATGCGTGTATACGAATGCATCATATATTTTTGTATTTTCCTATGCTTAAAGGCATTTGGAAGCATAAAAACCTTTTCGGTGTCGTTTATACAAAAGAAAAAGTATAGAAAAATTTTCTATGATTTAAATGAAAGACAGTTTTGTGGAACAGTCAATTATGATTTTATTTTTTGATAAAATCAGGTTTATTATATGATTAGTATTTGTTAGTTGAATCTATGAACTCCATGTTATTTTATTTATAGATAACAATTAGCTGTGAGGCATCGGCTTAGAATAGTGTTTCCACTCTTTTCTATTATTGTTTTCGAGTGTCCCGTAAGAGCCGGGTAATCGAAAATACAACAGGCAACAATAACATCTCACGTAGTTCAACAATGAGGTTCACCACCCATTCTGAATATAGTGCCTTTTTAGGTGAGACGAGACTGGTGTTTGGGTATACACAGATATGTTGTGCTCCCTTTTATAAGGCAATGCACACCCGCACACCTTTCGCTGGTTACCCCACATTGTGGGATATGCCGTGATGGTATGAATGAA
The DNA here is from genome assembly GCA_963576475.1 of Molanna angustata. Lineage (NCBI taxonomy): Eukaryota > Metazoa > Arthropoda > Insecta > Trichoptera > Molannidae > Molanna > Molanna angustata. The sequence continues at coordinate 1,080,851 of OY754981.1, forward strand.
TAACAATTAATATTTTCATATCATTATCATTAGAGAGAGATAGCTATTATTTATATCACAGTATGCCTACCTACTATGTATGTATGTACTTATGTAGGTACAAGAAAGTCGTAAAGAAATAAAAAAAAAAATTTAATTAAAAAAATCTACTTATTAGTTTGATTTTGTCAATAATATTGTGGAGTTCTAAAATACAAACGCTTTTTGAATCGTTAAAATATTTTTTTTTTATTCATCAATATTGTTTTTTAATGCCCTTCCCACTCGCCCAAGGGGAAGCTAAAAATATTAATTTTCAGCAGAGCTAATTAATCACTCTCGAGTATCAACCATCCATCGATGGGGGGTTATTATCATCCACTTCAAAATCGCTTTGGCTTCTTTAGATATTGAGAAAGTAAACAGAACGTCGATTAGCCACTCGCTCATTAGCAGAAAAAATAATAGAAAAAAATGTTTACCAATACTTAGATAGGTTTATTTTTTTCCGCTGCTGTGTGCATTATGTTTTTATGAATTTAATTTTAATTAAAAAAGATTTTATGTTCTAGCACATTTTATACTATGATTTTTTCAATATTTTTGTAAAAGAGAAGTAGGTACCTATTATAATTTTAATATTAATCGATAATACCTCCAATTCAGTTACTTTTTTAACTGAAATTTTAGAATGAAGGTCATTTAAATTAAATTTCGCATTTTGTAACTGACGTTGTGGCCCCCAGGGACTTACCATTCCGGTAAGTTACGGGTATGGCGAACCCGGGGTACCTGAGCTGGGCGATTGTTTTTTCCCCATCCAAATCAATAAACAATGCTCTCCTTTACCAGATTTCCTGCACAACCTCCCATCCTACATTTCCACACTCCCGCTGCCCTAAGTCAAGGTGGAAGGAATCGTGCCGAGGACTGAATGACACTGAGGGCAGTAAATATTCAGTGCCGTTAACGATCCCCTGGGGGAACCAGGCGAAACCCCCCGGTAATTAGCCTTCTGCACACATGAGGCTCTGTGTGCAGTGACATTTTTTCCTCACTACTCGTGGGAACTCTATGGAAGAACACCAAAATAATTTTTTAGACGAAATGGAGGAGGCCGACATGGCTTCGGAAGGTTCTTCAGAGCCTTTTGATTCCATGGAGGTGGAACAGTTAGTGGCTAATTCACCAACTGTATATGAAGAAGAGGCAGAAAAACCTCCTTCACCTCAGCTCCAGGATGAGACTGATAAGCCTCAACTGGAAACTGAAACAAGTAAGCCGAAGAGGCTTGGTGGGGCAGCCAAGAAAAGGCTTAGCAACCTTCTAAAACAAGGTATGCCCTATGAAGAGGCACGTAATCAGTGCCTCATTCCACTCCAGTCAGATGCGGCCTTGAAAAGGCCAAGAGCAAACGACAGCAGTGAAATTTCCAACCCAGCCAAAAGGGAAAGATCGGAAAAGAGAACTTTCCGCGATGCTGCTGTTGGAATCAGAATTGGCGTATGTAACAAAGAAGATAACGCCATTCTAACAGACAATCAGTTGCTGCAAATTGAAAGCGCACTGGTAAAAGCTGTGGTAGAATCTATTGGCAAAGGATTCCAACCTCGGTTCGAAACGTTTACCAGGAAAAAAGGCATCCTGGCACTCACATGCACCGATCAAGGGACTCATGACTGGGCATGGCCATTGATTCCGACCTTGAAACCTTTCAAAGGAGCGGATTTGAGGGTCGTGCAAGGTCATGAGATACCTAAAAATATTATTGCAGTAGCCTGGATTCCCAGTGAATTGAAATGGCTACCAAAAGATGTGATGCATATCTTAGGCATCTCCAACAAAGGTTTGAATGTTAAAATGTGGAAGGCATTAAACACCAAACAAATGCCGAATGGGCAAATCATGACGTTTTCGATAGACGAAGATTCCGTCAAAGCATTAGAGGCCTGTAATTTCAGACCCTACATGGGCATCTGCAGGATAACCTTCAAGCTCAAAGGCCAGAAGCAGGCGCAGGTGGGGGGGACCTCAACTACAGCTTCCAAACTCAATTCGGGGGCCTCGTCTGGCGCTGGGACCTCGAAAGTGCTGTCTAAGCCTGTCGAGGTTGCGGTGTCGACGAGGATGCCTGAAGGTTCTGAACCCGTTTCGGAAGCTTCGTCTAGTGCTAGGACCCCAGCAGTGCTGTCTAGGCCTGATGGGGTTGCGGCGCTGGCGAGGTTGCCTGAGGATTCGGAGCCTGTTCCGGGGACTTCATCTGGCGCTAGAACCTCATCAGTGCCTCTTGGGCCTGAGGGGATTGTGGCGCCGGTGAGGTTGCCGATGAGAATGGAAGTTGTGCCTGTTCCGGGGACTTCATCTGGCGCTAGAACCTCAGCAGTGCCTCTTGGGCCTGAGGAGATTGTGGCGCCGGTGAGACTGCCGATGAGAGTGGAAGTTATGCCTGTTCCGGGGACTTCGACTGGCACTGAGACCACGACGGTGCTTCATAGACCCGTTGAGTCTGCGGTGCGGGCGAGGTTGCCGGAGAAAGCCAAACCCACTCCGGGAACTTCATCCTTCACATCAGCCAGTAGACCAGTCCGTGGAAAGGGTCTACGCAGGAGTAAGGGTGAACCCAAAGGGGTGTCACACTGGCTAAAACCCACCCCTAAATAATCTCCTAGTCAGTAGAGAAGTAGAGATACTGTGTCCTGACAATGGAGAAACATAAAATTCTCCAAATAAACCTTCACCACGCCAGGGCAGCCACTGCCCTGGCAGGGAGAACACTAGCCAAGGAAAACATAACTGCAATACTAGTACAGGAACCTTGGATATATGACAATAACATTTGTGGGTTCAACTCGGTAGGAACAGTCATTTCCTGTAACAACGGAGGTAAACCCAGAGCAGGTATCGTATTAAACAAATCCATACGTTACTTAAATATTTTAGAGTTTTGTAAAGAGGACCTTGTAGCAATAACTATCCCTTGTAACTCTAATGGCAGAGGATTAATACTCTGCTCAGCTTATTTCGCAGGAGATGAACCATTACCCTTGACACTCCTCGAAGACCTGATCAGGTATGCCAAGAAAAACAATGCGCAGCTGATCATAGGTTGCGATGCAAACTCACATCACAAAATTTGGGGAAGTACTGACTGCAACCAAAGAGGTGAGTTACTTTTAGAATTTATTCTAACACATAATTTGTACATTGCAAACAAAGGCAATACACCTACTTTCATGAATAAGGTGAGATCTGAAGTTCTCGATCTTACTCTATGTACTGAAAATGCCAGTGACGATTTAACAGACTGGAAAGTAGTATCAGAGGAATCTGCCTCTGATCATAAACAAATAACTTTCAATATAAAAAATATTGAAAGAAAAACTGCAGAGTACAGGAACAAAAGACTAACCAACTGGGCTATGCTTGAGGAGATTACCAAAAATACTTTGGGGACCTCCTACAAATCAATCAAAGATTGGAAAAGCATAGATCTTGCAACAGACTTTCTATCAGAAAGCCTTAACTCAGCCTACGAACAAAGCTGCCCTAAGAAAATTAAAAGTCAAGCCAGAGAAGTACCATGGTGGAACTCTCACCTGGCAAAACTCAGGGCAAACATAAGAAAGCTTTTCAACAAGGCAAAATCGCATGGAACGTGGGATAGCTATAGGAAAGCACTCACGGAATACCATAAAGAAATCAGGAAAGCTAAAGCTACATCCTGGAAAAACTTCTGTAATTCAATAAATGACACAACAGAAACAGCAAGAATAAACAAAGTACTTGCTAAACAGAAAACACCAGATATTGGCCTTCTCATGAGGCAAGACGGCAGCTATGCTGCAACAGGAAAAGAAACACTCACCCTACTTGCAGATACTCACTTTCCGGGATGTCAGGTTGTCACCAACAACCACATTCCTCAACAAGTTATCTGCAGGCCAAATCTAGAAGACTGGAGATTAGCGTCAGAAATCTTCAAACCTTCTAAAATTAAATGGGCTATAAACACCTTCAAACCCTACAAAAGTAGCGGAGAGGATAATATCTTCCCTGCCCTTATTCAAAATAGCATTGAGGTAACAATGCCTCTCCTGCTAAAGATCTACAGAGCCAGTTTGGCATGGGGTTATATTCCAAGGAAGTGGAAAACTGTAAAAGTAACATTCATACCCAAACCTAACAAAGAATGTTACAATACACCTAAAGCATATAGACCAATAAGTCTAACATCCTTTCTGCTTAAAACTATGGAGAAAATTATACATAGACACTTAATTGAAACAACATTAAGCAAACACACAATACATGCCAAACAACACGCATATCAAGAAGGGAAATCTACAGAGACTGCCCTCATTGAACTAGTGAATACTATCCAAAACTCACTAAACAACGGAGAAATAGCACTCTGCGTTTTCTTAGACATAGAAGGAGCCTTTGATGGTGCTCCAACTAATGTCCTGCTAAATGGATTAAGGCGCAAAAAGGTTAACGCCACCATCATAAAATGGATCGAAGACATGCTGTCAAACAGATTTATTACAACAAATTTGCTGGGAGAGAACTTAACAGCTAAAACCTGCAAAGGATGTCCTCAGGGAGGAGTTCTTTCTCCTCTACTATGGACACTTACAGTAGATAGCTTAATATGCCTACTCAATGACAATGGCTATAATGCACAAAGCTATGCTGATGACATAGTAATTATAATCAGAGGGAAAGAATGTGACATTATTTCCGAACTGATGCAAAATGCACTTAAAAATGTAGAAAATTGGTGCATAAAAAATGGACTAAAAGTCAACGTAAACAAAACTACACTTATTCCATTTACAAATAAGAGGAAACTTGACAAACTCTTTGCACCCATTCTTTTTGGGAGAAAACTAACTATCTCAAAAGAAACTAAATATCTTGGAATAACACTAGATAACAAACTCACATGGAACAAACATGTAGACAATATAACGCAGAAAGCAACAAAAGCTCTGTGGTCATGCCGAAGACTAGTGGGCAAGAACTGGGGTTTAAAACCCTCGCAAACACTATGGATGTATAAATCCATAGTAAGGCCCACAATTTCATATGCAATACCAGTTTGGAGCAACAAACTAGAACAGAAAGGCTGCAGAGACAAGCTCTCAAAGCTACAAAGAATGGCCTGCCTGCTGATAACGGGAGCACTACATACAACTCCCACAGCTTCCTTAGAAGCTTTCCTTAATCTTCCACCACTCTACCTTCATCTACAGAAAGTAGCGAAGGAAGGTATAATAAGATTAATTGATGCAAACAAAAGACACAGTTTTTCAAGCAAATCTAACCTAATAAAGGAACTTGATGAAGTAAACCTAATTAGCTTACCAAAAGACAAAATCAAGACAGTCTACAATTTCGATAAACCTTATAAAATCGAAATTCAAACCAGAAATGAAATATCTGAAATCTGGTATCAGGAATCAAATGGTGCCCTTATCTGGTACACTGATGGTTCCAAAAAAGAAAAAGGAGTGGGCTCAGGAGTGTATGGACTCACACCGAAAGTGAAAATATACAAACACCTGGGACACACCACAACAATTTTCCAGGCAGAATTATGCGCCATAACAATTTGTGCCTATGAAAATCTCATAAGAAACTATAGACACAAAACTATTTATATTTACTCCGACAGTCAAGCAGCTCTCAAAGCTCTAAACTCATGTAAAATAAATTCATCTACAGTCCAAGACTGTAATTTAGCATTAAACAAACTAACAATAGAACACAACAACAAGGTGGTTCTAAGATGGGTGCCGGGACACTCAAGCTACAAAGGCAATGAAGAGGCAGACAAACTTGCAAATATGGGGGCTGACTCAGTTACCTATGGACCAGAACCTTACTGCTTCTTAACCAATAGTGTCATCAAAACAATATTATACAACAACATGCTAGAAAAAGCTAAACAAAACTGGCTTAACCTATCAGGACAAAAGCATGCGAAATCAATGATCTCAGGCTTCTCAGCTAAAAGATCTAAACAAATTCTTACTCTTAACAGAGAAAATATAAGAATTCTAATCAGAACACTGACTGGACATTGTAGATTAAATAAACACCTATGCACAATGAACTTAGCAGACATGCATCTATGCAGATTTTGCCTAGACGAACATGAAACTCCGCTACACCTGCTCAAGGACTGTGGACCACTGATGCAAACAAGAGCCAGAATATTTGGCTCTCACATCGCTGATGAAACACAAATCAGAGAAGCCAGCCCACTGAAGATCTTAAGATTCATTCGAGAGATTGGACTATGGGAAGACCTCTAGAAGCCAATCATTCACAATGAGCTACATATCGAGCTGACGTGAAGAAACCTCTAGAAGGATTTTTAAAAAAAAAAAAAAAAAACTGACGTTGTGCCTAAAACTAAAATCTACAAAATTAGTGCACCGTAGATAATAATTTGAACTCAAATTGTCTATGGCGCAGACTACGCATGCGTACTGCGCGCTGTTCGGCCATGTTTATTTATGTCATGTCGCCGTGATGTCGCCTAACCTAACATTTCAATTGATCTGCACTAATATTCTTTGGTTTTGGTTTTTAACAACGCAAAACGTGTAAATTATTTTTAATCCATTTTTATTTTTTCCCGTACCTACAAATCTGATGTTTTCTACTTAACCAAAATATCCCAGACTGCTGTGAAAATAGCTAGTACGTTTCCAATAAGGTGTGGATTAAAATTAGATCGTTTTGGCAGTTGATTCGACTAAAATTTGGTTATAGAATACAGAATTTAGAGTCACGAATGTTCCTAAATAGAAACGTTCCTATTTCTGCGTTATAGAATATCAACATGGACTAAGTGAAATAGGAACACACCTATTTTATCCCGGACGTATCGGCCTTCGTGGCTCAGATGGTTAGATATCCAAAGGTCCCGGGTTCGATTCCCGGTGAGGACACATTTTTTTAGTTGTGTTTTCAGTCTACGATTAATATCGTAGGTCTCCAGAATGTAACAACTTGTTATTGGGTGCATGTTAAATTAATATTTGACATAGTACCTGTAAGTTGCCCGAGAAGTAATTTAAAATAAATAAATAATTAAATAAATAAATACATAAATAAATACATAAATAAATAAATAAATAAATAAATAAATAAATAAATAAATAAATAAATAAATAAATAAATAAATAAATAAATAAATAAATAAATAAATAAATTAATTAATTAATTAATTAATAAATAAATAAATAAATAAATAAATAAATAAATAAATAAATAAATAAATAAATAAATAAATAATAAATAAATAAATAAAAAAATAAATAAATAAATAAATTAATTAATTAATTAATTAATTAATTAATAAATAAATATATAAATAAATTAATAAATAAATATATAAATAAATAAATAAATAAATAAAAAAAATAGTTAAATAAATATGTAAGAATATTATTACTAGTGAATTTATATATTGATTTGTATTATAAAATATATTAAAAATTAAATAAAATAAAATAAATAAAATAAATAATAATAATATAAATATAAGTTCTCAAAATGTTATAGAATCGGACGTAGTCTAATGATGTCATAAGTAGGTACAATTGCAAATTAGTTAGTTTACAAAGGCTTATTTTTCATGTGATTTTATATTTTCCCCCACTACACGTTTTCTACATGTAAAAAATAATCTTGCAGAAATCTGAGATAAATAAAATTAAATAAAAACACATGAAGAACATAGAAAAGTACTCTGAAACTTGCAGATACTGCACTTATTTGATTTTTTTATTTTTTGTGTGAGTTCATAATGTAGATCTATTGATGTTTTTAAATAATTATGTTGCTTTTTTTTATTTTTTAAATTATGTTGTACTTTTAAATTATGTTGTTATTATGTATTATGTATTTATGATATTTTTTTTTTTTTTTCAATATTGGACACTGTCACTTCGTGGTCACTCCATAATTAATTAAAACTATGAAAAAATTTTATATTTAATTTTACGTTCTACATAGAGAACGTTTTTTAGTTCCTTTATTTAATTTTACGTTCTCTATAGAGCGATACCGGTGAACGGAAGTCGCGTTTGCGAAAAAATTTAAGTAGAACGTAAAATTAAATATAAAAAATTTTTCATAGTTTTAATTATTTATGATATGTAAAATATATTGTTGTATGTATATATTCAAATTGACGATATTGTAATATACCTAACAGCAGCCCCAGAACAGGTATGTAATACCTAGTGGGGCGTTGTTGATCAATTTATATATATATGCATGTATTGAGAGAAAGAATAAATAAGAATATAAGGGCCAAAAAGAACTGATTGCAAGAATGTAAATTGTAAGTAGGTAATTGTGAAATGACACATATTATATAAATTTCATTCCCTTTCAAAGGACAATCGTTTCCACTGTTAATGCCCTTATTAACTGATCATCATCCTAATTATCAGAAACATTCGTGAAACCTAAACCAGTAGGTACCTAATAGTATTATAGAAAAAAATCTACGATGTAAAATCTAAAATCTATGTTTTTATGCAGAAGAGTCCTTCCCCGTCATAATAGATGGAGTGCAAATTGAAAGAGTTGACACATACATATATCTAGGCCATACCGTGATGTTTGCCAAAGAAAATCAAGAGGCAGAAATAGAGAGAAGACGTGGCCTTGCCTGGGCAGATTTTGGGAAATTATCATACATTCTGAAATCCCGTAAATACTCCAATTATTTGAAAAATAAGCTATTCTCCCAGTGCATACTTATGGAATGGAAACATCGGTCCCAACAAAACGAATAATGCACAAGCTGTTAGTGACACAGAGAGCTATGGAGAGAAAGTTGCTGGTTATTTCAATAAGGGACAGAATTCAGAATGTCATGATAAGAGAAAGAACCAAAGTAGCCGATGTAGATATAGGGGAAAGGGTCATCGCTGGTCTTAAGTGGAGCTGGGCTGGGCATATTGCCAGATCCCAGGATTCACGACGTACCAAAAAGATCGTAGAATGGCGACCGAGAAAAAAACCGAAGAGGTGTCGGCAGACCCCAGGCAAGGTGGTCTGATGACATCAAGAAATGTAAAAAAACAGGCTGAAGAAGATGAAGATGATTTATAAATATTTTTCAAAATAATTCTGTTTTGGTATTGTTTATACCAACTTGAATGCATGTGTAATGTGTAACCATATCTTGCATGTTCAATTTCGATCAATCTCCACATTCTCATCAAATTATTTAATCATTTTGAAATATGCATACATTCATTTTTATTTTGAAAATATTCGACTTAGTTTGATAAAATGCGTGTGGGGCAATATGTGAAAAATATTCAAATTACACTTGTACACATAATGTACAGATACAGATAGACGAAGAATGTTGTACATAATACATTTTCATGAAATATCGTTATGTATTATTTATATATTTACATAACTGTCCTGCACGCTCCATTTCTTTTATTGTGAAAAAGTTATTTTCATTACAGACATAAACATTAGGCACTTTCCAATCCAACATTCGTTGGTTGGTAATTAAATGGATACCTATCTATTTGTTAATTTTAAAAATCTTCGTCTTACGATAGTCCGAATGAGCCATCTACAACGAGTGGCTCGCGAACTATGAAACTTGAGCTTTGCAGAAAAAAATGAATATACCCTTGTAAATAAGACCAACTGGAAGAGAGCAGCAGAGTGCAGGGAGAAATGGCGACGGATTCTGAAGGAGGCCAAGGCCCACAACGGGCTGTAGAGCCAATGATGATGATGAAATAAGACCATACCGTGAATTAGGCAAGAGATACTAATCTCGTGTATCATCCGTCGAAGAGGATCATCGAAAAGGTTTATAGTTAAGTTTATCTTGGACTCAAGAGGCAGAAATTGAAAGAAGAAGAGGTCTCGCATGGGCCGCCTTTGGTAAACTCTCTTACATGCGCAAGTCTTCGAAGTACGCCAATTATATTAAAAAGAATGTCTTTGACGCTTGCGTTCTCCCGATACTGACGTATCGCTGTGAAACCCTTGTGTTTACAAACAAAATGCTGTATAATTTTATTTAGCAATAACACAAAAAGCCATGGAAAGGAGAATGCTGGGTATTTAGTTAAGAGATAGAAAAAACAATTTGTGGATAAGAGAAAAACTTTAATAACCGACGTTGTCTAAAAGGTTGCCAAGAAGAAATGGAGCTGGGCAGGGAATGTCGTCCGAACCACAGACTCCAGATCTGATGGTATAAGAAAGTGCTAGAATGGCGACCTAGAACGGGCAAGCAAAAGAAGTGTTGGAAGGTCTCAAACAAGGTCTGTTGATATTAGACGAGTGGCTGGAGGCGGTTGGATGCGGTCTGCCCAAGAAAGGAAGCTGTGGAGGTCTCAGAGGGGATCTTAAGTCCATTACATTACGAAGAAGAATATCATCCAGAGGAAGACCAAAGGATACCTGAATAAACAAACGATCCGAGATTCTACTCTAATAGCCAATATAGCCAGTAATTTGGGACAGTGCCAAATAAAAATGAATATAACCTTGTCATAATATCAAAACATAATTAAATCCCTCAATCAACATAATCAGTAGCTCGACATCCCACACATTAGCCTCCTCAAAAGATCGCCTCCATTTTACCCCATCCATGGCCTTTTCTATCCAATTCCACACACCGGCTATCTGAAGGTACCTCTCGACCCTATCCATCCGTAGTCTAGACCTTTCAACACTTCTCCATCCTTTATTCGGCGACCTCATCGTCCGTACGATGCACGTGTCCTCAAGAGTGATGCCCACCCTATTTTTATTGTTTTGATAATATTTGATTCTTTGAATGGACTCTCTAGTTCATCTTTACCGAAAATTATTCTTTCGAAATTGATCTAGGGAGGATTCGATACCACGTCCATTAGGTTCGAATTACGTAGCAAGATTAACAATGTTATATTTTTAAACGATTTGCAAATATTACAGAATCAGTGAGCGTCAAGGGCGTTTATTTTGTAGGTGTCATTATCCTTGACATTATCGTTGGTAAATAAAGAGATATTCTTGCATTACCAATGATTGTATTTCAACAACGATGGAGTATGAGATGTCTCTGATCCTGGCTTTAAATTTAATCATACATTTGGTACCTACTTTCATGTTTTGTGAACACAGTCTTCAATTTCAAATATCATTTTCATATTATGTACATTAAAACATATTTAATTATTTTGTCTAATGTTAGGTTAAGTTTACTTAAGGTTAAGTTAGGTTAGGTTAAGTTAAATAATGTTTTTTCACGAAACAGCCCCCCCCCCCCCCCCTAGACAACGTGTTATTTAGCTCAAGAAAAGAAACAAGAAAATATAACTCGATATATAGAAGTGACAGTTGTCACGTACCTGGCAACTGTCACTTCTATACATTGAGTTATCTTTTCTTGATTCTTTCCTCGAGCTAAATGACACGTTGTCTAGGGGGGGCAGGAAAGAAATTCTATATGTACCCATATGTATATTTTATTGCTTTCTCGAGATTAAAAATTAATGATTGCTCGTAGGTTGAAATTTTTAAGTTAATAATAAAAAATTATACCCATGGTTGTTTATACTAAAATAGGTATTGGCTTTTTCATATACCTAGTCGTAGATACGTAGGTACACACATCTAATCGTTTTATTTTCAATAGGTACACATATTTTGCAACAATGTACATATTTTAAAATATGAATTTAATTACTCGGCAATTGAACCGTTAATTTATTTTACTCATATTAATTACTCGACATACAATTTCTACCTGACTACATACATGGGTATTCCGACCACCACTTTACTACATACTAAATAATATAATATTAATCTATCTATTTCGTTTAGCATCACAACGCTTCAATGAGCATTTGAATAATTTATAACGAACCAACTATACCTACCTACAACAATGGATGCCGAAAAATTTTACAACTATTTTAGAATTCACCAATCCAATTAGATTAAAAATTGTGTAATGATATGTGATAAAATTATTTTGCGATCCAATTAACAATCTTTTATATAAACAAATAATTTTATTTATAGATTTATAGATCTTTTCCGACAAAGGTTTACTGAGCACTACGAAGTAAATAATGGGCAGTTTTAATTATCTATTTTTTTAGATTATTTTATTTGTTATTTAACTGAATGCCAGCAAATCAAAGGTAATGGTCTTTGAAAAGAGTGAAAGCAGAACAGTGTGTCAAATAAAAGTAGAGAATGAATGGCTTGAACAAGTCGACGAGTATGTCTATCTGGGTAGTATGTTACAACGGAATGGACGGCCTGATAAGGATATTGAAAGAAGAGTTATGGCAGGAAACAGAGTGAATGGAGCACTTAGACCAGTTATGAATGATCGCAACATATCAAGAGACGCTTAAGTTGCCATTCATAACGCAATCGTAGTGCCAACCCTGACGTATGCAAGTGAGACCTGGACATGGCAGAAGTCGCACGAAAGCAGAATAAATGCAGTTGAAATGAGATCGCTTAGAAGAATTTGTAACAGAACGATGTATGATAGAGTTCGGAATGAAGATACAAGGAAAGAATGTAAGATAAAGAAAGATGTAATTAACAGAATGAAAGTTAACACATTGAGATGGTTTGGCCACTTGGGGAGAATGAACGAAGAACGCCTGACGAAGAAAATATACAAAGCTGACAGGAACGGAATAACAGGTCGCGGGCGCCCAAGAAAAGGATGGCACGACCATGTAAACGATATTTTGAAAGATGGAAATGTAAGAAGCATGAACAACAGACGAACATGTATAAGACGATGTATGAATGTTGATGAGGCGATAAATGTGTGTCAAGATAGAAAAATGTGGCGTTCGGTTCTCTCTGCCTACCCCGTGAGGGACATGGCGTGATGGTATGTATGTATGTATGTATGTAACTAAAAAAATATTCATTTATCTTTTTGTACATTATATAAACAAATAAAATGCACACCGGCGGGCTTATTGGCATTAGGCAATTCTTCCAACCAAACAGATTACAAAGGACGACAAAATTGTATATGTACATCAGCAAAATAATGAAAGTGAAAAAACAAAGAAAATACACATTACACTACGATTTTTATTAAAAAAACACATCATAGCAAAAAAAGGGTTTTGTGAAAGGACAAGGAGAGAATCGGGATCAGGTGTTAAGGGAAAATATATTTTTTTGTTTATTTTTTTAGTTTTTTTTCTTTGCAATGATTAAAATTGAGAGTTTTCATAAGATCGACAACAAACACTTCGGTCAGCCACCACATCCGTGATTGGCAAGTTGACTGAAATAAATAGAGTCAACACTTCATCCTTCGGTGATCGTGCTTTTGCTGTGGCTGGACCAGCCTCGTGGAATAAACTACCACCTGAACTGAGGCAAATCGACAACTTAGCACTATTCAGGAAACACCTAAAAACTCACTTCTTCCGCGAGTCTTACAATAACCCCTAATATATTCAAAGCGCCCTTGAGGTGAGGTTATCACAAAAATGACGCTATAAAAATAATCCAAATTTATTATTATTATTAAGATGGATCGGTAGCAGATAGGTTAGCGCGCTGGATTTGTAGTCAGGTGTAGGCGGATTCAAATCCTGCCTCCATCGATTTTGTTCGCCTATAGTACCTACAAGCATTTTTATTCAGTTTAGGTAATGTACGAATGACGTGTATATGCTAGTTTCAAAGATATATTATATCCATTAAAAAATATATGTAGTGTATTTTTACAACGCTTTACAAAACTTCTTGTATGAGTCAAATCTTGAAAACGAATTTCGTACCACTTCCCATAGTTCAATCTTACTGAAATTTCGTATGCACACTTGCTTCCAATGACAATATTTGCCAAAATAATATAACTAAAAAGCAGAAAACGTTTATATCTTTCTTTCTTTCTTTTTCGTGTCCGACAAAGCTCTACCACTCCAATAAGCAGCGACTGACATCGCGTTGTCATTTGTCATAATCCCCAGGACTACAGACCACTCCCATCAATGGGCACATCAGCAAGTGGCTGTCATCCTGGGTTGCGCCGCATTCGCATCGGGTGTCATCTGATGCAGATAGGTACCTACCCCCACCTTTGCAGGTTTTTTTACATCTAGTGACGCCAACCCTGAGTCTATTGAGGGTCTTCCATAGAGCGTATGGTATAATGTGCTCTCCAACTCCGATACTCTCATTTGGTTCCATCCATGGTGCCGCTCCAGAGTCCAGTCACCAGAGTTCTTCTCTACGCTGTTGAGAGGACTCAACAGGAGATGTGGCCTTGATAAAACTTTTCCTGGACTTCAGGCGCGACACCACTGGCTGTTTATATCAAAAAACACTTAAAGGATTGACAATGATTAATATGAACACATATAATTCCACAATTTATGGCCTTATAAAGAGAAAAATAAAATAAATTGTGGAATTATATATGTGTTCATATTAATCATTGTCATAATGGAATTCTACAAATTAGAAGCCGTCACAAAAGCGAAAGAAGAACAGAATGCGAAATACGAGTGAATAATGAATTACTAGAACAAGTGGATGAATATTTGTATCTAGGAAGTATGTTTCAGCGTGATGGAAGACTGGAAAAGGATATAGAAAGAAGGGTAACGGCAGCAAATAGGGTGAACGGTGCATTAAGAACAATAATGGCCGACCCAATTATCTCAAGGCCAGCAAAGCTCGTTGTGCACAATGCAATAGTCGTACCAACATTAATGTATGCAAGTGAGACATGGACATAATAGAAGACGCATGAAAGTAAAATTAACGCTGTGGAAATGAGGTCCCTAAGACGAATGTGTGGTAGAACGATCTATGATAGGATAAGGAATGTGGACATCAGACGAGAATGCAAGATTGAAAGAGATATTGTGAGTAGAATGAAAGTAAATACACTACGATGGTTCGGACATGTGGAGAGAATGAACGATGAGCGCCTGACAAAGAAAGTATACAAGGCTGAAAAGAGTGGCATAAGATGTCGTGGCCGCCCGAGAAAGAGTTGGCATGATCATATAAATGAGATTTTGAAAGATGGTAATATACCAAGTCAGAATAATAGGAGAGCATGTATGACGCGATGCATGGATGTTAATGAGGCAAAACACGTATGTCAAGATAGAGGTGTCTGGCGTTCGGTCCTCTCTGCCTACCCCAAGTAGGGATACGGCGTGATGGTATGTATGTATGTATAGAAGCCGTCACAATCGAAATATTGAAAAGTGCGTATACTTAAAGGATTTTTTTTTCAAAAAATAACTAAATTTTTAACTTTGTTTACACCACGTGAGAGTTGAATTAGCGACCGGTTTCGGAACTAACCGTTCCCTCCTCAGGCAGAATTTCAACTAAACGCAGAATGTGACTGTGTGCTTAAAAGAAAACTATGTATTTGGATATTGGTGGGAGGTCATTAGGGGCGGGTCTTGTGTAGAATGGCTTTGATTGGTACTATTGATGGAAAGGGGAAACATGTTTAAAAGCGGGCTGTTAGTTAAATTTACTTGATTATTTATTATATTTCTGTTTGAATTAATTGCTTTTTTTATTTCAAGTGACTCTCAATTATCTAAGCGTTAACCTACTTTATTAATGTGTAAAATTTTTGTACCTTATTGAATATTAAATTGGTGGGCATTTAGTATTAAATGTTCCGCGAATTCCGAGAAGTTATCATTTTTTTTTTCTTTCGCGGTTCTCAATTAAATACAATCCAGTCGAATGATTAATATATCTAAATATCGTTAGTTCTATTAAATTGACACTAGTTTACACAGTTTATGTTAGGTTTCTGAGAAGCTACATATCTTCTTCATCTTTTTCACGTACTGTCTCATCTACGAAGGTTGGTAACCATCGGGATAAAGGAGAGGCTCAATAATTAATGATATTTTCCCTTAAACTTTCTCACAGCGATTTAATTAGAGTTTAGCGTTGGATACAACTCGTATTCATACCATAGTAAATATTCGTACCTATATTGTTAGTGTCCTAATAAATTATATACCTACTCTTATACTCGAGTTTAATGATTTTCAAACGTTTAAAAAATTGTATTGTACAATAAACAAATAAAACTTCCGTTTATATTTTTATTAATTTTTAAATATCAATTATTTTCATCGTATTTTTTTATTCATTACCTATCATATCAATTGCGAATTTCCCGATTAAAAAAATATATGTCATAAATGGGTATCACTACCTAATTGTTGATATTAAAAAATATTATAAACATTCCAATAGCTAAAGTATAGAATTATTATCACAATATTCGGGGTTGTCAACCTTATGAGAAAATAGCATGATATTTTTTTGATAAATTCTTTTGTACATATTGAAAATAATGTATTTAAATAAATATTTATATAGATATTTAATCTAACTAAATATCAACCAAAATCTAAAAATTTAATCACTATAAAAGAAAAACCTTTTATTTTATAATTTAATCCATATATAGTCAGAGTTCATATTAAAGATAGTAAAAGTTTATTTTTATTTCTAACTAAAAAAAGGTACTATGTTAAATATTAATTTATCGCGCTCCCAATAACAAGTTGCCACATTATGGAGACTTACGATATTAATCGTCTCACAGATCCCGACTGAAAACGAATCGAATCGAATCGGGACTTTTGGATCAGCAGTCATAAAGGCCGACATTGTTAAATGTTTTATAAATAACTAGGGGCTCTGTCCCTGGCCGCTATCGCGGCCCAACCCCTATCTAATTTGCCGCTACGCGGCAGTTGCGAAGAGACCTTATAAACTAAATATCGTCAAATATACCATTTAGGACATTACACAACATTTAAAAACTTAATATCTTTACGTGAAAACGTTAAAATCAAGTAAAAAATTCGGAAATTATAAAAATAAAATATTTCGACAATGTTTTGAAAGAAATGCGTTATATGAAATGCGTACCTACGTTTGAAATTACAAACATTGATAATTTGAATGTACATTCGAAATATCATTTAGAACAGTACACAACAGTTAAGACTGAATATCTTTTTATAATAATACAATAATAATGATAAATTATACATTATATAACTAAATAACGCCATTAAATGAAAATATTATCTTATCTTTTACCGACATTCTGACATATTTTTATGACATGTCGAAAGCAATGTTGTCAGTATTCAAAATGGATATTCCGCAGATTATTACACTTAAAATTTATTCTGAATGTTTGATAATAAGTTCAATAATATTGTCAATTTATGAAGAAAATACATTTTAAACGATAATTTTGTACTTTTTCGCATAAATGTATTTTTTATTTTAAAGAAAAATTTCGAATGCGAAAATTGATTAAGGAAGAATTATTTCACTGGCAATCCGAACGACGAAAAAACATAGCGTACAGTAATTATATTATAGATAAAAACATAGCGTACAGTAATTATATTATAGATAAAAACATAGCGTACAGTAATTATATTATAGATAAAAACATAGCGTACAGTAATTATATTATAGATAAAAACATAGCGTACAGTAATTATATTATAGATAAAAACATAGCGTACAGTAATTATATTATAGATAAAAACATAGCGTACAGTAATTATATTATAGATAAAAACATAGCGTACAGTAATTATATTATAGATAAAAACATAGCGTACAGTAATTATATTATAGATAAAAACATAGCGTACAGTAATTATATTATAGATAAAAACATAGCGTACAGTAATTATATTATAGATAAAAACATAGCGTACAGTAATTATATTATAGATAAAAACATAGCGTACAGTAATTATATTATAGATAAAAACATAGCGTACAGTAATTATATTATAGATAAAAACATAGCGTACAGTAATTATATTATAGATAAAAACATAGCGTACAGTAATTATATTATAGATAAAAACATAGCGTACAGTAATTATATTATAGATAAAAACATAGCGTACAGTAATTATATTATAGATAAAAACATAGCGTACAGTAATTATATTATAGATAAAAACATAGCGTACAGTAATTATATTATAGATAAAAACATAGCGTACAGTAATTATATTATAGATAAAAACATAGCGTACAGTAATTATATTATAGATAAAAAAAATACTGTCCATTTCTTCTCTATAATTTCATATTAGTATCTATAAACTTTCAAAATGTTCCGGTTTTTTTTTACATATTAATTTATTTATTTTTAATCTTGATATTTAATATTTTATAACTATAATCACATAATCCCCAATCTCACAAGGACTATGCCTTTTCGAGGTTGGCGATTTCACACAATTAGTGCGACATACTTCGATATATTTCTTTAAAATAATAATACATAGAACAGAAATGTACCTACTGATTAAAAATACATTCAGGGGTTGTCAAACTTTGAAGAGAAAAAAGTGTAAACTATTTTTTAGTAAATAGTTTTGTGCTGGCCACAGCACACTCTTAACGTCGAAGAGTTGACCCTGTATATAGATTTTCATAGAGGTGTAAGTATATTAATATGTCGCTATAATTTGGGAGTATAAGAATACGTATAGTACCTATATCCTTGCTAAACAGGAAGTGAGTATTTAAGCACGATGACGTAGTGACATCTGTTGAGAACAATAATAAGTAACAATCATAATTTATACAATCCAAGACACTATACATTATATTATAATGTCCACATCTCACTATATAGGTAGGTACCTACCTACAGAAATAAGAGGAAGTTGACAATTAATATAGTTGATCTCTTATGGTAGGTACATCATGTCTACTTACAGAAGAACATCTGTACTTTGAAGTACTGAGTGGTTTAAGTACCTACTGGTTCCTTACCCTTTCTCGCTTTAACTCGACACTCGTCAAACTAATTGGATCAATTATTTATACTGTGAAAGTGATTTTTGTTTTCGGAACATTTCTTTCTTCTTAATACAAGCTTATAACAATCAAATATTGAAATGGTTTTGATAGTGTTTTTTTAGTAATTATTGTTAATGTTTTTTTTAATTAATTGTTAGTGTTTTTTTTTAATAAATTGTTTTTTTTTCTCTGACATATAGTTTGTTCTATACCTACCTATTTGTTTTTAGACTTTTATATTGTTATTTGTTTTGTTTTTTATTATATTGTTTTGTTTTTTATTATTATGTACATCCTCATACATTCCCAAAACTAAGCATTAACTTCCCGTTCCCTCTTGTCATGTGTCGGACACGATCAAAGTCGTGTGATGTAATGGCACTACATTTTAAATGGAACTGTTCACACTTACGTGTGTCACTAGTGTGAACAGCATTCAAAATATACTTATTACCACTAGATCACACGACATTTTATCGTGCCCGACACACGACAAGTGGGTACGGGAAATTAATACTTGTGCTAAAGGTGAACGAAATCGTAAGTGGCAGGATTCGAACTCGGCCACTGGATTACAAACCCAGTGCACTAACCGCTCTGCCACCACCCATTTAATATCAACCAGCTTTGCCAATCATATTTCATTGCTAATACATTTTCAATTCTATAACACACCGAACGTTTGTAGGTACAATCGGCGGTGAAGAGGTAACCAACAAACAGACACAAAATGAGATATGTTAAAAATTTGAGAAAATAGATAGTTAATTTAGCGTGCATAAGTAATATTATGAAGTTAGTAGTCAGGTATGTGTGTTGAAACAATCAGCATACAAAAACACCTTTCAAGACGGAAACAACTAGACCATCTCTAACAGCGCAGCGGTGAACAAATAGAGCATTGTGTTAATATTATATTGTATTATTCAATTGGTGAATACGATCAATGGGAAAGGTGGGAGAGGATGATATTGTTGTTATTGTATGTAAGAAGAAAGATACACAAAAGTTGGTGGAGGTGGTGTTTAAAAAAAGAAACAGTAGAAAAAGGTGTAACAGATAGACATGTGTGTATCAAAAAAGATACAACTGTATCAGGAACGCTTAAAAATACAGAAGGTGTATTATGGATAGCAGCAGCTTATATTATAAAGGAGAAAAAATCAAAGATGTTTGTAACTCGTATTGATTCTTTTGTTAAAATTTCTATAGCAGATGCTATACTTTAAATACTATCAGTAAAGTGAACACGGTACTGATTTTGATGAACTGAAATACTTCCGGAAAGGTGAATTTTAAAGATCTGAAGATAGAGTACTCATAGGTATGTGTTAAAGCAAAGTATATTGGTTCAGTAGGCGGGAATCTCTTGTACCGCTGTACTCCAGCTATTTTACCATCACTTTGGAGGTCTCCATCTGATGGTATCCCACGCAGAGCCACGTATGGAATCCTTGAGGCATTCATTCTGTGTACATGTTAATACCAATACTGTCGCCCCCATCTGACCTCATCTTCCACCTCCCAAATCTCCCGAATTATGGAGTTCTATATACTTATAATGAATTTTTATTCCGAACTTCAGATAGAAAAAAACGAGTGGCCAATGCTATCCTCCTCAGTATCAAGTCACTCCTCAAAGTATTTCAATGTACCATTTTCAATGTGTTAGCTATAGGACTAATTTTAACTTAATTTTAACTTATTTTTTTGCAAACTGAAAGCGCCCTTGAGGTGACCACGGTTGTCACTAAACGGCGCTTTATAAATTGTCCTTATTATTATTATTATTCAATATTTTTATAGCAAATTTTCACCATTTTCGTGAAATGATTTTGTTAAAATATTTTATTACGAAAACTTGATAATTCTTCTTTTAAGAAAATTATGTGAGTTTTTAGCAATTTGAAAATAAAAATATCAAGTTTTCTTAGCTTAGGTAACCGTGAAATATTTGACAGTTAAAAAATAAGAAACACTGATCAGATATCCTTCAAAATCCAATGGGGTCTAAGCGAGGATTAATTATAAAAATTTGCAAAATTTGAAAATAATCGAATAAGAATTTTAATCTATAATTCTTGATAAAAATCATAAACACGCCGTACATATCACATAGTGATTTATATATTATAATGAAATAAAAATACATACTGTGTGACAGTCTGTCTAGGTTCAAAAGTAACCTTCCTGTTTTTTATTCAAAAAAGTAGAACCAAATATCTTATAAGACCAAAGAAATAAAACAAAGTTAAATCTTATATTTATTTATTTATTTATTTATTTATTTATTATATAAAATACAATTTTCCTTAAATCTAGTAACAAAGAATTTTTTTTTTTTAATATAATATATTTAACTTAGGTTACATAATAGTTACCAGATATTTTACTATTGTTATAAACTGCCTCACTAGGTGAAACCTGTTCTGAGACAGTGTATAGATGTCTTATTAGTTTTCAGTTTTGGTTAGTAACTATGGGAGTATTTTATGAGTTCAGGTGATTAATTTATTTTTAATATAGTCTCTGCCCTTTTTTTAATCCAAATTTTAATGTCTCGCTTAAATATTTTCAGGTTACTGTTTTGTCTAAGTGTTAAAGGTAGTTCGTTGTATAATTTGACTCCAAAATACATTTAAATATATATTTAAATATTTTAACACATATAATGTACATCCATCAATAATAATTAATCTTTTCCATAGATTACACAACACATAGTGTACAACATACACAGATACATAGTGATGAATACACTCTCAACATGATACCAGTTGATAAACTGCAATTTAAAAAAAAATAATTGGGGTAGTGAGGATAAAAATAACAAAACAATTTATTGATAAATCAACGTTGCTTGGTTATTTCTTTGTTAAAATATTTACATCCATGTTACTATGATTTATAAAGTATATTTCAATAGAAACGAATAACTGCATGCATTCCATCAATACATTCCGGCTGTGCCTTGTGGGATTTTTAATGCAGAATTAAGAGTACCTACTTATACTAACGAGCATAATACAGATCAAATATTAACTAACATAGTTATAATAAACGTTACCAAACTATAGTAAATTGTTAATTTGTTGCGTGGATATGTCCATAAAGATGTTAAATTTCTTATAATAATTACATACAAGGTATTACTTGGCACAAAATATCCATCTTTACCTTTATACGTCTGATTATTGATTATATTAATTGTATGTGAGTAAGATTTTTGAGCGAAGAACGTTCACTATAATGTATATGGTCTCTTTCTCTATACCAACATATGTATTATTGTAGCACCTGTCCTTTTGGTGCAAACTTGGCATCAAACCGGTGCGGTGCCTTGGTTTTAGCAAGGTGTCACGTGTGCTTATTTTTTTGATATACCTACCTACACTCTGTAGTTTTTGACCAAACTTGATTTTATTGGATACCTACTTATTTTACTTAACGTGTCTGGATAAAAAACATATTAGTTCTTTCCATTTCAAAAAAGTTGCAGCAGCTATTAATTGCCAAGTAATGTGAAACTACCAATTCTTTTATTACATATTTGTGCCATGTTTCGTTTTATTGGATGAATTTATGTAGGTATATTCAAATTCTCTTATAAGAGGGCATATAAAAAAAATAAAACAACTGTAAAGAATACATAAATAAATAAATATAAATCTAAACACCCAAATTTGTGATCAAAATTCTCAAATATGTAAAACAGTGTGTTTTAAAAAAATACTAAAGTAATTTCTCTAGTGAATGTTAGTCATATAATTTAAAATTTTAGCACAAATTACCCAAAACAAGTAATATCAGAACTGAAACGAATTACGAAGAATTTGAAATGAGACAAAAAAAAATAATAAACGATCTCCCTACTATTCCATTCCATTCTCTGAAATTGGTGTGGTAGTGGTTCATATTTATTTTTATATGTGCTATTTTTTGTGCTATTTTTATAGGTGCTATTTTTATATATTATAGTATTTATATATGTGCTATTTTTGTGTTACAATTTTGATGGTAGGTTTTTCATGATTTGAAATGTATCTTTTATTTATTCTTTTTATGTATAATTATTAATTAATCTATTTTTTAATTTATGTGATTTGTTTTATAGATTATTTGTAAAGTGTTTTTAGTATGTATGCAAAGAGCTGCTGCTTTCCTGAACACAAACCTTTAGCTTTTAGGAAAAATTAATTATTTTGATTTCATGTAATATTGTATGTAATTCTAATGTCTATATGTATATTAAAATAAAAAATAATTGACAGATACCATAACAAATATACATTGCAAGCATGTCACGTTGTATTGAAGTCGCCATATATTTATTTGTCGTATGGTAACATTGTGAAGTATATATTTTATATAAAAATTAGCAAAATAATAATAATATGGTATGATATGAGTCATATAATATTCAGAACGAGAGCTTAAATACAGTCAACAAATGCAGGTAGTATATGCTATTATTAGCCGCGATTGGTAATAACGGTGGTTTTACCAAATATTAATATTATTTTTTTATTATTCGTACTTACTATAAAATGCGTCTTAATTCGTACAATGAATTACATATAATGTAACTTATGACATATTTTGCAATGATGTTTTGCTAATTGTGTTTTAATGTGATAAATAATTATTACCCTTACCCGAGAGCATCATCAGATCTGATGTACATAATATACCTACATACATATAATTATTGTATGACACGTGTCTCTAAGATGAGTCTTCCAAACGAAGGACAGATGCGATTTAAGAACATGTTTTTTTCCCTGAAGATGGAGATAATAGTTTGAAAGGTGTACGTACGCCTAAAACGTATGCACATGTAGAGATTCATACACCTGGATAAAATGTATGCACAAAAAAGACATGTCTTATGTCGGGTGTCGTATCCGTAATACATACATAAGTCGTACAACTGTTCATCCTTGGATCAGATCTTAATTTTGAAACATTTCTCTGTAGGTTCACAAACATTGGGATTATTTTGTAGACATGAAAATCACTTGATACACGAAGCATTTTATTTGTTATATTTATTATAATTACAAATATGTTCTCAAAGTAAAAGCTCGAACTTCAAATGGACGTGATTAACCAATTTAAATACTTACTAAGTAGATCACCCAGCACTATCTACCAAAACAGATAGTGTTGGGTGAATATATATCCCTGAATATATATAGTTTTTTTTCGATTTTCATTTAGTTTTTTTTATATGACTTATTGTTGTTTTGTTATATTTTACTATACATTATTTTTTCTTACAATTTTTATAGAAAGGCTCTTCACTGGGCGTGAATTGATAAAATAAATATATGAATATGTGGAATCATCTTAGAAATTACACAAATTAGATTTTATTTATTTATTTATTTTATTTTATTAAAAGGGTACATCGACAGACATCCAGCTCACAATTCTCACAAAAAGAAAACAATATTGGTTATTACTACGAGTGCTGGACGTCCAATTATGGATGCACACAAAATTACATGAGCTCTCACTCAATCACACACGCAAGTTACACAAGTCCATAAATTAGAAATAATTCGGCTACAAAAGTTGAGTAAAAAAGAAAAAGAAAAAAATAGTTACACAATTCAAGAAGAAAAAAGTTACACAATTCAAGAAAAAAAAAGCTATAAGAGTTACATAAGTAGAAGCAAAAACAAAAGAAAAACAAACAGAACCGAGGAATCGTGAACCCACAGGGTTTACGACCTGCTTAAAATTTGCGACCTGATTACGAAGCGCTTAAAGTGATCATGTAAGCCAACCGATGACAGGTCGTAAGCCCTGTAGGTGCCTGATTTCCCGGTTATCTTATAATAATATATAGGTATTCGCGTTTCGTCTCTCTTGAGATATTAATATTTGTCATAATTTCATTGACATTGATTAAAAATATTATCATTGAATCCCGACAGGAAATAAAATCCTACGTATACAAATAATTTATTTTTAAATTAGTATTTTTTAAGTATTAATACGTAAATTTAGGGATCTGTGAGACGATTAATGACGTAAGTCTCCAGAATGTGGCAACTTGTAATTGGGTGCGTGTTAAATTAATATTCGACATAGTACATGTTAGTTGCCCGAGAAGTAACTATTATTATAAAAAAATATTATTGTGAGGAATGATAAACCAGTGTTTAATTTATATAAAAAAAATGTTGGGAGAGATTGCCTTATGGCAAAAAACCTGCCTTATTGTACATAACTTAAATGTGAAAAAACAAATATTTACGAAAAATCAAGACATAATATTTATTAGGTAGTTTTAGAAATCTGTTGGATATTATTATGTTATTTTAGCGATTATCAAGACATACATATCATCAAGGCATACACCATAACGTGGGATAATCAGCGACATGTGTGCGGGTATGCATTACCTTATAAAGGAAGCACAAGAGAAGCGTGCATCCCCAAACGCTAGTCTCGTCTCAACTAAAAAAGCAACATTCAGAATGGGTGGTGTAACTCATTGCAGAATCATGAGAAGTGATATTATCTTGTATTTTCGACTACCCGACTATTAATGGACTCCCGAAAACGATGAAAGATGGATGCACTGTTCTTAGCCGGTACCTCACCGCTTTTAGCGATTAATCTAGATAAATTAGTCTAGTTTATATAGCTGCCGGGTTTTTCAACAGTAAATTGTTTTTTATTTTATTAATATATCTACAATAAAAATATTAGTGACAGTTCAAAGCGGATTTAATTTAACATATTGTCTTAATTTTAATTAAAAGCTACCAGATAATAAATAACCGTACAAAATAAATGGTTGCACGATTTTATAGGGACTTTGATTAAAACAATATAAAAATCATAAATCGAAACTAATCTAGGTATTTTAAAATGAATCTTTACGTGTCGCAGACAGATTGATGAATTCGTACACTCATCAAGTGTCCAAGCATTTCATTAGTATTTTAATTAACACACGTCATTTCGTTGTGTTTAACATTGGTTGGAATAACATATTTATGTTTTTGTTTGGATACAAAAACGAGTGGGTTGTGGCCTACGCTATACTCCTCACTACTAAGTCACTCCACAATGTATTCAATTTTTTTATGAATATTTTTCATGAAATATTTTTTTTTATTGTGAAAAGTTTATTTATCAATGCCTTATTAGCAATTTGAAAATAAAAATATCAAATTTGAAGTGTCCTGAGCTTGGCAGGGGTCAATTCGAAATATTTGATGGATAAAAAATTGAGAAATACTGATTAAATGGGGTCTAAGTGAATATTAGATATACAAATTTACAAAATTTGAAAATAATCCAATGAGTATTTTAGTCTATAATCGATAAAGTAGAATGAACACGCCGTACATAGCACACTGCACATAGCACACAGCACATAGCACACACACAGATACATTAAGATGAAAATTTTAGAATACAATCTCAGCGTGATACTAGTTGATAATTTCAATAAAAAAGTAACCCTAAAATTGCGAATTCAATAACTCCCCACTATATCCCCTTATGAGGAGTACAACGTAAAAACATACAAATTATGTACACTAAAAATATGTCATCTAATTGTTTCCTCCAATACCTTCCTTCCTTACCTCATTTCTGATATCACTTTTTGGTGTATTTTTTTTTCTTTTTGACTGTAGTTTTGAAAAAAAATCGTCCCACTATATAACTGAATCATATTGCTCGGGTTAGTTTGGACTTGCATCCCTGGTCACCTTGCTCATATTTAAATGTAGTCTTGTATAAATAAATACACATATATATTTATTCGTAAAAAATTTTGATAGTATTTTTGTTCATTATTTGAAATAGATTTTAAATTACCTACTAAATATTTTTTTATTAAATTCTGTTGTTTCACGAAATACACAAACGAATCAAGATATCTCTTATTATGTAATCGAACTGCGACATTTATAGCTGACCGATGAAAATAACAAGTGATAATTAATATGGAGACGTGTGATAAATTTATGAATTTCATATATAAAAACCTGATATAAAATGTTTACAAGGTGGCCTGATACTTTCAAATCATATCATTTATGGACTTGAATACCTATTGTGTTTTGTACAATGTCATAGCCATAGTGAAATAATATATATAAGTTTATAGAAAACTTAGAGCCACACTTTCCTATCTTGATATATGCCAATCACTTAATTTTTTTCAACTTTTATTTTTTTTCTTAATCAGACGTCATTTTTCATTTATTAAAAAAACATGCAGTCAATTGACTATATAAGATAATATGTATAAGAACATAAACAAGAAGTAATAAATAAAATTAACCAATATAGTTTGATTAGTAGTTACTAATTGTATGTAAAACATAACTATACAAAACATTGTTTCATCCTCAATAGTAAAAAATAATAAATAAATAAATAAGCAAATAAACAAATAAATAAATATCAATAAATAAATTAATAAATATATAAATAAATAAATAAACTAATAAATAAATAAATAAGTAAATAAATATATAAATAGATAAATAAACAAATAAATAAGAGGTAATAATACACATAATTATATGTAAAAAATGAAATTGTTAATTTTTATAAATAAATAAATAAATAAAATAAAATAATTAATTAATTAATTAATTAATTAATAAATAAATAAATATTTAAAAAAAAAAAATTAATTAATAAATAATAAATAAATAAATAAAAAAAATAAAAAAAAAATAAATAAATAAATAAAGAAGGAATTAATAATAAATCAGATGGGTCGGTGGCAGAGCGGTTAGCGCGCTGGGTTAGTAATCCAGTGGTCGCGAGTTCGAATCCTGCCTCGACCGATTTCGTTCACCTATAGCACAAGCATTTATTTGCTTATTTTAGGGAACGTAGGAAGATGTATATGTACCTACTTGTTTAACAAGGACATAACAATTTTTGATAAAATAACTCGATAGCTAATCGATAGCTAATTCATCCTAGAAGTACATTATATAGATTTTGTCTTTGGAGAATCAATATCCTCTGTTATTTATGTGACTGTGACTAGTGGTGAGCACAAGTCCAGCAAGTTTTTTCGTCTTGGCCTTGCGAGACTTGCAAGTTCAAGACCAAGTCCCGTCAAACGATGGAATCAAACCCCTCATGAGAATCATTGATATAATTATCTTATTGAGTTCTATTTTTTCTTAGGATACTCCATTTTATGATAATTATATTCATGATATGGAAGATTTATATGGGTGTTAGCAGAGCGGTCAGCGCGCTGGGTTTGTAATTCAAACATATGAGGATGTATAAGTACTTTTTCAAGGACATAATATCATTATTTTAAAAAAAAGGGTTTTTATTTCACGTTCAAAGACCCGCGACACACATTTTGAAAAGCACTGATGTGTTTAAACCACGCTGTTTGCGGTTGAATTGTCAAGGCACATAAACCACGTATCTAAAGATAAAACTTTTTATACATAATGTTACAATAACAATTATATGTAGGTGGGTAGGTACTTACATACCTATCTCCAGTACTCTTCAATATTCCGTATCTAGTCAAGACGGCCGCAATATTGGCAGCTGGTGACGCGTGCCGTATGGTTTCAACAAGGAACCCCGTTCTGTTATCTTATAGACAGGTGACGACACATTCAGCCACAATAATAATATATAACTACCTATCTTTACTTTACTTAAAAAACATAATATCGTACTAAATATTAGTTCAATATCGTATATAACAAAGTAGATAATAAATATAATTTAATATGCGCCGTTTAGTGAGGCAGGATGGGCGCTTACATTTGAAGACTGTTGATGGTTCTATGAAGTAGTTTTTTTTTTTAAATTAACAAATAAAAAAAGAATATTTATCCCTAAACACCTAATCACGATTTCCTCTCCTTGTTCTTTCCCAACCCTTTTTTTGCTATGAAGTATTTACATTTTTTTTTATTTAAATGTTATGTTGGTGTAATATATATTATTTTCTTTGTTTTTTTTGCTTTAATTCAATTGTTGATGTACATTCACAATTTTGACCTACTTTGCAATATTTTTAATCAGGTTGGTTGTAAGAAATTGCCTAATGGCAATAAGCCAGCCAGTGTGCAATAAAGTTTTTTTTATATTATGTACAAAAAGATAAATAAATATTTAAAATAAAACAAATTATTTGAACGATTTCGCCGAGCTTTCTCGGCATTATTTTTTTTTGTTTTAAGTAATTTTTACATAATTCATTGAATTGTTTTTGTAATAACCGATTTTTATTAAGTTTATTTATTTACACACTGGCGGGCTTATTGCCATTAGGCAAGTTCTTTCAACCAACCAGATTATAAAGTATGACAAAATTATATATAAAATAATATATCAATACAGAATGAAAGCGAAAAAAAAAACAAAGAAAACATACAATACAGAACAAATTTTATCAAATCAGAACCAAAATGTGGCAACTTGTGATTGGGTGCATGTTTAATTAATATTTGATATAACGTCTTTTAGTTGCCCGAGAAGTTATACAAAATATCCACCATAATAATTTAACGTGTAACATGTATGTACATATGTAAGAATGTATGTAAAACAATTTTAGATGATTTAATTATTTTAACGATCGAGATTTGAATATAGAACTCCATTATTAGGTACAAAGGTAAAAATCAAACATCTTCCTTCTCCTCTCCTCCTCCTGTTGTAAGGTAGACTCTTATTGGCTATCATCCCTTCATTTCAAAACCATACTTGATATACCTACATACTTTGATAAATCAAAGCTAAAATACTATTTATAAACTAAAAAAAATAATCAACAAAATTGAATGTATTATAATAAAAAAAAAAGATGAAATTACAATTTTAATTTAGATGGGTGGTGGTAATTGAAGGATGGATGGGTGGTGGTAGATGAAATTTCAATTTAAATTTAGATGGGCGGTGGTAATTCAGTGGTCGCGAGTTCGAATCCTGCCACAACCGATTTCGTTCATCCATAGCGCAAGCATTTATGCTCAGTTTAGGGAATTTATGAGGTTGAACATGTAAGTACCTACTTGTTACAGGTTCATTATTTTTTATATTTTATTTTTGTAAATTTAATTTTATTACATACTTAACATTATAGCTTGTTTTTTTTCGTTTAAACAGAAGCCATAATGTTGTACCAACATACCTACACATACACATCGATCAAAAGAAGTTGTTGTTGATCTTCAAGTGAAGATCATTTTTTTTTCACAATCGCTACACATCTGTCGGTAATGATGTTTTCTTTAACATCTTTCGATATTTTTTCTCTATAGCAGCACTGCAATGGCCGCGTGTTTTGTTGGGAGCATCTTAAGTTTGGGCGTAGGTACAATTGTACACGTTCCATTGTCGAAAGATGATCTTTTGCTCAATAAAAAAATAGAATTACAATCTGCATACCTAGTATGTATAATATTATCTAGAAGACACATGGTGAGGTACCTACGTGCAGGTAGGTAATCTATGAGACCACTAGTTACTTTGGTACCTACGTAAACATTTGGAAGTACTTACTTAATTTAAGTATTTTATAATGTTCGAGTTTTTTTATCGGGTGTTGTGATGTATGCCTGGTTGCTTGGTAGAAATTGCCTAAATAGCAATAAGCCTGTCAGTGTGCAATAGGTATGCTAGGCCGTAATACTTTTTTTCGAATCCACATATCAAAGGTGTCTTGAAAGATGCTAATTTGGATAGGCCCTATTCAGATTCGACTAAAAATTTTATACGGAATTTTAGTATATGAGAAATGTCAAGAAGTTGACTGCATTTATACGGAACTCATTACGTCACACCGCGCGGATAAAATCCTTTTATCCACGGTTGCCCGATATTTTAGACGTCTTCGTACTCTGAAACGAATCAGAATTGGACATATTGTTGATCAAAAAATAATGAAAAAAAATCTACAACTTTTGTCCCTCTGCCAGAGGTCAAAATCTTCAAAATAGTATTTTTTTTCCACTTTTTCTGCCACAAGTTTAATAATTTGAAAATAATTGTTTATGATCATTTCTACCTACTTAAAAATAATTTGTCTATCTACTTAAAAATAGGAAATTTTTTCTTTATCTACTTACAAACAAGAAATTATTTCTTTATCTACATAAAAACAATAGATTATTTGTTTATCTAGGTACTTAAAAATTAGAAATTATTTGCTTATCAGTTTAAAAATAAGAAATTTTTTCTTTATCTACTTACAAACAAGAAATTATTTCTTTATCTACTTACAAACAAGAAATTATTTCTTTATCTACATATAAACAATAGATTATTTGTTTATCTAGGTACTTAAAAATAAGAAATTATTTGCTTATCAGTTTAAAAATAAGAAATTTTTTCTTTATCTACTTACAAACAAGAAATTATTTCTTTATCTACTTACAAACAAGAAATTATTTCTTTATCTACATAAAAACAATAGATTATTTGTTTATCTAGGTACTTAAAAATAAGAAATTATTTGCTTATCAGTTTAAAAATAAGAAATTTTTTCTTTATCTACTTACAAACAAGAAATTATTTCTTTATCTACTTACAAACAAGAAATTATTTATTTATCTACATAAAAACAATAGATTATTTGTTTATCTAGGTACTTAAAAATTAGAAATTATTTGCTTATCAGTTTAAAAATAAGAAATTTTTTCTTTATCTACTTACAAACAAGAAATTATTTCTTTATCTACATAAAAACAATAGATTATTTGTTTATCTAGGTACTTAAAAATTAGAAATTATTTGCTTATCAGTTTAAAAATAAGAAATTTTTTCTTTATCCACTTACAAACAAGAAATTATTTCTTTATCTACATAAAAACAATAGATTATTTGTTTATCTAGGTACTTAAAAATTAGAAATTATTTGCTTATCAGTTTAAAAATAAGAAATTTTTTCTTTATCTACTTACAAACAAGAAATTATTTCTTTATCTACATAAAAACAATAGATTATTTGTTTATCTAGGTACTTAAAAATTAGAAATTATTTGCTTATCAGTTTAAAAATAAGAAATTTTTTCTTTATCTACTTACACACAAGAAATTATTTCTTTATCTACATAAAAACAATAGATTATTTGTTTATCTAGGTACTTAAAAATTAGAAATTATTTGCTTATCAGGTTAAAAAAAAGAAATTTTTTCTTTATCTACTTACAAACAAGAAATTATTTCTTTATCTACTTACAAACAAGAAATTATTTCTTTATCTACATAAAAACAATAGATTATTTGTTTATCTAGGTACTTAAAAATAAGAAATTATTTGCTTATCAGTTTAAAAATAAGAAATTTTTTCTTTATCTACTTACAAACAAGAAATTATTTCTTTATCTACTTACAAACAAGAAATTATTTCTTTATCTACATAAAAACAATAGATTATTTGTTTATCTAGGTACTTAAAAATAAGAAATTATTTGCTTATCAGTTTAAAAATAAGAAATTTTTTCTTTATCTACTTACAAACAAGAAATTATTTCTTTATCTACTTACAAACAAGAAATTATTTCTTTATCTACATAAAAACAATAGATTATTTGTTTATCTAGGTACTTAAAAATAAGAAATTATTTGCTTATCAGTTTAAAAATAAGAAATTTTTTCTTTATCTACTTACAAACAAGAAATTATTTCTTTATCTACTTACAAACAAGAAATTATTTCTTTATCTACATAAAAACAATAGATTATTTGTTTATCTAGGTACTTAAAAATAAGAAATTATTTGCTTATCAGTTTAAAAATAAGAAATTTTTTCTTTATCCACTTACAAACAAGAAATTATTTCTTTATCTACATAAAAACAATAGATTATTTGTTTATCTAGGTACTTAAAAATTAGAAATTATTTGCTTATCAGTTTAAAAATAAGAAATTTTTTCTTTATCTACTTACAAACAAGAAATTATTTCTTTATCTACATAAAAACAATAGATTATTTGTTTATCTAGGTACTTAAAAATTAGAAATTATTTGCTTATCAGTTTAAAAATAAGAAATTTTTTCTTTATCTACTTACACACAAGAAATTATTTCTTTATCTACATAAAAACAATAGATTATTTGTTTATCTAGGTACTTAAAAATTAGAAATTATTTGCTTATCAGGTTAAAAAAAAGAAATTTTTTCTTTATCTACTTACAAACAAGAAATTATTTCTTTATCTACTTACAAACAAGAAATTATTTCTTTATCTACATAAAAACAATAGATTATTTGTTTATCTAGGTACTTAAAAATAAGAAATTATTTGCTTATCAGTTTAAAAATAAGAAATTTTTTCTTTATCTACTTACAAACAAGAAATTATTTCTTTATCTACTTACAAACAAGAAATTATTTCTTTATCTACATAAAAACAATAGATTATTTGTTTATCTAGGTACTTAAAAATAAGAAATTATTTGCTTATCAGTTTAAAAATAAGAAATTTTTTCTTTATCTACTTACAAACAAGAAATTATTTCTTTATCTACTTACAAACAAGAAATTATTTCTTTATCTACATAAAAACAATAGATTATTTGTTTATCTAGGTACTTAAAAATAAGAAATTATTTGCTTATCAGTTTAAAAATAAGAAATTTTTTCTTTATCTACTTACAAACAAGAAATTATTTCTTTATCTACTTACAAACAAGAAATTATTTCTTTATCTACATAAAAACAATAGATTATTTGTTTATCTAGGTACTTAAAAATAAGAAATTATTTGCTTATCAGTTTAAAAATAAGAAATTTTTTCTTTATCTACTTACAAACAAGAAATTATTTCTTTATCTACTTACAAACAAGAAATTATTTCTTTATCTACATATAAACAATAGATTATTTGTTTATCTAGGTACTTAAAAATAAGAAATTATTTGCTTATCAGTTTAAAAATAAGAAATTTTTTCTTTATCTACTTACAAACAAGAAATTATTTCTTTATCTACTTACAAACAAGAAATTATTTCTTTATCTACTTACAAACAAGAAATTATTTCTTTATCTACATAAGAACAATAGATTATTTGTTTATCTAGGTACTTAAATATAAGAAATTATTTGTTATTATATTAAGTATTAAATAAATATATTTTTACCAATACATACCTTAATGAATGACAGTTATTTCAATGATATATTTGGTAAACGCATTTTATGTATAATAATAATAATGAACACTTCCTTGCACCCTGCGCAAGTGTAATTAAAAAAAATATAGTCAATATAGAATTATGTACATATCCATTTCTTTTAAACAAATAAAAAGTGCATTAAAAATAATAATAAAACTGTCCTTGAACATTTAAATAAACATTTAAGTCCACCCCCACCTTCAAAATCCGCATTTCTGCAAAACTCTAAAAGTGCAAGAACATACCAACAAACATGTTTTGCGAAAGAATATACGGCTCATATTATTGCACAATGTCCAAGAAATGTCGAGGGCCGAGGTACATCTGCAACATTCATCCAACCAGCTTAAGGCTGTAGAGGCTACAGCTACAAGTTGTGTAGAGAATACAGCTGCCGGGGCCCACCTGCTCGACTCACCATACCATATCATGCCGTGCCATGCCATGCCTTACCGTGCCTCACCGTGCTTCACCATGCTATAACACAACTCACAGTCAAAACATTCACGTCACTAAATAACGTGAATGACTCTGAGCGTTCAAGGATAACCTTTAAGAAAGTGCACTACATAATATATTCACAAACAGATTTACATAATATTATTCGAATTTAGAAATTGTTCAATATAGGGGCGGAGAATGAAAACTAATTTGACAATTTCAAATCCAATGAAAGTCAGTATAAAAAAATGTAAGTACATAGGTAATATATTTTTACTTCTGCCGAGATTCATATTAAGCAATAAATACATATCATTCAGTAAAATGATTTTTTTACATCTTCTTTATCGAATAATTTCTAGTTGCATATATGCAAACATTGGATTTTGACATCTCAATAGAGACGAAGTTAATAGGGAACTAATAAGAAGGCATTAATTGGTGATCGTTGCGCAAGCGCATAAAGTGATCACATCAAACCAGCCGATGACATGTATTAAGCACTGTAGGTGCCATTAGTTCCTGGTTCTCCTAGAATATTCCAACTTAAATATAAAATTTGTCATATTGTTTTTTGCTATCAGTTCCTTCCTTCAGAAGGCAAAACGGTCGTCCTATTAATAGGAATAGAAATTTGTGTATTTATGAATTTAGTTCGATTAGGTATAACCCATAGTGAAAATACGTATTTTTTTCTATTTTACAATTAACTAAGTTTATTGTAAAATAAATATAACAAAGTATTTGTCCACAAAATTTGATTTATTATAACCGTACGTTATCGCCGAGGTGACTCGACATTATCAAGGTCTCAATGAAAAATAAGTTCCAATTAAAAATACATTGTTTTATTTTATTCATTAATTTTTAAATGGATTTCCACCCCGTTAAAACAAAAACATTAGTACTTATTATTTTATTATAAAGTTTATTATATACTTATGTATTTGTATGTACATCCTAATAATAATAAGTTTAATTATTAAATGAATATTTTAGTCAGTACTTATGTATAAAATATTATGTAAACTTTGTACTCTACA
The DNA here is from genome assembly GCA_963576475.1 of Molanna angustata. Lineage (NCBI taxonomy): Eukaryota > Metazoa > Arthropoda > Insecta > Trichoptera > Molannidae > Molanna > Molanna angustata. The sequence goes on from OY754981.1 coordinate 1,116,367, forward strand.
ATATAATCATTGATTTATTTTACATAAATCTACGAAACAAATCAATGCGTACATACATATATTTTTTGTAGTAAAAATACGCATTCATAATGCACATGTCATGTTGTTTTATAAGACTTCCTATACAACATACATATTAATTACAATATACCATCTGTACTATACAGTATACACTGTACATTGGTAAATATCTATGGAGGGGTATCATACACCATCTATGGGGTGTAAAAATGAGTTACGAAGCTTTGCCGCCTGGCCGCTAGAGTCGCTTTTCGTCTTGCGGGTTGCGAGTTGCGAGTCCAATACCGTGAAGTTAGCGCGTCAGTCTATCGCTAACTACCGTAGGGATATGTTCGGTCGGTTGTTTTAGCGGTCATATTATATACTCCCGAAACGTGTGTGTGATTTGTTTTGCTAAACGGGACTGATCGCTTCGCACCGATTCATTCAATCGATAATTACAAATTTTTTAATTATATTCATTTATTTTTCATAATTAAGTGTACTGTGAAATATCATTTGCGAGTTGTAATATTGTGTTTTGATTGTGCCCCTATTATATTATATTATATGATGGATAACAACACTTTTCGGATTATTCGCGTGTGTTTATTTTAACTTGGTGAATTATTACAATAATTACGTGTTTCTTACGGAACCCAAAAGGATATAAACCAATGTGTGACACGTCTGTTTGAGTTTTTGTTTCTATTTTTGAGTTTGTCATTCAACAACTTGTGTATTCTTTTTGTGTTGACTTTTGTGACCGGTGTTGGATTAGCGGCCTTTATTGGTCGCGTATGGCGCGATTTTGGAGAAGGTAACGCCAGAACACAGATGATGGCCAATTGGTTGCTGTGTATAATGGCTCTCATATGCTGTTGCACCCTTCAGGTACTTTCTTTAACTCCATCTCATCTTACATCCTTCAACAACTCTTATATTATCTCAACAACCGGCATCCTCTTTTTATAATCATAATAGCATTTCAATCCGCCTATTTATAACACTTTTCTAGACTTTAAAGAGCGGCAAAGACACTCTTTCAAAAGTTTTCAAAAACTGTTTTCATCTTTCACTCGATTACAACTTCACAATTTCGTAAAGTTGACACTGTCACAAAACTTTTTTGGTTATGTCACAAATGCCGGTCGACCTATAAGCGTTCATTATTTTGCTATTATTTAATAAGTAGTATATTTTCTCAATTGTAAATATTACGAAATTTTGTCAGTCAAATGTGGATTAATTTTTATTTTCGTACAACTTCAAATGCAAATCGTCTTTTAATTAAAAGTTTGATGAATGTTTAAAGTACAAAAGGGCGGTTAAATTGATACACGCGATATTTTGACATATTTTGTCGTTTCGTTAATTGGTATCACTGCATAATAAAGTGGCGGGCTTGCACGATGTTATATTGTTTCCAACATTAAAATACCTATTACTTATTTATTATCTAATCAAAATTCTTAAATTTAATGCGTATTCTATAATCTTTTTTAATCAAGTGTTGAAATTTTAAATAGAATTAAAAAAAAATACGTCATGGCTTCTTTTCAAACAACTCATGTAGAAATGTCATTTTTAACGCGGTCAATTTAACACTCACTCTGATTTCTGTTTTTATGGATTATTTTCATTGATGTATATAAGAAATGTATGTTTTTTGCAATTCATTTTAACTGTTTATAGTAGACATTTCATTCGTTGATACATTTATGTACCCACGTTATAATAAAAAATCAATATTTAAAAAATATGTTATTCTTAATATAATTTAAATAATTTGTTTGGTTATTTTATAATCCGATTGTGTAGATAAACTCAACAAATCAAAAAATAAACCGTGTCCGATTATCCGCCGATTAATTTAATCCATCAACTAACGAATTAATTTAATACCAAAACCTTTTTTTTTCTTCTTATCGTTTTCTACAAATGTCTTGTTCCTTTTTCGAAACCGTTTTCCTTTGTAATATTATTAACTCGTTGGGTCGGAGTTTTGATGGCTATTTAAAATAATAGACCCACCGTGTCTTGTATTATACACACTTATACCGCGTTCAGAGTTCCCAAGATACTAAAACAAAATAAAAACAAAAGAAATAAAGATCTTATTATACACTGCTTTATCTTACCTACCGTTGCTACCTTTACTGTATTAATAATAGTCAGGGATTTTGAAGAAGTTTCAAATTTATTTGTGAACAAAATTAATATTGTTCTTATTTTGAATTCTGACAAACATCATAATGTATTTATTCATTTGAAATTCCTATTATTATAATTGAATATGTGGATAGGTACTTCATTTTTTCGAATCTAGCAATAAATTCGAAATTCAAAATTCACCATCTGGCAAAATAATAAAAACAAGTAATAATATTGTACTGCTTTTCCTAGCATGTTCTTATTTCGAATTCTGGCGAACATCGTTATAGGTACTTATTATGTTATTGTTTTATATTTGAAATTCTTATTATAATAAGCAAACAGGTAGATACCTACCTACCTACGTTATATTTTTAGAATTCTTGCAATTCATATTTTGAATCAGTTCTTTACTATTTTCTTGTTCGAAATTCAAAATTAGTTTAAATTTTTATACATAGGTACCTACCTATATTGTTATCCGTAAAATAAAACGTTCTTGAGTTTTCAATGGATATTTCGCACTTTGGGCATATTGAAAAACAAGTACGTCAATTAAATATTTTTTTTTTTACGTTTTTTTACAATCAACATTACAATAATAAACGTACGTACAATAGGTAGCTAGCTCATGGTTATATCATCAATTATTGTTTTTATAAATTTTCCATCTCTTAATTGTGAAGTTGCAAAATCAGCCCATTAACTTGACTTTACACCTTGCAGCGCAATTATATTGGCAAAATTACTTTATGAAATCTTGTCGACAGCTGTTTTTTATGCAAGTCTTGTTTCAAGTCGTCCTATCTTTCATAGTGATTTTTTCTCCATGGTAAAAATGGACCATTATAATTTTTTAATCCATCTAATATTTTCTTTGAATTTATGTCGAATACCTTATAATGAAAAAATAAACACATTTAAGAAACTATAGGTACCTACTTGTTAGCAATCTTATCGTTAATATTTGTAGAAAACAATTCTGTTCCTTTTTTGAAATGTACATATGTAGGTACCTACTTATTCAATTTATTAGCATTCCATCTTAGAATAAAATGTATTCAAAATTCGAATATGATATTTATTATGAACAGTGAAAAAAAATCATTTTTACAAATATGTAAAGCTGTTATTTTTGACACCATTTTTTTATATAATATTTTTTAATCGTAGATATACATTTTCTGGTAAGGTACACTGTAATAAGTCAAAACCATGTATCGCTTGATAACTTTGATTACGTTATATCGCAAAAAGTGTCATTTTTCAGGAGACACTAATAACCTGGATGATTTTTTCTGTTTATGTGGATTGGCAGTTCTTTTAAGGATGCATCTAAGTACCTAATTCATTAATTTTTTTTCTTTGAGCCTTTAAAAATATAGTTTATTTATTGGTTGATAGAGAGTTATACAGTCTACGCGATTTCTAAAACAGACAGTGTCACTTTATTAGTGGACTAGTGATAACTCCATGCATTATTCAATTGGATAATTAATATTGATTATAAAAATTTGCAAATAATGCATAATTAATTAACACGTATATAAAAAACACAGCTGATTAAATCAAAGTACTAGAAATATAGAAGGAGACAGCTGTCCTAAACGCACTGAGAGAGCTCGCAGAGATTTCAGTGTATTAAAGAAAGCATCATCAAGTGATATTTGTGTTTTGCACTCTTTTACAATCTTTCATATTATTTCGTATTTCGTATTCTTCAATTATTTTTACCAAAAATTATAAGTGTTTACTTTGACTTCCTAAGTGATTACTTACTTTTATTTGTGAATTGAGTAGGTACCTATTTATAAAAATCATTTTTAAGTAGGTACCCAGATAGATTATGACTGGAAGTTAATTGAATACATCGCAGTTATATATTTTAATATAATATGTGTATAGCGTATTATAATATAAAAGGCAGGCGGTACACAGATTTATATTCCATTCCTCTCTTTACCTGTGTATCATTTAACTCTGGTGTATTGGTAGGTATATATTATATGGCAAGGTGTGCGGCCTATCTATGTGTATATGTCTGTATGTATGTGTGTGTGTGTGTGTTAGCCACTATACACGATCAACGCTTTCCCACGGTAACATTCAACATAGCCACGATACACGCACGGCGATCTTCCAGAGGCAGACACCAAACTGTGCCCGTCTCCCTCCGACTCTTCGGCCCGCGACTCAAGAGGAAGCAAGATGCACCGCAGCATCCAAACACCGTCCCGATCGCGTATGGCGCTCCCCGATCGCTCAGTATGCCACACGAGACTGGTTATTCATAAAAATAAAACCATTCCGAGTGGCATCGGATCGACTCGCTCTAACTTCCGGCGAAGGTGTATTGGACGGAAGAGGACGGATGATGCAGGAGATGATGATTCGCCATCTCTCGTCGGATGCTTTGCCGAGTTTTCGCGAAGCTTTCGAGCTTATATTATTATTACGTATATTATGCCCGGTAAAACTATTCCTCTTTTCTCAATGTGTACATTATTTATACTTACAAAGCCACGGCTCAGTGCTCGATTCTTGATCGGCTCTCCTCTTTGTTCGTCCTCGCCGTGTCAGATGATTCTTTTGTCTGTCTCTAGTCTATACACAATCTTCCGCAACACACTGTCTTCTCGATTTGCTAATTTGCAGATTTTTTGCAATAGTATCATTCATTCGGTACCTCGTACCATTATCGGTCTCAAAAATGTAGAAACTTTTGTCAGTTCATATGTAAATATTGTGACTAGCGAGAGCGAGTTGCATGATTTAGTTTACAGACGTCAAATTAATATCACTTTCTTGACATAAGGCTGTATCAGTATTATACCTATAATCTTAAAAAAACTTTGTGGGGTAAATACTTTACTAAAAAAATTTGTCGTTCTATGTTCAAATTAAATATAAGTAAGTAACTATTTTCTTAATCACTTCATTTTTGATGTCATGGTGTTATTTATCTGCATTTTTCTCATCCCTTGAATATTTTATGTTTTGATTTCATTTGTGAATTATAATTATCGTTATTTTTGTCTGTTTCTATCTTCAACGTTCTGATATTGATCCGAGTCAAGATGTTTTTTTTCGTGTGACTAGAAAGTTTACTATTTCAAATGTCAAATATTTTTTATTTAAGATCATAAATAATACATATCGAGTTGTGTTCCTAAACCTATTGGTAGTTTTCTAAACGTTCGGTATGCTTTCTTTTGAGGTTCAAGAATCCAACTAGGCATTTGACTAATTCGAAGTACCTACTCGTACCTACGTACCCATACTTCATATAACACACTGTTGTGAGATTGGCTCGCGAATACTTTCCCGCTGTGTGTGCACGTATACTGCGGTATGGGTCATGTTGGTAACCATCCCAGCAGAGCCAGCCATTCGTCCTCCGTCCAACCAGTACTTGTATCAGCTGCATTCCTCTGGCCATGGAATCGCTTATAATATCGTGTTGTTGGCAGAGCGTGATCCTTCCACATCTCACCGGTGTATCTTCAGAGATTATCATTATCCATTCAATATACCAATACAACACGTCTCTCTGGTCCATGTCGGGTTTTATCAACTGTACGAACTTCAAAAAAGTCAAAGCATAAATACACAGTTATTAAAATTGACATGGAAATAAAAATAAAACACCTGGCCAAAATCGGAATGAATGCTTATGAAATTCTGAAACAGATTTAAAAGAATTTCAACATATTTTTTGATTTTTTGTACCTATTTACAAGTCAACAAATGAAAACCCTCCTGTTCAAAATTTCACCCCAAAACGTCTCTTGAATTAAACTCAATAAAGTTGTCTTTGACTCCTCCATGGCGTCTTAGTAATGTTTTTGTTCCTCTTAAGTTTTCTAAAAATATATTGCAAGTTATATAGTAAAGCATCCTTGAGATGAAATCTAAAGAAAACGGCGCTTTATTAATTGTTTCGTAATAATAGTTATGGTTTTTGCTTGATTAGTATTAAGAATAATTTCTTGAGTAATCAAAGCATCGCAACGATTTGTGATATTCAGTATGTATCATGTTTTTTGTTTTGCAACAATGTCTTGGGACTTAAGCCTTTGACCAAATTATTTTTGCAAAATAAAAACAAATTATCATTATCGATTACGGTGTCACCCGTTTAAATTAAAGTTGGTGTTATAAATGGTAACGGAGCTTATTCGCAAAATAAGAAATTATCTCGACGATGAGGCGGGTTTTTTATAGCCGTGTTCTTTTTAACTTCTTTGGATCAATTAAACATTTCTAAGTTATGGCCTCACGGCACGCAATGTGCCGATGCAATGGTCAAGTTGCACCGCGAACTTCGTCTCTACCGATATATGGATATTTCTCTCACTTTACTGACGGAAAAAGATTATTGTCGATTGCCATCACAGTTAAAAGAAGCTGTCTTGAATTTTTAATTTAAGTACTTCTTTGGAATCTTCTTAATGATATGTATAGATTAAGATGATGTAACGTCATGACCTCAGTTATTATATAATTTTGCTGATCGTCCTTCTTGTGAATCTAAGAAATTCAGTACAGAGTTAATAGAAATTGCAGGTGATGTGTTGTGTTCAAAAGATCTAAAAGACGTGCCACGTATTTATCGTAGTTTTCAGTCTTGTACCTAACTGCGAGAATCATGAGCCGCGGGTTTTTGCTGATTGCAAATTTAATCTTCTCCCATTCTTCCTAATCTAGGCCGTTACTCTTGGTTCTTCTTCATTACCGTTCATAGACAATAATAATTATCTAATGTTTAATCGTCGGTCTGGTTTGCACCGTTACATATTAATACGATGTGTAGGTACTCTTATGTATGCGATTATATGTGGGTCTTTTGATTGCCTCGGGCTCTAGACGCGAAATTACGTATCTTTTATTACGTTAACGATGTCTGATAGAAACCCTCGACTTCCCATGCGTATATTGGACCAGGTATTAAACACTCTATTGGTTCAGATTGATCTGCCATTTCCAAGATGCGCAATTTAGATTTGCTCTTTATCGGTTACATTATTTGATGGCTCTATTGTACATTTCATTTTGAGTATAAGTATTTTATGCAGAATTACTGACATAATGACTACACACGCGTTTTATGATTCTATTTGCACCTCACGAATTATTGATTCTACATTACTTTTGTATAACTAATAGGTACTTAGGATATTAAGACGATTAATTTTTTGGTGTGGTAGATATAGGCGCTTACATTAGTTTATTTTGCTTCTTTTCCACCATACTATTATCAAATTTGTATTCTTTCTTTATCCCATGATCATCATTCGTTCCTTTTATATGGTATCTTAATGTCCATCGCTTATTCAATCTCATATCCTCGTTCCTTTTATCCGTCATTAATTGTTATACCACATTTGACCTCATTTACACCACGTTTATTCCACTTTCACGCGTCTTCTGCCATGTCCATGTCTCATTAGCATACATTACGATCGGGAGACGACTATTGCATTGTGCATAACGAGCCTTGGATACATACACTTTGCATTTATTGTGTTGTTAAGTCGATCCTATCGAGATGTTTATCTGTTTAAAATATCGTCATCGATTATTTTATAAATTACGTAAACTAAGTAATGAAATAGTTGTTCATCACACAATTCCTATTTCTGTAACGTTCAATCAGATTACCAATAAAATGTCAGGACGGTAGAACTATTTTAAACAATGACACAATTTGTATTCAGATGTACCTACAGCATCCAATTTCTTTTAAGCTGTAAAATATACCTAATATTATTCTTTAATTTGAATAGTTGACGCCACCTTGTTGGTAAATCGCATTGTTTGTCTAGAAAAAAATCTCTGCAGTGGGTCCTAATGAGTTGGGGGGCAGTATATGGCGGTAGGATTGCTTAGAACGCCCCATTGCTCTGGGTACTAATCCGGTGTGTCCCGGGGATTAGGGTTTGGTCCACTTAACGGATCGGTCGTTGAGATACGCCGCCAAAGGCGCCTCGGCTTATTAGGAAGCGCCCTTTAATGTATTTAGTAGTATTTATCCCGGGGACATCTGTACAAATCGTCTAAGTACCGTTTTGTACTTACCGTCACATGTTTGAGATTTGACAAACAATTACTTAATTGTAGTTTAAGTGCCTATTGTATTGCGAATTTTGTAAATATTTTAAGTACATTTGTATATTTTCTTTGATCCAAACCTACCTCATACCTAGGTTCATTATCTGTCATTACGAGTACTTAATATGGTAGTTATTTATTTGTGAAGCCTTGTTGTGCCGACTTTGACGTATGATTCGAAACTAGGACATGGCTAAAGACTCATGAACGTAGGATTTATATAAAAAAATGAAATTATAAATATGTCAACAAACGATGTAGAAATGTTAACGTGAAAAGCGTATTTTAACTGTGACTGTCAATTTTCTCAACCTATCTACCAGTTCGTTCTCACTGACTGTTAAACGTTTAGGTACATGTCTGCTAATTAAATTCGCTATTCACAAGAATTGCATTTGTCTCTTTCTTTCGTCGCCGTGTCTCTGTCTGTGGCAACCTTTTATAAGTTCTTTGTGGAGTATGTTGGTCCTTTTGTTACGATCGTCCTTTATGCGAGTCTCCGACATCGGAAGTGGAGACCAGTTTTTACTACTCTCGTGTATAAGAAGATCCTGGCTCGTCGCATTCAATGCTATTTATTCTCTGCACATATTGTTTAATGGTTCAAGAACTGTGCGATAGAAAGTTCAATGGACATTTATATTTATTTTATGTATTTCTTGGGAATACCTTTGGAAACATTCCTTCTTTGAGATAAGCAGAATTACCATATATTACATTATGTGCGTTATCTTCTGCCAGAATATTAAAATATTCAATGTAATATTCAATGTAATACCTATGTAATGGGTCCGACAATGTTAATCGAATAAATAAAATCAGTAGATTATTGAATCAGGAATATTAGAAGTAGTATTTTTAAGCATAAGTAATGTTGTGTGGTCCTCATTTGACTATCCACCTTATTAAGGACATGGCGTGAGAGTATGGTTGTAAGGTTAATCAACACTTTCCTTTCATGCCAGGAAACTGCTAAAACAAAATGCTTTGAGATTCAAAAGTCGTTAAATTTGTCATTTGTATACATTGCTTCATTTCTTGTATTTAAATTAACTACACCTTGCAATTTCAGAACATCTTCTCTGTTCGTTTATAATTTTTCTGCACAGTGTAAAATAACTTCTGAACGTTTATTGTGTGTGGCAAAGTACCTACTTATCAATACTTAAATGATACGTTGATCTCGACATTCAGCATCTTATCGATACATTCATACATCTAGTGAGTGAATCCGGTTTGTTGCAATTGTTAGTTTTTGTGCACTCTCCGTCCTCCTTCTATCATTTGTATTCCAGAGAGAGGGTAAGTATCTACTTACTCAAAACAGGGTCCCTTCGTTTCGATATCGGATCCACTATGTAGTGTTGTGATTCTGTGGCCCGTTCCCGGAAAGCGTTTCAAGTGCACCAAAGCTATTAAACCCGAACGATAAATATTATTCCACCACAGAGATACGCGACGGAGACCCGGTTACGCCAATAATTCCTCGTATTTTCGTTAACAACTACTCGGAGTTTATTTTTTGTCTACGGGTAAACGAACTCTGGTATCGAGCGCTTTTCTCGAATTGTTTCTATAAATTAAGTCATGGTTTATGCGTTTGTAATCTCGGAAAAGTCTACGCTGTTACATAATTATATCTTCTATTCACCAACACACCGGCACATCTTCTAGTGGTGTATTATATTTAACTGCACACAACGGTGGGTGATACTAACGAGGAAAAAAAAAACAAATTTGTTTTATTTAAAACTCATCCCAGCGGCGCGTAACATTGAAGTTGAGCGACCTTCTGGTTCATTCAGCACTACGTGGAGAGTACATTTCGCAAATTTACTTTCGGTCCAGATTATAAAACAAACATCGCGCTCAGAATTTACTACGTAAGACTCGCTGTGGCGTCTAGCTGCTTTATTAGTTAACACATACGTCGGTCAAATATTTACGTTATTTTTTTTTAAGTCGGACACGTTCCTGCCTGCATGTGGACGATGATTCCGAGTATTCAAACTTTTGAAACGAATCAAATTAGATTATTCCCGGTTGGCTCATTTCGAGATATTTCTCACTGGAGGGCGCTTTGTTCTCAGCTGGAAGATACGAGATCAGATGGTTTATATATGTGTCATTTTGTTTAACGTCAGAATTAGCGATGATATGCACAACCTATATTATAATGTACCTACACACGCCTGTCTTGCTTATCATGTTGAGATGTTATGCGGAGTCAGCTATTGGATGTTGTCTTGGAAATTTGGCATTGAAACTAAGAATTAGATCACAGGGACACATTATAACAACAAACACAAAATGATCGCGATACACATACTGAGCTTTGATTTAACGTCATGATATTGTAGAAAATAATTAATTGAAACTATCAAAACATATGCTAAGTGGTACAATTTATAGCTAGGTCTGCCATCCAATTATGTATATCCACTATTATTTATAGTTATTTAACAAAACAGAAGAGAAAATAAAATGTAAAGAAATAATGACTAGGAGATGGTTAAGGATAGTGGGATAGGAAAGTGACGGGGAATGTCAGAGGATAACTAAAAGAGGGAGATCAAATTAAGTTGTACCTACTGTATTGATAAAAGAAAACGATTTAATAATTATAATATCGGCACTTTGAACCATTTTTTGAAACTTGCCTACTTCAGCTCCGCCATTATTCTGGGTTAAACCACTTCGTAATGAATTAGCCGTAAAGAACCGAATTACTATTGTCTTAAGCGACAAGTCTGGTTCCATTTGTGTCGTAATACGACCGGCACCTGTCCGCCATTGTGAGTGCTCTCAAAGGCGCATTCGAGAGCGATGAAATCTTGTACGTGGTATTGTCTGTTATGTATACCGAGACAGTGCACAATGGGAATCCGGTGGTTCCAATTAATTAAGCGTCTCTTTCTTTCTCTGTCAGGGCTGGTCTCGGCTCCCGAACATCGCGGTGAACATTCGAACCGCAATTAGCGCTGATCATCTTCACAACCAACGGACCTTTGTCTTTCGCCACTGCGCGCGGTCTAAGAATGGCCACCAATCGTGGGAAACCTGACCCGACCAAAACTAAACCTAACTGTGAAAGTCGAAAAGAAATAGACATCATTCGGTGACTCCTAAGATCAACACCATATTCGTGTAGAGAAACTATCGCTATTTGGCTTTAAAATTACAGATAACTCAAAAGTGTTGATATGATTAATAGATTTGACGGTAGGTATATTAAAATCTTACTAATTGGGATAGAATAATAAATGAGGATATTAGACGAGAATGTATGATCGAAAGAGATATCGTTATTAAGATGAAAATAAACATCCTAAGGTGGTTTGGCCACATAGAAAGAATGAATGGTAACCGCCTGACAAAAAAAGTTTATAAGGCTGATAAAAGAGGAACGATAAGTAGAGGTTAGCCAAGGAAATGTTGGCACGATCACATAAATGGAATATTGAAAGATGGAGACGATAGAAGTAAGAATATCAGAAGAGCGTGTATGAAACGACACAGGTTATTCGGTTCTCTCTGTTTACCCCAAATAGGGAAATGGCATGATGGTTTGGTATGGTATGCTATTGATCTTGTATTCACAATTTGTGAATCCAAGTATTGTCTAATTTTTTATTGAAATCCGAGCCCAACATGCGTGATATTGTTAAATATAATTTTACATTTTATCAAAGGATTTAATGTTGCAATATACTTTGAAACAGACACAGCCTCGTTAGATAGTTCAATAACAAAAAAAAACAATATCCTGCTTCGCCATCTGATCAAATAACGCCGTTCGACAATTATTGTCTCCTGAGATATCTCTCGCGAGGCAGATATAATTTTATGTATGTTTTAAAAATACTCAATAGATTCGCGAGAGTCGACAATAAATCCATCGTTGTTATCAAATATTTTGTTAGGCCCCACTGTATGGCGTCTCGCCGGCTCCTAGCGGGGATATTTATAGGCAGCGAATGTACATTTTTATCCTATAATAAGTTACGTATTTTGAAGTGTATCTCTATGTCTTCTCCTCCCACTCCTATATTTACTCCAGTGACGAGATCTGTATCACCATCTCGCTCACTTCCGATTTCTTTTTATTTTGACGGAATATCTAAAATTATTTCTGTTGTACCTATAATATGTCGCTTTCGCCGTACTCAGTATAATGTATAGGTATTATTATATTCCCGTCAGCTCGAAATCAGTTCACACCTTTCTTCGTTAGTCAAAGATCTCATCGATGCTTTATTTTTATTTTTTGTGCGTTTTTTTGCCTCAGTTAAATTTATATGTTGTCATAGTGCCCTGTTTTTTTGCCTGAAAATGTATATTTTGTTTGACAATTCTATATTTATTGTGTAAAATAGTACACGGAAAAAAAAAATTCAAAAAATTTCTTCAGTCAAGAATATTATTTCATATAATAACGAAAAAAATATTCTCTCAAATTAAGATTTTTTTGTTTTATCTCAAAACAATATTTTCTTAATTCAAATAAATTTGTTTGAATTAAGAGAATATTGTTTTGAGATAAAAAAAAAATCTTAATTTGAGAGAATATTATTTTCGTTATATATGAAACAAATTTTCTTGACTTAAGAAAACTGTTTTTTCTGTGTAGGTACTCATACTTTAGTATGATTGTTCATCAATTTAAAAACGGATCTCCACCTATTTACTGTGACTTGAGTTTTCCTCTAAACCAATATATTTTTAATTTGAACTGTTATTAATGTTTATTAATAGGTATTATTGGACTTTCTTACAATTTACTTTATTTTAATCACGAATAAGCTATTTGATTCTACTGGTTTTGAAGCGACTGCTTCTTCCACAGGGCATTAACTTAAATCGATTCAATTGTCAACTTCAACCTAACATCTAAAGATATTGATCTTTTTTGTTGTTCTAGATTTCATTCTGTGCATGTCGATTGTATTTTCACCCAATTATTTATAACAAACCCTTTCGTAATAATAATAATGATGGTCGACAATCAATAATAACAACTATGATATCCATCACGAAATCGTCCATAGAGATCTCTACGAGGAGACCTTCCCGTTATAACAGACCCATTGATTATTCATTATGCTGGTTTCAATGTGGTATGAATATGACCCTTGTGTCACGTCGCGGTAAAGAGGTTTATCGATTGAATGTGGACGTAGTTTTGATGTTTGTACATCGGTAATAAGACGGTAAATAACATTGACAGGTGCGTCGGTTACGAGTTATCGTCAACATACATTGATTAGGTACTTATAAATTACTAACGTTCAAACTAACCTATTCAATATTGTATTGTATCCGATACAACAACCCTTGTACTTATCGTATTGTAAATATTATCAATTTATGACTTCTGGTAGATTTATTTATTTATTAAGTCTTGAAAGACCGCTTTTATAAGTGCAATACCATGACCACCCCGGTCTTATATTTGCTCATCACTGTAGAGAGTTCTTAAATAGGTTAAATTAGTATTGGTATGACTTATGAAACTTCTAGTCCTATCATAATATATGTATCAATATCATGGTGCGTAAAGTGCGTTAGTTTACAGCTGATAAGTCTTCCATAGACTATGATTTTATCCGGCAATTTTATAAATGCTCTTTTATTTCGAGAACTGAAAAGGACACCATAAAATGCATTCAGATTTCGTCAACCTTTTCGCTGTGTTCACCACAACCCACTTGTTTGATCAAGTGTTGTATTGGTACTAATGATTTATAGGTAATTTAAAATTATTTCTTGCAGTTAAAACCATTTTATACAAAAAATCACATCGTCCGTGGGAAAAATCGTCAATTCTCTTGTAGTTGTAATAAATTAATTGAAAATTGATTACGATATCGATCCCAATATGGCCGGATACAGAGTATTAACTTTTAATTCCCTCTCCGTTTGCATTTTAATATCCGGAGTTTTATGTCTTATTACGAGTACATACAAATCCGATCAATGTTATAGGCTAGAAGTACATACATAGATAGGCACCATCACATCGTCTCCCTTACATTGCAAACTAAGAAAATTTAAGACAGCATCATATATTTCAGGATGATGACCTGGTGCGATTGGATGCTTCTTAGTTGCCAAAGAAGCAATTAAAAAAATTCATTAAATTAGTGACATATTTTATTATTTACTAGTGCTCCATTATAATCCTGTCATCCATGCGCTGTCTCATTACTATTTCTCCTTAGCGTCCTTGGCTATAAGTAGATATCCATAATTCTATACTAAATAACTTGTTAGTTATATTAAAGTATCTTTATGTTGAGAGATATGACATTCCTGATCAGTATCTTCCACAGAATCCTAGTGCAGAAACAATGTATTTATTTCGCAATAATAATCAACACACCTTAATTCCTCCAGTAATGCTTAAAATACTCGATAATAATATGAAGTTTCATGTGGGCAGGCTTACATTATCATTACATCACACAGGGGTATTTCATTCCACCCGTGTTGCGAATTGTTATTTCAATGATATTACCATTTTGTCGGCCTTCGTGGCTCACTTGGTTGGGTATCTGACTGCCGATCCAAAGGGTCTCGGGTTCGATTCCCTGTGGTTTTAATTGTGTTTTCAGTCTGATCTGTAAAATAGGACGAATGTTTACAATTTTTTTTAATCATTATTACGTATAAAATATCATGAGTCATGTCCCTCAAAAGTATCATTATATACAACATACTCGGGTAAGTAAGTATCTAATGTTCTATGGTTAGTAGGTATCCATGTTTCATTCTTTTGATACACTTTAAGGTTTCATATGAGCGCGCTTCACGGTTGTCTGGTTAAATTTCGCGTTCTCGAATTGCAAAAATAAATCGTTGTCATTTTTAGCACTCGTTTGCTGAATTTTAAACCATGGAGTTGTTTGTTACAAAATTAACCATCTACAATGTGGATTTTTTGAGGTGAACCTATGTCAAATACGATGAGTTTATCGGATGACTTAATATTTCTTTAGCAAATGATTGCATACTGGTATTTGGGTCTAATTTGTAGAAATATATATTTTTTTTTTTTATAATATTTTTCTTTTTATTTAACGATTCAACGGACAATTCTTGATGAAACTCCACGTCAATTGAATTTAATTTAGCTTAAGATAAATAAAACGACTAGTTTTTATCTATAACAGTGAATACTGATAGTCAAAAATGAAACAATCATTACTTTAAATTTATTTGCAATACACAATATGCGAATATTATGACCATAGTATTGTAATTCAGTGTAGGTAACAGTTGGTTTTATATTCTCTATGGACAGATAAATCGCAATTCCCATTTAACGTAGTGGAAATATTTTTTTACTAACTACTCATTTTTATATAGATGGGTGTTGTTATAATAAATTTATTACTTGATTAATATCACTAAATTCGTGTTTGAAAAAAAGTATTTTACGCTAAGTAATATTTATAAAAAAATATGAAGTTATTTTTTTTTTAATTTTTCTCTATATTTTATAACTAAACGTTTTGACTGCTACTTCTAAAACTATGCATGGTCGACTAACTTGACATTAACTAAGGAGACTGTTAAGTCATAATATAATATATATTTTATATTCGCCAATTCATTGCTTAAGAAGAATAATACTTATTTTCATTATTTTTAAATCGAAAACCTTATATTTTGTATGTATGGAATATCTAGCATCTGTTGTTTACGATTCAAGTATAATTATTCATTTCATAATTACACAGTTTTCAAAGTTTGTATTAATTAAGTACTTAGATAACTTCGATTTAATTAATATAATCGAACCAAGTTCAACACCCTCTGTGTTGTGCCATCAAAGGATGGTTAATTTCTGCGGTTGTAGCTTTTGAAATTCAACAATAGATGGTGTGTGTAGTGTTTCAGCGGTTTTCCTCCTAATCAACTAGGTATATACATAATAATGTATATCGATCCACCAGCTGATTTCCTTTTGAACTTTTGATAGGGGCGTTCTACTTTTAGTGGCGAGTTATCGCGGTCTGATATCGAGTTCCTAAATTCATAATTCAAGTGGAATATGGCCACAGAATATATAAATTCGTTCAGGGCCTTAAGATATGTATTGTGACTCACATTGAAATTCTATATTTAGCGTGAAAAAGCACCTACTTTATCCCTATTATATTTTTTTTGTAGTGAAACATACGCCAATTTACTAGTTATATATGGCGTTACGTACCTAAATCTCAACAGATCCTTTCACTTGAAAAATATTCACTGTATACTAATGCCATCTGTTAATGATCCAAAATCCAAACCACCATATTAAAAAAAACGGTTTGCGTCTTGGAAATTCCGTACATCTATCTTTTAAAACAGGTGTCATTTTTCTCGTCGTTTCAACTCGATTCTGATCTGTATCTCAGTAATTCGTTAATTAATAATCGATTTAATTTATTGTATAACTTTACGAAGTTTCCGTTTAATTAATTGAATAAATATTGTATTGGCAGTTGATTTATTCAACTAACTCTGTGTTTGGTCATTTTTGTTCAAAATAATTGATTGTAAAATTGCCTTTCGATTCGTAATACAAGTCGTATTAGCATACCAATGCTCGTGACCGTTACACAGTTAATGTTAATATTGTTCAACAAGTTAATTTGGTTAACATAATTAACATTACATTTAGGTAATTTGTGTAAAATATGTATGTACTTACATTTCAATATTCGATTTGCTGTTTGTATCATTACCCTACTTTTGTATTGGGGATAGAGAGGTCAAGTTTCCTTAAATATATTACCGTATAATTTTTAAACCTCATTGGCACATTTTTTTACTATGTATTTCTTATATCAATCTATTTCATTTCGTTTACAACAATAACTATTATAGGAGAAAAAGTATTAGCTAATTTCATCAAGTTTGATATTTTTATAGTAAAATATTACCATAAAAAAGACAGCTTTTGTGTTGCTGGAATATTTTTCATACACGATTTAACAAGTTGCCTCGCATTGATTTAAAATATTTGATTTACTGATATTATTGAGCTAATAAAAAAATATGTAGATATATTTGATTCAATATCATCACCTATCAACAAATTTAATGTAATATTGTATTCAATGCGGTCCATTTGTACTATCGTAAATTGCTCGCACGTGCGCTAGCTTAAAACAACGCATTGACAACAACTACTCCTCTTTGACCAACTGTCGTGTGCTCTCCCCTAATGGGCAAACACAACAATGATGTTTGATTAACAATCGTGCCATGTCCCTTGAGTGTATCTACATACACCATCACCCCCCCAAACCCTACATTATAAACACTAACATCGATCTGAACATCAAACATTTAAAAATATTGGGTTGGAAATTATTGTAACAGCAGAAAACTACATTACGATAAATTCAAAAATATATTAGGACATCGACATAAATAACGCCTGAATATTATGCAACATGTATAGCAGTCATAGTTCAAGCTCAGAAATTATCAATTTTATCAATATGCATTTTCATTGGAAATATACACATTCTGAAAGAGCTCTATCTGGTTGGGAAAATAGTTAAAAATCGATTGAAAAATTCCAGTATTAATAAGTGAAGTTAAAGCAAAGGGTGTAAAAACGAAAAAAAATATACAGACAAAATTTTAATCAATACATTATTTAAGGTTAACTTACAATGACGGACACACAAGTGCATTAAAATCATTATATACCATATATAGCATAATATAAAATTAAAAATTGTTTCAGAATAGGTTTTTGAGCAAGTGTTTAGGTACTTGATCCAGTTTTAGTATTTTCTGTATTATTATATCTATATGTACCAAATCTGTATTCAAATGTTATTTTACAATAAAAATTGATGTACCTATACTTTATTGCTAATTTTATACATTGTCGTTTACATGAAGCCTCTTCTTATTTCAAGTTATTTTTTTGCATTTTACTGTTTATTAATTTTCTTTTTATCATAAAATAACGTTGTGAGGCACCGGCGTAGAATAGTGCTTCCATTCTTTTAAATCATTGTTTTCGAGTGTCCCGTAAGAGCCGGGTAGTCAAAAATACATCATGCAACAATAACATCTCACATAGTTCAGCAATAAGGTTCACCACCCATTCTGAATGTAGTGCCTTTTTTGGTGAAACGAGACTGGTGTGTGGATATATATAGATGTGTTATTCTCCCTTTTATAAGGCAATGCGCAACCGCACACCAATTAGAATTACATACATAGAGCTTTAACAAATTGTATTGTATGATTCTGCCTTGCACCTTTTGCAAGAGGTGTCCAAATACACTGTTTTTATCAAGAAATAAAAATGTCTCTTACCATAATGTAGAAAAAATACATAAATAGTGATGGTTACAAGCAAACTGTTTGAATCATACATTTATCTAATTTTCTGTCTTATGTGTGTACCTGTCTCATTTTACCAGTCATTACATTAATAAGTCTCATTTCCTCTTATGTTTATTTTTTTACCGTTTTCGATTATACTCGAATAATTTTTTTTTCGTCTTCATTGGATTGTATCGATTCACGTTGTTAATTACGTTTAATATTGATATTATTTTATTTTTTGCGTGTTTCGAAGCGGTGGGTGAGTCTTTATCTACGAAGGGGATTTCGATAGAGATGCTATGCCTATTAAAAGTAGTTATTATTCAAATTATTAAAGTTCATTATAAAATTTAATGCAATCATCGAATACACGCCGGTAGCTTAGACGCTTGGTAGCTCATGTCTATGTTTTTTGCTCGATTCGAATATTGATTAAATAAATTGTAATTCATGTTACGTCTACTCTAATATTTACTCGTAATTTTACATGCATTAAGTTAAAAATACGACAGTAATCAGTGTTGTTATATTTTTTTACGATTTAAGGCTATCTGTGTACCTATGAATGAAACTCCATATTTAATATTAATTACTTATATTTTTTCATCCATCTTATTTATTTATTTAGGTTAAATTTAGACAAAAAAAAGCGTCAAGACATAGTACAATACAATAGTAACATCAAGTATTGAGGCCTATTACATTTTGTCGTTGTGATTAAGTTTGCAAAAAAATCATAAAATATGATCATAGGTTGGTATGTAGGTAAGAGCATTTCATGTTTACAATGATTCAAAACATAATATTCAACTTAAAGGAAAAATAAAAAGATAAAAATATTTTTAAACTCTCTTTAAAATTTTTTTATCTTTGTAATTTTGTTTTTATATTTCTTACTCTTTTATGTTATTTTTTATCAATTTATTTCTCACTTAATTAGTACTGTACCAATTTAACTAAGAGACTTCACGTTGCTCGGGTTGGTTGGAAGAAATTGCCTTATGGCAATAAACCTGCCTTTGTACACATGTACATAAATTATATAAATAAATAAATAAATAAATAAAAGAGAATTTAATACCGTCAAGGTTTCCTATAATAATCTTCTTTTATATTGAGTATTTAAATGTTGTGGAACTGATATGTCAAACTCTTGAAATCTGTTATTGTATGTATCGCACATTCTATGAATTGCCATCTTTTGTGCATAAGTGGTGCGATGAATTGGAAGTACTTTATAAAAATTTAACCATATTTTGTAGATTTATTATTGAAAATGGTTAACACTAAGCTACAATATATTGTGAACGGTGTCTGGTGCGAATTTGAGGTTCAAATTGCTAAACAGGTTAAATTTATATTTTCTTCGGCGAAACTTCGGCGTCAGTTAAAAAACAAGACAATCAAATAATCTAATACGACAGCTTATGTAACATAATATTCTTCTTACATATCATATACATACTTTCTTTTAACATATTGTTACATCACATTTGTTATTATGTTTCTGTCTTGTCAACCCCTTCTGATTCATTTTTGTTTGATCCTTTTCATTCATTGTGCGTTTGACAATAAAACGTTAACTTAAACATTCCTTTGACAATGGTAAAGTGTTATCATTTGAGCGCCAGCCAGCGCTGAACATACAAAATGCGATGCTCGAGTACAATAACCACAGTAGGTACCACACATGTACGTGTACACATCGTTCATAAATTCCCTTTGAAAGTGCTGGAATCCCCTCCCTCGGTATAAAGCTTATCTTGTTTAGTCGCGAGTGTTGTGTTTTAAACGGATGTAGGCGCAGGTTTCACTACTTCCATAATATTATCATCGTTGTGTCGTATCCTGCTGCCTGTGGCTGTTGGTGTGGGGGATGTGTGAATTCATAAAACCCACCCCGAAGTTTTTTTTTTTGTTGTTGAACAAACAATGTTGAATTTTTATTGCGACCAACGCCACCGCATAGCGAGACAATAAACGAAGATCAGTTTTGAAGGATATTCTTGGTTTGTCTTCACCGTTCATTTAAAAGATTTATAATCGATTGTATCGTTAAAGTTTTGGTATAGTAAATATTGAAACATTAAATTTTGGTTTTACATTTCTTTTCTGTTGGTAGAAAAACACGAAATATGTTTATTTGAAATCACAATAAAAGAGTTTGAAACCCTTTTCATGCTATCCTTTCTTCGTTACATACAGATAATCTTGTTTTCATTTTCAAATATGATTGCTTTTGCGTGACAATTCATTACTGTCTAGGTCATTCTTTATTCCGAAACCATTAAATAATTATTAAACCCAAATTTCGCCTCGCTTTATAAGTGGTTTCATTTTTTTTTCAAAGTGGAACAGTAGCTATTAAGTGATTGCAGTACGAAGCCAGTAGCCGGCTGGTAATTACACAGGCTCTTTCTATGTCACCTCCTTGGAATTTGTCGATGCTCCACCAGCTACGTAATAATTTTAACAGACCTGCGGTGGTACTTTAATAGCTGCCGAAAAAAATGTCGGTCATAATATATTTGCGCAAAAACGATCGAAGATTTAATTTCGCACGTCAACGGAGAAGACACCGACCGTATATAATATGTAATTATTATTTTGTGACCAATGCGCGATCGAGTGGGAAAGCTTTGACACACTAAAGTGGAATTCGAAAATACGAAACTCGAACCTAATGTAGGACCAGAAGAATTCTTTAAATCTCAACCGTAATTACAACGACGAAAGAGGACGCGAAATTCTAACAAATGGGAAAATTATTACAAGAAGAATCGATTGTTTTACAGAAAATACACTGAGCACTTGCACTGAGAATCTAGTCTTATATTTTTTGATCGATTTTTTTGGTATAGTCTTTTCGGTTTGGCTTTGTCTGACTAATTATTTAATCTATTTAGTGTTTAAATGTTTCTTCGGTTTAATTTTGGACAGTTTGATATGGGTGGATATTGAACGTCGAGCGATGTTAGGAATTCTGGGAAAGCTCACGACTCGCTGTTTTGTCTGTCTCTCAAAGTCCGTTAGACCGGCTGACCTTGTGCCGCCTTTCGTTTGCATTTCATTTGGATTTGAGCAATCGATTATTGCCCGCCATGATTCCAGCCTCATCCTAATGTAATAAATTATAATCTTTTGCTGGCCGCATTCGGTACCAAACCGTGTAATAAATTATTCAAGTTTTGAACGCCGTAATTTACGCTGTCACTGATTGATAATAATTATTACATTTTACAATCTGCAGCCATTCGATGTTTATTTTGGAATTTATTCATATTTAATGCGCTACTAAAAATGTTATTTGCTTTGGTATTTTACGATAAAAAATAACCAAGCATTTTGACCTTACGTCTCTCCAACAACTCCTATTAATAACATTGTCCGTGTTTTGTATTGTTCTTGTGAGAACTTATCTTTAGCAAATCAGAGACCAAGTATCTAATGTATTATTATTTTTTTAAATCGATATTTTCTCAAGTAATCTACTTTATTATTACTTAATATTTGGAAAACAGAAAAAACTTTAACCCAGTAACAATTACGACACATTGGAGACTTAACTGTTTAAAATTGACTATAATCGGATGCTTAGACCATACAAAAACCGGGAACGCGTCGAATTAGTCGAATTGCAAATATTAAGGCAGGTGATGTTTATTGTCTCAGGAGTCATATATCTAACTAAGCCCAGAAAGGATGATTTCAGATTTCTCGATGGATTTATTTTAAAGTGTTTTCTTTGTTTATTTCCAGGTGTCCAGCTCTGGGCTGTTCGAGCTCCGCCTGAAGACGTTCACCAACGCCCTCGGCAGGGGTCGGGGGGGCGGATGTTGCGCGGGGGGTCGCGCCCCCCCAGAGCACCAGCCCTGCCCCTCTCCCTGCCGGACACGCTTCAGGGTGTGCCTCAAGCACTACCAGGCGAACATCGACACCACGTCACCGTGCACCTTCGGTGATGTCACCACACCGGTCCTGGGAGACAACTCCGTGGACATGACGTCAACGGGTGTCGATGGATTCGTCAACCCCATACGGTTTCCATTCGACTTTGCCTGGCCGGTAAGTTTTAAAACCAACAATACAATTATTATGAGAAACAAGTCACCATAGGAAACTATTAAAATATGACCCTCAACATTACTATTAACAACTGACTATACAAAATCACAATGTTTTTAAACAAAATGTCGATATAGATATTTAAAAAAAAATAAAATAATTATACATCAAATGCCGAAGCTATTGTGAATTCGCCACTTGAAAAAATATAAGTACGTTTAGCTTTTATTTAATCCAATTAAAATTTCAATCGAGATACTGTAGATAATACCAACAATTTAATTTGTAATCTTTCCTTTGTATCCCAATTTATTATATTAACCCATTTCATTGAAACCCTAAATAATATCAGCCTTTGAAAGATGTACATATTATCTCTTGTGGTAGGTAGAGGAATGGGCTTTTGATAAGCATTTTGTGTCTGAGGGTTCACGCTATTCTCTTAGAGTCATTATTATAATACGCCTATTTAGATAAACTCTCGTTCTTTTGCTAATTTTATTCCTTCTGGCGAAATAATCGCCTTCGCAAATTGTACTGAACGCAGACCCGGGTTCCACGGGAAGCAACAGCTGTGTTTCACTGAGACGCTTTTTTTGTGAGGTAGGTGGTAGTATCTCTAGAGGCAGGTACCTGGCCTGGGCCTTCTCACTGTGTGGCAGATGGTCTTCGTCTCTGACTGACGGATCCTTACCTTACTTTGTTTGTAGACTTGGAAACACATCCACCCAATCGTAACTGAACTTCCTATCTATCGTATCCGATGTTGTCACTCGGAGACAGTTTCCTGTTGATGTCTATATAATATTATGTGCTCTAATTAGATTTGTCACTTACTGTTGAGCAGATACACCAGTTGTTGTACATATATATTTTATAAATTGTCTTTTATTATAATTACCATTTGGGTTCCTTTTGAAACTATCATTATTTTTACAGTTTTTATTAATGAGCATTTTTTTCATCATATATATTATTTTTCGACTTTGTACTAATCAATGTTTATCCTTAATTTATTTTCCTATCAGTTTGTTTAGTCTTGAAGGGAAATCAATTAGTTACAAGACTCAAACTGAAACGGATGCTACCATCCGTTTTGCCCAAAGCCACCATTCATCATCTCATTGTCGATACACAATAATACATTATCATTTCGTATAATGAGACTACCGAAGGTGCGAAATCAATGACCAATCTGCTTGCTTCAGTTATTCATGATACATGAACACCAATCAATTATTACAATCTCTTTTTTTTCATTTGGAAACTAGTTTCTATTCATATCCACATTGATACATCACTGATCCAAATTCTTAATGAATAGACGATATGTATGTAGGTATCCACTACTTCTTTTGTCCATCATTTACCCATGTGATAAATCATGTTATTGTTACGAATTGAGTCGATTGTTTTATGAAGCCACCGTCTGCCTGGTGGTTGGCACACATTAAATGGAAGCTCACTGATAATTGCATTAGTCTTAAATGATTTCCTATATATCATTTATATTTGCGGTTTTTCGATATCATCATTTATACTGCAACACACCGCTAAAAGTATCTTCGTATATTTCGCCCATAGGATGCAACAAGCGAACGGACCGATTTTATTGATTGTCGTAAAGATTTTATTGTGGGTACTTACCAATCATTTGATGCGATTTATTTTACTGTGAATTCTCACGGTGCACTTCGGTTATAGTTTGATGTGTGTTGCTATACCTCCCGCCGTCCAACGAAGGCAATCGGAAGAGTAAATTGTATAAAAACACGATATTGAATAATATTTTTTTGTTACCGGTTCCTCCACCGCCGAGCATATGTCAGACGGAACTGAACTCTCGGGTCTTCACCCTGATGAGCTCCCCCCTTGTCAGGAAAAGGATTAACTTGTCAAATTGATTTAACCATAAGGCTTAGATCAACGCGCAACTGTTACATATATCGTTGAGGCGATCTGTTCCTTGAGATGTCAAAAATATCGTTACTCACCTTATGTCTCTAACATACATAGCAGGTCTCGCCAGAATACTTTACGTCAATTAACTTTGAATCCAATAGAAACGTTTTTGCTTGCTTTTAATGAACATCAAATAAACTTTTAACAGTAATTGAAAAAACAACTCTTCATTCTTTTTCTATGCATCACGTTTATCTGGTGTTTTGACTCTCTTGTGTATTTTTTTAACCAACGGAGCCTTTCACTCGCGATCGAATTTATACGGTCTCAAGTTCTTTTCCCCATTATCATTTTTTTTCGGCCACAATGACTAATGGCTTCTGTTCGATTTGTATTCATCCGACAAAAGATTAATTGTGTCGTGTCAAGAGTTCATCTTTATATTTAAATCTTTTATCGTCGCGATTCGTCGCCGGTTTTCCGGTCACACCTAAGGCGACAGTGAGACAAATACATTATGGACTTCGTTCAACAGTATCTGCGCTTCGTTTCCTCTCAATCTGTATCTACGCGAATATTTCCTGGACGCGTTGTTGTTGATTCCAAAAAAAAATCGCTATTTTTCACATGGCAGTTTCTTGCGATGATAAGTCGCTATTGTTACGAGGTTAATTTACGGGTGAAGAGTTCACTATAACTTACGACCGACAAGAACCAACGTAACGTCAAATGGCACAATTGTACATGGATAGATAAAATGTTGGTAATTAGCGTTTCGTTGGTGTTTTTTTTATCCGCTGCGGTAATCATCTTGGTAATTATCCCTCGTTTAGTTTTCACCAGCAAACGCGTGTTGCCTTTCTTCGGTCATTTAGACACACAAAAATGATCGATTCTCCCAAGTTGAAGTTTAACGTGTAATGAATTAATAGGTACTCTATGTGGTTGGGTTATTTTTATTATTTTGTTCTTTCACGGTTTCAAAGGCATACTTCTCAGTGGTCAATACTGATCCAACATGAAATAGTACACTCGGGCATTATAACATTGTCCAGGTTATTGGACCGTTGCGTGCCGTTTTCCAAAATTCGTGTTAATGTTATGTACGTTTTCTGGCTATCGTGGCGGCCGATACTGAAATTTCTTATGAATATACATACGTTTTCGTTTCAGTTCGTATTATATCGCGTCCATTTTTCAAGTGTTAACGTATTTTTACGCCATCGAATGATTAACATATTAAACGAAATATAATTCAACGTTGTTTTCGACTGTTATTCGGCTTTGGTCATTTGTTCCTTGGTAATTTTCTAAAATGCGTATGATGCGATAATTCGTGTCTATAAATACAAAAACATAAATGTGACACTGCTGAACTTCTACAATACATTAGATATTAACATGTTCTTGTGCTTTACCTACCATACATTCTCTGGCAGAATTTAAAAACCTTGCAAGCATAGCACCAAACCAAACAACCAAACAAAACTATACAGTTTTAGCATATTTTTTTCTTCCGAAAACGACAAAACGCATCGAATATTTTTTTAGAAAACTTCAATCTGTATCCGATATTTTTGTAGCTTTTTTTGTTATTTTTTTACCAGATGCTGTATATACCTGTATTCTGCGTATTATTTACATTGTAAAATGTATCCATGTACCCTCATACAAGTAGTAATATTTTTTATATTCTTTTCAATATTTGTTCAATGCCGCTGGACAAACATCTCGGAAATGGAATATCCGTCTCGGGATAGCAAAAAAATAATGTTAATATTTGTACGTCTATTTTCCCATCTCTCCCGCGGTAGTCTTCGTCGGGGGGTAAGTTTTGAAATTGTAGACGCGTGGGATGGTACGAAATGACCATATGGTGCTTTTAAACAAACATCGATCTTTACTTATAGTTGGACATCAAACACAGATACGTATATCATTCTCTGAGTGGACACGTCAACACGAAACTAATAACAGATCGATTCTCGTTCATTTTTGACAGACCGTGAAATATGGAAAAGTTTTTTTGTGTGTTTTTGAAGTATTTGACAGTCTTTCGAATATCATGTTTTGAGTTTAGCAATTTTAGGTTTTTATTTATTACTTATCCAATATAAAATATTAGTAAAACACATAAATAATATTTAATTGTGGGTTCGTTCATTATTGATTTTTCCATTTAATAACAAAATATCTTAAGTATTTATTATAATGTTGTCGACTACAGTTAGATCGTTGTAAGCCACTGTGTGCCGACGTTCTGGGTTCGATTCCTAGATAAAGAAAAAATAATTTAAATTCATATCGCATGTAAATCTAGCTTCTTTGGTTTGGATACACCGGTTGGTTGGTAGAAATTTTCATTTGACAATAAACTTGCTACCTAATTGCGCAGTGTTTAGAATCTATACTCAACAATAACAATTTAATACTGTGTCTCCACCTGGAATCGAAACCGGGACCTTTGGTTCAGGAGTTGGATATATTATTTAAATAAATAAATGACAGTTTCTTCCAACTAAGAAGAGCCCAGAGAAGCAATAATTATCTATTTACTAACTGAGCATAATGGATGAAATTTTATATAGATTCATACTATCATGTCATATATATATCACAATTTGGGGTAACCAGCGACAGGTGTGCAGGTATGCATTACCCTATAAAAGTATGCACGACACATGCGGGTATCCCCACACACTAGTCTCGTGTCACATACGGGACACCCAAAAACGATGATTATAGAAAAGGGTGGAAGCACTATTCTATGCCGCCGTCGAAATAACTTCATAGTTGGGTTTTGTCTGTGGGTAATCAATAAACATCTTTCACACGGTCCGGCCAATGTTAACGGGACGACAGTACTGTAGGTAGGTACTAACACTATGACAGGAATACCTCCGACGGGATATGAACCTTTTGTTGCAGAGAACGTGCTGCTTTATAAATCGACCCCACCGCTGCTGCTGGTGGAGATATCACGACCGATTCGTTCCAAATACGGCGACACCTCTTCACTTTCTCAGAATAGCACAAAGAGATGGTTGTGGCCGACACTCAACTTTTCGTCACTGCATTATTAGATTTATCATTTTATTTGCAAATTGGTTAGTCGTTTGACATCTGTGCTAACGCCCTGGGTTTGACTCCCAGCAAAGGATAAATCAATTTAAAAAAAATGTTTCTCACATGATTTTTGCTTGTCGACGATGAAGAAATTTCCAATTAACGATAAAATAACCACTTGAGTCCAGGGTTCGAATTCCGATGGAGACACAGTTTTTAATTGTGTTTTCAGTCTGGATCTGTGAGACGATTAATATCATACGTCTCCAAAACGTGGCAACTGATTATTGGGTGCGTGCTAAATTGATATTTGATATAGTAACTGTTAGTAGCCCGAGCAAATCATTGTTCGGTACATATTAAAATAATACTTTAAAAAAATCATTCATATCTAGTAATAATACACAAGTATTTCATTTTAATTTGGATCATAATGTGGGACAATCGCAAAGGAAAAGAAGAAGAAGACTTGGTGATCAGCAAATATAGAGAAACAATAAAACCATGTCTGGTTGGTCGAGAAACCACTTGAGCTTTTCATAGAGACTGTTCCAATTAAACATTTTAATCCATTGATGTTATTTTTAATAATAATAATAATGGGATGATTTGTATAGCGCCGTTTTTGTGATAACCTCACCTCAAGGGCGCTTTGAGTTTATTGTTATTTTATGTCGTGAGACTCGCGGAATAGATGAGTTTTGAGGTGTATTTTGAATTGGTCAAGGTTGTCAATTCGTCTCAGATGAGGTGGTAGTTTATTCCACGAAGCTGGGCCAGCCACCGCAAAAGCACGATCGCCAAAATTTGTGGTGTTAACTCTATTGATTTCAGTTAACTTGCCGGCCATGGTTGTGGTGGCTGACCGGAGTGTTACTTGTCGGTCGTTTGCAGTAAAAGGGATGCAGAGCTCTGTTAGATAAGTGGGAGCAATGCCATGGATTGCTTTGAATGTCAGCAAACATAGTTTGAACTTGACTCTCTCTGGGACTTTCAACCAGTGGAGGTTTCGAAGATGGTGAGAGATGTGAGAGAATTTTGCAGCTCCGGTGATAAGCCTGGCCGCTGCGTTGAAGACGGATTGAAGTTTGTTTAGCTCGAGTTTTGGGAGGTTTGCGTAGATGCCATTACAGTAGTCTAAGCGAGAAATAACGAATGAGTTTACTAAAGATTTCGTTGCTTCTACGGGAATATTTCGTCTGATGGATTTTATACGTCGTAGGTGGTAGAAAGCAGAAGATGTTGTGTTGTTTATTTGTTTTTTGAGGCTCAGGCTGGAATCGAGATGTATTCCGAGAAGTTTAACTGTGGATTTTGGAGTAATGTCAGTGTCTGCGACTGAGATGGGAGTGTTGTCTATGTGATGTTGCCGGCGGCGTGTGGCCGTCCAGAGAAATTCGGTTTTAGTTGGATTTAATTTTAGTTTATTAGAGGACATCCACCGCTCTATTTCTCCGATACATAGACAAATTTTGTCTTTTAGAAGCAAAGATTCACTTGGAGTCGAGTAAAAGTACAGCTGCCAGTCGTCAGCGTAGCAATGTGCGAGAAGACCGTGAGATTTTACTATATTAAAGATGTCTTTTGTGTATAGCGTGAAAAGTAGCGGGCCAAGCACGGAGCCCTGGGGAACACCTGTCATCACCTTTGAAGGGGAAGACTTTTCTTTATTTATAGTTATGCTTTGAGAGCGATTTTGTAAATAGGATTTCAGCCACAAGTGGGCTTTACCCTGAAATCCGTAGGATATGTTCAGTCTGTTTAGAAGAAACGGATGGTCGACTGTGTCAAAGGCTGCGCTCATATCCAGGAATGAAAGAAGAACTAGATTGCCTGTTTCTGTTGCTAGGATTACATCTGAAAGTAATCGAAGGAGACCCGTTTCTGTGGAGTGGTGCTTTCTGTATGCAGACTGGTGGGTGGCGAACATATCTTGTGATTCGATAAAATAGTTGATGCGTGAAGCGACGATTTTCTCTAGTAATTTCGACAAGAAAGATAAGTTGGATACTGGCCTGTAGTTATTTAAATCACCAGGGTCGAGAGATGTCTTTTTTAATATTGGAGTGACTAAGGCCTTCTTGAAGAGGTTTGGTACAACGCCAGAATTCAGGGAGATGTTACATATCTTAGTTATGAAAGGAGACAGTTCGTGAGAACACTTTTTTAGGAGCCATGTTGGAATGGGGTCGAGAGAGCAGTTTTTGGATATTGAGTTTTGGATGATCTTTTGAATTTCAGCTGTATTAGTCTCATCGAATGAGCTAATTTTTGCTTTATTGTTTGCTTCGTAAGATGGTGCATCAGAAGAGGTTGTATTATTGAGAATATTTTGTATTTTGTTATGGAAAAAATTAGAAACGTCATTGGGAGACAGGTCTATAGTTGGCAGTTGTGTCGACTGTCCCAAGACAGAATTGAGGGATCTCCACATGCGTTGGGGGTCGCCTCGTTCAGAGTTGATTTTTTCCGTCCAGTAAGCGTTTTTCTTTGTTTTAATAACGTGTCTGTAGTTATTCTGGGCCTCTATCCATTTATGTCTATCGACTGTTTTTTGTTTTTTAAAAGCTCTCTCTTGTCTTCTCATTTCTCTTTTTGCATTTCTGCATTCCATTTAGTTAGAAAGTCTCATCTATATGTATACCTATAATATGTTTGTTATGTTGTATCGTCTGTCTTTGCTTAAGGATTATATTTTTAAACACGCAGCCGTCGCACCTACACTTTGGTGTGTCCATGTGTCTTAAATATTATTTAATTTTAACTACGCACTGTTATCGAATTCTGGTCAGTGGAACTAACCTTTGGGCACATTCTACTTGGCACCGTATCAAACTCTAGACACATGCTTCTAAATGTCACGATAGAGATACATACCTACACACTGTTAATGTTTTGTTTCTTAATGAATCCGATGTAAAAATCAATTGAGCACTTACCTACAGGCGATTTCGTAATCGTCGAAAAAAAGCGAGTAATTAATCGCACGAAAGTATCGTTGGATGTGGCGCGGCGTTTCGTTAAAGACGCGGTTGACATCTTTCCCGTTCGTGGAAACTAATCAAATTGTAAATCTTTACCGCTTTCCAATGTTTTCTGTTGCAACATTACCATTCAATTAGCGATTTCCTTCGATAGATGTTGCGGAGTCGCTCAGCTGTCGTCTCCGTCTCGTGACCTCCATCGGTGGCACGAAGGGGGCCCCCAAATTGGCCAGTTCAAAGGCACATTATATTATATTGACTGCTTAATTACCGGCCCCGAGAGAATCACTATTCAAAGACATCTCGAGCCATCTGTTTAAAAATTCAAAACGAAAGCAATTATCTCGTCGTGGGCCTTCCGGTCAACAGTTGTTTATCGATACATTTCAAATTCGTGCCGATATCTTCCTCAAACAAACATATTTCAGTTTAATTTATCCGTATTGTTCGTTGATTATTTGACTACCGAAAAAACGCTCGACAATAATG
This sequence comes from Molanna angustata, assembly GCA_963576475.1. Classification (NCBI taxonomy): domain Eukaryota; kingdom Metazoa; phylum Arthropoda; class Insecta; order Trichoptera; family Molannidae; genus Molanna; species Molanna angustata. Next base: position 1,147,482 of record OY754981.1, read on the forward strand.
TGTCTATTTTTAAACAAACAAAAAAAAAACATTACCAGCTTTCATTCTCTTGTTTCAAAATTGTACAGAATCTACGGGCGCATTAAAATCCAAATAACATTTTGTCATATACCCGGAATGGTCCCGTCCCATGAGATTTATGACCAGGCTGTGTGGATTGTCTGTTTCGCTGTCCTTCCGTTACCGTCTATGGTCGATGATGTTTTTACAACACCACCTCTTTCAGACAGCAAATTCTCTTCACTCTCGGCTCATAAAATAATAAATAACACATTAAAGCTTTCTTTGTTCAACGTCAGTGGCTATTTTACTTTATACGACTCCCCAATAATGGAGTGTCGATGGCTGTTTGAATACGGCTCGACTAATCTCGCCAGAATGTTACAATGGCTACCTATCGTAAAATTGTCGGAGACATAATGACTATATGGCACTGTTGTAAATCATCGTCCAATTTATGTGCTTCTGCATCCATTGATCGATGACACGGCCGAGCTTCGCTGCAAAGACAATTACATGATTTTTCTCGGTTCCAAATCATCGATTCGTCGTGGATTATTGATTTCCAGGTATCTATATAATATCATTATACAACGAGACTTTTTTCTCATGCTGATTAACCACTGCGCGACAGTTGGCAACCATGTATTTTTTCTACAAGTAATTTTAACAAAATTGGTCATTGCAATTACATTTTTAATTCGTTTGTTACGTGCCCTTCGTGCGATTTAAATTGTTCGGTGATCGTTCATTAGTACAAAATGTGCGATGTTTTTTTTTATCTGAAGAGCTTTAAACTGCATCCTCATTGCATTTATATCTGAGATATTTTTATATCGGCAGACTCGACTCGTTCAAATAGGTACCTTCTCGCTTCTTAGTAGTCGAAAAATATCTCTGGAATATTATTGTTATTATCAAATTTTCCTACCGGTAATATCGCCATTTACATTATCGTTTCATCTTATTCATAACTCGCGGTTAATGTTTCCAGATTTCCTCGATCCGTATCAACGATATTACCGCCTTTATTTAGCATCGCTATCGTTTACAAAATATTATTTTATTATACATGATCCGTCGTTAAAAACTTTACTTTTACCAATTATATGATGTAACCATTCAGATAAATTCTGTTAGTAGTTATATCGAAGATATAAATACCTACATTGTGCCTATTCGTTCATACTATTGCTGCTGTTATATTATTCACTGACTGTGTGGCATTAATTAAAATTGACAAAGCAATAAATCTCTGATGTCGGGATACGTTTATCTTTACCGCTTGTTGTATATATTCGGTTGCAGCTTTGCGACGAATGATTTTTACCTTTGTCTCATCGGGGTGAGTGAGGTTGTAAATATCTACGCCTTAGCCATAAAACATTCATTTGAGGAAAAAATCGACCAATTCACACGAAATATTCAACGGTCTTGTAATGATACACTCAAAGCGTTCGCTTCAAATGAAGTACGACGATTTCGGACACTAATATTCCTTTGTTTGGTTTTTTATTTTGGCGTTTGACGCGTTCCCACGAATATTGGCTCCGTTCTGAATGAAATACATAACATTAAATTATTATGACATTCGCTTCGTAATCGCGGGATATTTTTGTACGGGATATTTACTCTTTGTGGGATACTCGAATCAAACTAAACCAACCAACCGGTGATATCAAATTGTTGTCTTGGAAATTATTTCGCAACTATCGTCTTTTGCAACGAAATCTGATCCCAGATATATAATATTATATTGTCTGTCCCTGCGTTGACATTTCCGACTCGACTCATTTCAGTTTCATAAACATTACGTCGTGGAATAGACGAATGCCGATGACTAAATAGCTTCCATTTCCCGTGTGACATTAATTTCTGTCCGCAACGTTGTGTTGCATATTATCAGGACTCTGCCACTGGTATCGTATTTCAAAACAAACTTACTAATTAGCAAGTAACCCGAGTCTCTGGAATTAATGAACTTATTTTTCTATATATCGACGCGATCATCAGTATATATTGTTTCATTGAGAGCACCTACTTTTGATACACCTACCGTATCATCTTTCAGATCAAACTTAATATTTTGGGGTAACTGGGCGATGCTGTAGTGAATTGTACAGTAAATTTTATCTGATGTAATCGTCGAATAATGAATGCAACACTGTCGAGGGTTAAAGCAGTTCGGCAAGGCATATATGATAATGTTACCGTGCAACCTTCGCAACCGCGTGACTTGGTAACCGGTTCTTGCGGGAACACACTCTTTCACCTGTCGTCTTCGGATGCGTATAGATATCCTCGCCGGATTACAGATACCTCAACGAGACGGTTCTTATTTTATTCTCTCCTTTCGATTGTCCCTTTTTGACAACTCGACTTCTTTATGGACCCATATCTCCTTTCCGTCCGCGGGCCCTGTCCAAGATCCACAACGCGTGGATTTATCTACCGCCAGATAACGTCTCTCGACATACCTTTCGAGTTTTGTCATCGGTGAATGAGTAGTCTTATTGGAAAACGTTTAATTAGTAATATATTACCGTCGAATACACACCCAGTGACAACTTTATGGGGCTATATTTCATTCGATTTTGCAAAATGCAAAATTTGACAACGGCAAAAAAAATGGCGATTCGAACTAACTCGTTTGTGAGTCAGCCATTCGGAACAGTTCGTCTGTGTCTCCGTTATATTATTCTAAAGAGGCGTTATTTTGCATTATCGTCTGGTCATTGTGTTCGTTGCAATCAAATTGTATTTTGTGTTCTTGTTCGATTCTTGATTTTGATTGTTCGGATGCATCCGATTGTGTTGTTGACGATCGGTTCACATGGTCCGCGCTTTTCATTGACCGCTTTTTGTCGATAAAAATGTAGGAAGGTCGCGCGACACTATTGGTCATATGGGACGGTATTCGGATCCGTTTTCCCAGGCCCAGCATGAACAATGAAGAGTCATCGAGCAATTTTGACCACCGACATTGGGTTACCTAATTATGTATTCGGCTGTCTTTTCATTTCATTAATAAAATGTTAAACGACAATCGGTTTTTGAATAGAGATGTATCCTTAATCACTTAATACATTTGTTTCAATACGCTTTATCGTCTTCGGTTGTTTGTATGAACAAAAAGAAAAAGGTTGACTTAATAATAGGTAATATAACTACTAAAATTATTATCTACCTTTTATACCATACTTTGACTTCTTAAATTAGTTCAAAATCATCTGCTGTGGACTGAATGAAATAATTTAATAAAATAAGTTTATATTTTTGAAAAAAAAACAGTCAGAAATATAATGAGTATTTCATTTCATCTTTTTGCAGTTTGTTCTATTAATTCGTTCTATATCCGTTTGTTAATCAAACAAAAGCTCGAGTCCAATTTTATTCGTGGGAAGCGTCCACGGGCGCGGAATGTGTCCCCCATATTCGATGAACGTATTAATTCCAATTGAAATTTCGTACGGCAAAATTTGCCGGTGGGAACGATCGCGCGCATTCCGTACGCGTAGAAGCGCGCCGCTTTGAATAATACTTTGCCTCTTGAAGACAAATTCACGTGTCACTAGATCGCTTCGTCGTCACCTGCTAATTTGCGGCCACTACTAACAAAAAGCCTCCTCGTGCATTGTCAGACAACTCAACACGTAGGATTTTTTCATCGAGTGCCTCCTTGTCTGTTGGGTTTTGTTTCGTCTGCCGGGACCATTTTTAAGGTAACATTGGTTCTCTTATCAAAGGGATTGGATGGTCTTTCCAAGCGCTGTGTGAACGGAAACGAGGCGACGGTTTTTAAATAATACGCGCATTGTTTAGATTTTATTGTGGAGATCTTCAGCAATAAGATGTACTTCATTTGAATTCGTCATGCCAACGGACGGGATGGCATTTTGGCACTTTGTGCTTTACGCGGCGGCAAAGGCAAAGGGCCATTCTCGCTTGTTGCGTTTCATTTTTACAGAACCTTGAGAGAGTCATTTAAAATACTGTCACGATTCGTTTATCATTTTGAGGAAGCGTTTGCTTTGATTATCGGATATTAGAAACTCAACGTACTGAATTGGCATTTCACAATTTAATTATACTTTGCATAACATTCTTCTCTGGTTATATTGTCTAATACATAACATTACCTTTTAAAATGGCGACGAATTTAAGTTTATCTGTTTCATTTACCGAGTCTTTTAGATTATTCATAATCACTTGTGTTGTTATTTGTTATGTCAGGTGGTTTGTTCCTTTTTACTTTTAAACACTTCTAGTGTATTGTGAACTCTAACTGTCGAACGATTCTCAGAACTGACGTTAAAATAAAACGTCGATTTGCGATGCATATCACGGTGTTGGCGCAGACGTTAAAATGGAAAGCGACCCCTACTTACAATTTGCTGGCTAAACATTCTTACCATCATCCGACTCGGTTTACATCCTTTATTAGACACACTCATGCTTTTACTATTCCAAAAGTTCCACAGAGCCTTACAAGCGAATGAGTAACTTAGGATAACATCAAAATGGATCAAATTAGATTGTTGGATTAGGAATTAGTTATGACAGTTCATCTTAAACTTGTTGACACTATAGATTAAAATCAAGCTGGTATTTGTTAGACATTTGTCGTTTGGTTTGAAAACATGAATGGCTGAGTCGGAACTCGTCACAATTTCCGACTTAACCGTTTAACGTATCCACTTGTAGGTACACGAACCCACCTGTCCCCAGAGTGATTCAAGAGTACCGGTCAAACACAAATATAATTATTATTTAAAACAAACTCATGACCACTCGACCAAACACATTAAAGCGTCGTTCCTCTCTCTCGTCGTCCTATTTGTCCGTCCTCTCCATTCCAAGAGTCAATATTGATGTTGTCTCACAGATCTCGAGTGTATTTCTTGTTTGCATACACATTGTCCGACTCTCGTTGGACCGGCTCAATTTCGAAGAGTCGCGCGTTAACAATGACCATTTTTCTCAACTGTGTTGGCAATTTCACTCTTGCGTTTAGTATATTTATTACTTTGAAATGATTTTTAGTTTCTCCAACTCGTTTTGTTGCAAATTTGCATTTGAAATCAATCAATATTCCTTTTCTTTCTTTTATATTTCTTTTGAGTTGTGTACGGTGTAAATACATTTAGGGATTAAGTTTTCGACTCAAATGAAGACGTCACCGAGTGTCAAAGGTTATCTCAGTATTAAAATATCATTGTATTGTTAAACGATCTTTCGTCTTTGATCCGTTTTATCACAAAAGGTTTTGGATTGAGATGACACGGGTATGGGTTCATAGATTGAGACTGGCATGTCGAATATCACCATATTGTCGGTGGTGAGAAGCGATTGCTGTATCGGACCATTGTTCGCAGGCGACGGAAGGTTTCCTAGAAATATACAAGTCCAGCTCGCCTACTTCGCATGCCTAAACATCTCTTCGTGGATAACATAGGCTTACGTTTATCCACATAAATCTCAGTTGTGTGTATGAAACATTCAGGTCGCGTTAACAGATATATCGTCTTCTTAGATCTTAGGCCTGTCACATTCGTCAAGAGATGGTGTAGTCTTGCCTTTGTTGTCATTTATTTCGTATCAACTTTTTGTATATCTTGAAGCGACGTATGAACATAAACGAAGATGTTTTACAAATAATATCAGATTTTTTTGATTGACCTTTTGATGTCCGTGTTATTTTTTCGTTTTTATTATTAATTGCAGATTTGTCGAATGTAAGGCATATGAGGTATCTTTAACCCCGCTGACCTACTGCTGTATCACTCCAACATTCTCTCGATCTAATCTCTTTTTTCTTTTTCACTTCCGCAGGGCACATTCTCTCTCATCGTTGAGGCATGGCACGATTCCAACGAAACCTCAAGATCTGGTGGTAAGTTAATTTTATTCTATTTCTCCACACATACATTCAATATTGTTCAGCGCTGAAGTTCTCTTTCATTCTTTTTATTCGATATATATAGCAATATCGTTATAAATCCATTTTTTATATTTAGTACATATCATTGTAATTAATGTGTACTTGTGATGTCGTTATTTTGTTTTTTTTTCATTCGTATGAATTGTAAAATTCATTTGATATTATTATTAGAAGTGGTTTATATTATGTCAACACCGAAATTATTTATATATTACGACAACAATATAAAAACGAGAATTGCAGTGCTAAATAAAACAATTAAAATTTAAGATATCCACAATAGTTTTTTCTCTCTATGTATTGATAGATTTGATTAATAACCTTAACTGTTATTAATTCTGGCATGTAGGTATTTGAAAAATAAATAAATTAATATAAATTAAGAATTCTTTTACCTTTCTTCTCGGACCATTAACAGGTTGATACAGGGTCAAATATTGACCACTCACATTTTAAAACATTGATATCATTTCAAAAAATACACTGGTGACCCTGGCGGGAATCGATCCCGGCACTACCACCAAAAAGTTTATATCATAATTCAATCTACGTCTTGATATAATACGAGGGCTTGGCACTGTCGGGTTTTAAATCTTCGAGTTGGGTTCTTTTCATTTTCTCAAATTCTGGTTTTGTCGGTCATCGGTTGGGCGGTGTGGGGTTAGCGGGCGGAGGGGGGGGGGGGAGGGATACCGTGGGCCAATTAAAATTCTTTACCGCTTTGGTTGTCTTATTAAACATTTATTAAAATGTGTGTTGTTAATTAACTCTTAACTCCGCGTGGATATTGCACCCATAAAGAATTTTCGACAAACGTTTAACAATTATGTACATCGTGTTCGGATGCACTGCCTCTGCCCGCTTACATATATTTAGAAATACTATCTTACTATTTTGGATACTGGTTTTTAAGGAAAAACAATTCATAAAGTATGCAGAACTGTCTAGATAGATCTGTTTGAAAACTGTTCAAAAATAGTGTACGTCTCAAATTTAAAGTGCTGGATGTTTACAGAAATTTGATAGAATCTATGGGTCAATGAATTAAAAAACCCAATTTCACTGTTTATTCACTAAATGGATTAAACGGTATCGGTCTATCAAAGTTTATCTTCCGATGCCCATCATCAAATGCACTTTGATATGTCATCATGGGGTGTTCTATCGCGGAGTTTCACCAAGAATGACCTTCGTCAACAAACTAAACAAATAAAGAGTCCTTATTTACCCAGTAATTATTTCCATTGAATCTGAAAAACATCAAGAAGAAAAGTCATAGTTAAAGTCGCGAAGCTATCCTTCATTACAACTAAAATACGAACAATTTTATCACGCATCCATTAAAGTGTGCATTCTCTACCGTGACATCGGAAACAACAACAGTTGTGCAATATTATTATTTGTTGTTAGCAATGCTGAATATGTAGGTACTTTTTCCCCCCTATCAACAATTCAGGGACATTCCACTCCCTTATGTAATACTGGCATACTGAACCCGCATGGTGGTGTATCCTACACAGCTGATAGCATACAGTGGATTTACATGCAGACATGCTTTGTTGTTAGCATCGGTTGGGTAGTACTTAGGAAGTGCCTCAAATACACTAACACAATGATAATACCATAGTTCGCGTCCGTTGAAGAATATTTACAACGCACTCAACAGTTCCGTTGTTGATGGTCTCCATCGGAAGTGTTTCTTCAATGAACAGATAATTTACTCGTCGCAATCAAACCTGACAACCATGTTGCGAAATGCTTTTCGTTTATGCGCCATATTTAAACTTAAATCGAAAGAAGAACTATGGTAGATAATAGAGTAAACATCAATAATAAACGATGTTTTTGTCTATGATTTTTTACTATCTATTGTGTTAATCGTTCGAAATATGACAATCGAATACTCATTATTTTATTTTATGACTATAATTATGTATCGTCTGTCTTAAAACAGGAATTATTCCTAGTTAGACTGCCAAAAAAATATTTTGTTTGTTAAACTGATCCGTATTTTGTATTTTTCTTTTTTGCTTGAATGATTTTTCTTTACTCCTGTGAATTACTGTTATTAATTTCTATGTTAAGATATTAGAGAAAGGTAATAATAATTTGACTGTAGTTTTGGAAACAAAATTTTTATTATTATAAATTGTATCGAATTTGACTTTTGCTCGTCAGCCTTGAACAAATTTCTGGTGGTTGATTCGAAATTCGAAGCGTTTTCAATTAATTCTTGACTGATGTGTTAGCTAGACTTCTGATGGCAAATGGAGCTGACGTCACGGCAGTTCAGCGGAATAACGTTTTGGCATTCGTTTCTCGGTTGTGGTGTGGTAGTGTCCTTATAGAGGATGCCACGCCATGTTATTGTTTAGGAGACGGTTCACAGTGGTCACACGGTCGCTTGATAGTCCCGCATTTTGTATTCAACCTTCGTGCCGTCCGAAGCCTCAATCCGTTCACTGCACGAGGTGTTTTGTCGGATTTGGAAAGTCTTTCGATCGATGCACATCGCTGCACTATATATAATCTTATTTCTCCCAAAACCCGTGACTTGTTTTTGTATAATATTTATAAAAAAACAGCTGCCGTTCTTTCTATATATATATATTTTTATATGGATTGTAATTCTCTCGTCCATTTATTTAAAAAAAAGCAATTTTAGTTCGATGAAAGTTATGTTGAAAGAAAGGTGTTTTGAGTTAGTATATCATCGAGTTCAGACTAGGAATTTAACATTTAACTATGAAGATTATCAATATTAATTAAGTAATTTATAATATTGATGTCATTATATATTTCTGGTTCAACAAATATTTTTATTTACTTTAATATCTCTCAGCTGTCCTATTAAATTTGTTCATATTCAAACAAACTCATTTTAATACGAGTGAGTATATTAAATGTAAATAAACATACGCTTCGATTCCGTGTGACCGATCGCATTTTAATTCACGTGTGCTCAAGAGGTACGACTCCACTTAACAACGTATATCTAGGTATAGATAGGTACACTTTCGGACGTCTCATGATATGTAGGTAAAGTTTGTTTGTCTGTTTGCAATTACATACAGTATATCATTGGGTAACATGTCACATGCAGTTCGTTTTGTTAGTAAGCAAACACAAGCGACAGGTTGTTGATATTAAATAATTTATGACAAGATATTCCCGCGTATGACAGTCGGAATGAAACCCGTTCCGTGGGCGAGAGCCGGAACGTGTTATATGGTAAGGCTGACCTGTGCAGTTATTATATACCTATTATGTGTGTCTGTATAAATCTCTTGGCAAAACTGCAACACTCGGGTGATGTCTTATCTGATGATGTTCTCTGCGAAAGCATCTCTTGCCCTCGGTCCACGGTTTACTGAACTCTTATGGCCGCTTCATTGAGGTGCACCAAATCAAATACCCATTCGGAGATCAGACCCTTGAGTGAAGACGAAATCCACCATTGTTTTGATTACAAGCTGTGGATATATTTAAAATGAATCTGTCTGAACACAAAATTAGACAGTAGGTATCGTGCTCAAATGATGTTGTCAAACATGCTTGGTTGATCAACTGAAGACCGTCATATAAGAGTTCAGTGAATTTAAATTTATTATTTGTTCAGTGCATCTTTCAAGTGTGTTTTCCCGCTTCGGGAATTTCAATTCAGGCATTGTACGTATTAATTGGTGAATGTAGATCAGCCGTAGCCCCAATGTGAATGGTGGCTGTTAGATCGTTACTCCACTTACTGGTGCGTGATGAGACTGCTTCGTCTGGTTCCCCCGGACACCTATGCTCTCACCGTTCATTTCTCATCTGCGGTTTCTTATTATTCGGACCGCTTTTTTTTCAAACATTTGTGATTTCTTTTTTATGTATTGTTTCATTCTTATTTCTTCCATTCCCAGTTTCTGGTTTCCGTTACCACCACAGCGGGCCGTGATGAAGTACGGGTGTCGAACCCGAGACCTCTAATCCAAACCACCGGGCAATTATCATTTCCAACTGACCGAAACGGCTGAGCTTATTTTACTTCCAAATTGCCTATTAAGTTTTCCGTATGGTTTTTGGCACAATTCCGCCGACGAATAGTCAAAACCACCAGCGCATTAACCTCGTATTCGAATGTTTTATTTAAAGTCTAAAATGATTCGTGTGATTTTTTTAGCGAATCGTAATCGATGCTCTCTCACTGACGCATCACATGGAATATCATATTCATAACACATCTCTATCCCTCCCATCTATTGTAATATAAACTCTACGTGTAAATATAATGTGTGTTAAACATCAGTAACAGCCGTTGCTGCGTGTTATATTAACTTATCTACTGTCGAGTCCTCATAAATATTTGAATTCAATGTAGGTATTGAATTGGATAAACTTTTTTCGTTGAATTTTCATAAAAACAATGATATATTATTAGATATTTTGTCTGGTCCAATAGTTGGTAACTCTACGTAGCGACATGTTGAGTCCGTTTCCTAGTGTTTTAGAGGAGACAAGGTGATGATTAGCTTCTCGTTTAAGTCAGGACAGCCATGTGCTCGACATCTGTCACCGTCTCTTCCTGCTTCCACCTTCCGGCCCACTTCTATATCTCCCTTAACCCGAGGATGAGATGTCGAGTCCTCGCATGTGGTTTTCATCCGATCTTTGTTTTGTGATCATTATTCAACCGATCATATTAATTAAACACAGGAAGAGGGTGTCGTAACATTATTATTGAGCTCGTGCGATGGCTCAACCCGATCTAACCTGCCGCTCCCTAGCCCACTTTTTATAAATAGATACGCTTTTTTAATAAACGAATGCACTCCACATGTCAGACTCTGGAGTGGATGTAAGGTATAAAGGTATACTTATTTTTAATATTTTCATCTCGACACCACTGTGTACCAAGAATGTTCCGATGTTTGTCCACGATTCTTTTTAACACATAGACGTAATGATTTATCGCGCGAGTCGCGTGGAGCCCAGCCCGTGTAGGTACCTTATTGAGAAGATTTCATGCATCTGCTAACGAACTAACCAAACAACAAATAACTCGAACAAATAATAACACTAGGTACGTTTTAAGAAGGGCCGCGTGCCTCGCCCCTCTATCGGACGTCTTCGTATCTCCGATGACATTACGGACGGATACATCTTGCAAAGATAAAATTATCTTATGTTATCTTTCGGGAAAGAGCATTTTTGCGTACAGTTCGGCCAGGTGTCAGTCGATTCATTGACGCAAGATGTTTTCCAACAAAAGAATTCTTTCGGGGGATTTTTGCCATTGTGACTTTTCTATCATTGTCCTCTATAACATTTTCTTCGGCAATTGTTTACATCAGTAAGGGTAATTTCTTTTTGTGTTGGCAGAACTCCTACCCGCTATGTTGCACGTTATTCCTTTGTGTTTGTTTCAATCTATCATAATATAAAAAAAATCTTGTTGCATTGTGCAATTCCTTTGTGAAATGATCTGTAAATCTTAGCAAATCTTTTCAAAAGTTGTGAGTTATCAACAATATGAAAACAATATTTTATTTCGAAAATATCTACACAATTTTATAATTATAACTTAAATCTTACTCTCCATTAATTTTGTTGTGTTTTTCGCGTAAATGATGTAAGTATATCTACTCGGAAACAAAAGTTCAATGTAGTCTGATTAAATCTGCATATCGACAAACAAAAAAGATAATCGATTCCTTTAATTTGTTTTACGTTGATACTCACGTATGGTCATATTTCTCGCCACAGATTCTCATTCGATAATAATCAGCAAAAAATATAAATATATTGTGGTCAGTTGGGGTATACCTACCTAGTGATTATATGAGTCCCCGTCTCAGGTATGCGGGGAGTGTAATAACTCACAATATGGGCTCTTGCTCTCCGGGAGTTGGAGTCTCCCATGAACCGCCCATCAGACTCCCAAACGCCCATTTTTAGTTTCCCCACTGCTTCTCTGGAATTCTTAATTATTCTCCTCTCGTAGAGGGAGGTGAGCATCTACAAAATCGGATTTTGTTTTAATTGGTTTTGGGAGTAATGAATTATCTTTGCCGGCGCGTAACCCGTAATCATTTAAACATATATCACTTGACTCTGGATCTCATTTCTTCATTTGACGTCAAATATTTCCCATCCCCATATATACCAGCATCACTAGCCACTTCATTGTTCTTTACTAGGTATTTAAAAGGAAGCCGTTTAGACTACCGACGTACCCTTGTCTGGATATATTGAGGCTTTCTATCAATTTCGAACATTTAATTCTAGTCGCAAATTATACGTTGTTAATATAATTTTTATGATCGCTGAAATCTTTAAATGATGTAATCGTGTTTGGTTTGTACGCGTGTTTTAAAAAAATTATTTGCAATCGATTAATTGTGATGGCGTGCCGATAGATTGATGGCGTCTTCCGATACCCCGAGGGTTGGTATAACCCTTCGCTTTCGATTTTGTTTCCGATATCGCACGGACGGTCCAGTCTGGCTGCTGCTGCCCTTGAATGGATCGTCTATAAAAAGTCTGAACCAGCCCCCGGGGCCAGAGGTAATGGGCCTCATCACGGTCCGTGGAAGTTCGGCCCGACCGACAGCGGCACAAACAATACCGTTGCGTGAGCCGAACGGGCAGGGCTCGGCGTGTGGAGCTGGCCGCGGGGTTATTACAGAATCGGTGGTTGGTACGCACGAAGCCAGTAGCCGAAGATCCACAGCCTCGGGCCCGACACTCATATTCTACCGTCCATAAACCATTTCATTACACACCTCATAATGTTGCATTCTAATTGCCTTTTATTATTGTATTCGAACGCTGGATTTACTCGCCGATTGGTAATTGTATTAAAACACGATTCGGCACCGATCACGCTTCGAGACTGATGATGACGTCGTCGCATCCTCTCGAGAAGTTGAACACCACCGGCCGCAGCTCTGCTAAAGATATTCTCATGGAGATTAATAAACTAGTTTTTATATCGTTTTTTTGCAACGTCGTTTTTGTATCCTGCTGTACTCCTAAAATCGTGAAATTTTATGTGCATTTTACAAACCAAACTGATTTTATTCATTCGTTTTGTTTCGAACGTTACCGATCTGGTCTTCGTAATGGTTTTCTTCTTCGTCCTCTCCTCTCGTTAGATAGATAATGTGGGTCGATTTAATATTGAATCCATAAGTTACCTACCATTTATTAGATCTCTGCGGCTAGATAACGAATATTATCTAGTGTCTAAGTTACCCTCTGTCTCGGTTTGGGTATCACCACGCCCCATATAAATATACGAACATCGATAACCCGGTCCGAACTTCTGTTTATTTTAATCTTATTTTACCTTCCTCCGTCCGCCGGTTTTCATCTTAACTCATAATTACTTATTATCCCACAGTCTGACGTTCCACATACACACTTAAATACGTGCGTTGTGCGGTACCTCTACCTCTCTCTTTCTGTTTCAAACCACGGAATCGACTCTTGCATGTTCCATAAGTAGTTAAGTATACCTAATCTACGCCGTGTTGCCGCACCAACCCGGCAGATAATATGGATGCATTAGAATTACTTTATTGGTACTTTATACAGATATGCTTATTATTTTTAATTTCAATCGATCGTGAAAGTTTCGTATCATAGATCAACCATTATTTTCAAGACATGTTTCGATAACTTTGATAATCGAAATATACGATAGTAATATTCAAAGTGTGACTGATATCGGATATTTATTTTCATCCGATCACTTTGTCACGTTCGTCGATAGGTAAAAATGTAATCGTGATTTGTCGTACGTTTCATCACTGGAAGCTGACATCTCAATCTTTTACCGATGCCATTCGTTTCCTGCGAATGATATTTTTATTATACTATTCCATTTAAAAAACAGCGAGAGCCAATTCCGTCATAACTAGTTCTGTTGTGCAAGCATCCTGCCTTCGTCGTTATCGACCGCGGATTTAATTCTCGTATTGAATCTTTAATTTTCCTTTCTTCAACGATAGAACGTTGCTAAGCACTCGAACTATTCCCTTCATTAATCAATTCTCCGGATGCTATCCGTAATAATTCCAATTTCCCCGTAATTGAAGTAGGTATAATTTCTACGGATGCGTTGTTCAATCAAGATTATTTATCGACAATTACATTTTACTCGGTATATTGTGCTGCACATCAGCATTAAGTTAAGTCACATCTTGGATTGTGTCCTTGATGAACGACATATCCGTGCTGTCGAGCGTTTCCTCGAGACCGGAAAGGAAGTCGGCCGTGGGAACGGAACCCACAACCCGCGATATTCCGCCCGAGGCTGCTGCCGCGTAACTCGCCTTTTCTCACCGTCCGCAAATCCGATCACGTCACACAACTGGGAGGCACCCGTATGCATATTAACTTCACCTAAATGGGATACGAAATTATGTTCCTATCTTTCGGGACCAATTGGAAATTATCACGCGAGTTTTGAAGAAAACGGTAATTACTGTGAGAACGGCGATTTCTATTCTAAGACACGAGAAAAATCAAAACAAATCGAACAAAAACATATTTTACTAATTCATTTTTTTTTTCACATTTACAAGTTAACGTTCGTATTGACAAAGCAAGGTAATGTTAATGAATGTTACTATTATTTTCTCTTTTACTGAAGATCGTTTTCTTTCTTCCTAGGTGGTTCCAGCGGCACATTGATATCACGGATGAGCAAGCAGTCCATATTGGGAGTGTCCGACCAGTGGCAAGCAGGAGAACACCGATCGGCCGACTCTCAGAGAATCCTTCGGTACGAGTACAGAGTGACATGTGACGCCCATTACTACGGACAAGGATGCGCCAGTCTCTGCAGACCCAGGGACGATAGATTCGGCCACTATACTTGCTCGCAAACTGGAGAGAGAATCTGCCTGTCTGGCTGGCAAGGAGACTATTGCTCAAAACGTAAGTTTTACATCATTACATTCCAGTCTCAGCCATTATTAGAATACTCGCATAACCATTGTTTCCATTCCGTTTACTTTCAGATTTTTAAATATTAAACGTTGCTGTTACAACAACAAACAAGCAATCAGTTACGTTTTACCTTTGTTGTTTTTCTGAAACTCATTAAACCCCGCAATTTAATTGAATAATAAACTAACTCTCCCAATTTTCAATTGCTTATAACATTATCTTCCGAAATCTTTCATTTGTTCTGATTGTACCATGAGAAAAATTTTGTGCATTTAAAATTTCATGTGATGAGTGCAATTAGATGGCTAGCCGATTAGATGTACATGACAGACATGCAATTTAATATATTATTAAAAAAATTCTTTTTACTTCTTCACATCTCAGTGATTCTGTCCGAGGCACCCGAATGTCGTGAGCATCGACAAATTGGAGCATCGACTATTGCAGCTCCATTCATCTAGCCTAATGAATTCCGTCCGTTAATTGATGGTGTCGTGTGAACATTTTTAATTTCTCTTCCTCATTATCTTCTCCCCTGGCCCGCACCGCATTTCCCATCGCTATTCTGAATAATGTAACTGTGACATTTTTTTGTTGTTGCGATTTCAAACAATTCTCGATAGTTTAGACATTCGATCTGATTTTGTGCACAAATGCGCGAACTCTCAGCGTTAAGATATCGGATGTAGTTTGCGGTCGCATAAAAACATTTTTCAATCACGGCTACGTCCCTCACTCTTTACGTCCACCATATTCCTCACCTGCAATCCTTTCCAACCTGTATCTCTGCGCCTGGTCCACGATCTCGTTCGGTTCCCACACTTGCGGCCATTATGCCGCCATTACTGCTGTCCGATGAATCGCTCCTTACCGCTCCTGTTATTAAATACCATTTTTAAAAACGTTTTCCACCGAAACGCGATGTTTTTGTTTTCGGTTCCGAAGATGTCTGGCGTGATCTGGTTGCATTAAATCCTTCCGTCCGCCCTTCTTATCTGTTTGTTTTCTCTTCGTGTGGTAGAATCTCTCTTATTTTGCATTTAATCATTTTACACACTTTGGATCTTCGAGTCTTTATATCCATCATTATATATATAACTCAACATATTCTTATGAACTCATTCGTGTTCATTTTGTAGGCATAATTTATTGTGGATAATAACGAGTATGGATCGATTTGTGTTCGATAGTTTTTTTTTCTCCATCGAACTTAACTGGAAGCTGTTTTCCGGGTTCACCTGTTTAATACTTGTGGTAATCACAGGTGGTTATTTTCGATGTGCATTTTTCGAGATCTTACCCATATTAACATAATATTTTAAATGTAATAGGTATATTATTTTACTTTTAAAATGTGGGAATCGGAAATGGTTTCCAAAATCTCGATTTGGGAAGTTGACGACAAAACGTTTCATCCGGTAAATATTCTACAAATGAAAAAAAATCAAACCGAATCGTTTCAAAAAAAAAAAAAAACAGCCGGGTGTGTTGGCAACAAAAGATGTTTAGTAGCAAAGATGAATTGCTCGCAGCGGCAGCGTGGGAAGGTCGCGCCTCCCTCTTTTACCTGCTGTGCTCCCGATCCTAGCAAAAAACACATCCTTACTTGAGTGATCTTAATGGGATCGTGTTGTTGTTTTCCTATTATTTGTGGGATGTTTAATTTAGATAGACTCTATTAATTTTGTAGATCTGTTCGATGTTAATTTGAAACTACCTTTAAAATAAAAACTAGTAATTACAAATTGAAACATTTTCACAATATATTGACAATTCTTGTACCTATCTAACATTTCCAATTTTTTTGGTGCGTTACTTCATTTAAGCACCAATGTCGTTTTATTACCTTGATCTTTCTCCTTGGTAAGTACCTACACCACTCGAAATCCTGCCATCGATCTCACAATATCTTCGATCAGCCTGTCCATATCTTTCGACTCTTCATTTGTCCGTCCAGTTTAACTCTTTTATGTTCCTTTGCGATAAGATCTCGGTGGTGTCAAATTCATTTACATTTTCACTCCAACGAATAACGTATCGCTTGTTTATTATGAGAGTCAGTATGTCTTCCCATTATCTGCCAGCTGAGATTTGTACGTGGAATAGGTAGGTACACGAAAATATCTTTAGGTTCGGTCCCATTGTTTTTTTTTGTGGGTTTCTTCTTATTTTGATGTCACACCATTTTGTATCACTGATGGGAATTCGTTCATGATTTTCAAATAACTATTTTTGTAATTAAAATATTCTATGTTATGACGTATTAACGTTTGTTTGGAGTTTTTTCGCAAATGTGTGCCTAGTATGTAGTTTTGCAAGGCTGGCTCGTGCATTAAAAGTTTGTAGGACATCAGCACCTGCCAGTTGAAAAAGGGGGGTCTTGCTTCAATGACGTCACCATCCCACTGCACGTGGCCCGCATTCAATTTTTACGCGACTTTGAGGGTTGTTGG
Organism: Molanna angustata; assembly: GCA_963576475.1. Classification (NCBI taxonomy): domain Eukaryota; kingdom Metazoa; phylum Arthropoda; class Insecta; order Trichoptera; family Molannidae; genus Molanna; species Molanna angustata. The sequence goes on from OY754981.1 coordinate 1,164,816, forward strand.
TCGAATCGAGCCGAGCCGGTCCCGTGCTCATTGCGGCCTTTCAATAATTACAACAAAATAATAATTCGCTCCGTTCAGTTTTGTTGTACAGACCTTGGGATATCAGGTCGTAGTTTCATAGCGTCGCTCATTCCCCCTCTCGCTCCCATCAATTGATTCAATACTTGGCTCTAGCTTTTCTGTCCCCCTCCGAGTCATGGCATTTAGGCAAGGGTTATAAGCACTGGACAGCTGTGCACTGGTTCTGGTCTGACGACCTCTATGAAAAAGAGACACAACATATCTACATACTCTTATAAAACCGACACTTCAATTTTTCTTGTCCTTGCATTTTTTCCAAAAAGATGTTTATAGTTACAAAAAAATAATTTCTTTCTGAATTTGTATATTGATTTATTTTTTTATTTATTTTTTCTTAATTATTATTTCGCATTATAAATTCGTTAAATTTTTGCTTAAACACGTCTCACTGCTTTTTGGTACAGACGTTTTCATAAAATAGTAGAGTAAGCTATGTAGCTCTAGTGCTATAGCATTACCTACATTTGTCCCCTATCTTTAGGGGAATAAACCTACTTAACAATTTGTGTTAGTATCTATATTATATTCTTCTAACGGTTTTTTCATGTTATCACAACCGTTTTATAAGCATTTTACATTAATTGTGGAATAGAGTTACTAAGTTATGTTATTCGGATTAATACCTGACGCTCTTAAATATTTACACGTCCTTCACTATAATTAGACCAAAGTAACATTTTAATCGTTGATTCAGTAAACATGTCTTTTTGTACTGTCGGCTGTTTGAGAGAAGGGACACAAACATCATGTACAAAATTAGAATGTTCGTTCATCTGTTGATGAAATAATTAGTAGGTGAGTCGTTAAAGATACAAGCTGATCGATCTAAGTAAACATGTTTAGGAACAGATACCGTGACTAGAATACTGGAACACCACGTTTCTGTTTGACCTAGGAATGTGGATGACGTTAACCAAACGTTTGCAGCCATAATCGATGAATATACTAACTTAAATTTTATCTTCATGTTTTGAATAATTTGAATGCGAGTTTTTAGACGGTACCCGCTGATGAAATTGCACTCTCATGCGTCGCGCGCACATTTATGAAAATGGATCCGTTGCAAAAAGCGTCAATATTTTTAGCAGAAATGTACGAAGATTGCAGTCCCGAACCACACACGTGCTACGGATTTAGCCCAACTCGTCCCTTTTTTCGTCAACTTTTGTTTTTCCGTCTGCATCTTTTGCTCCAATTTTGTGTTTCACTTTGACTTTTGACTGACTGTTTTCTTCTTTTTGTCCACAGCTCGCTGCCTGCCCGGCTGTGACTCCGACCACGGCCATTGCAACAAGCCAGACGAGTGCATGTAAGTATACATTCATTACGAATAATGTACCAAGTACAAATTTAAACTTCAATTTTATTTTAAAACCATTCAAAATGATTTGTGAATCTTTGGATCATGTGAATTAAATTAAATTGAATATTTTTTGATCGTGATAAGATAAGTATCATCTACAACTCCAATTGAACGTTGTCGTTCATTTTTACTGTGTTAATGAATAATATATTGCGTTTAAATACATATGTTTGGTATTTATCTGAACCTTAGAGCCAATGAGAAATTACACTGTATACTTGGGTATTGTACAAAAGGCAGTTTTGTGACCAGTAGTATGTAGGTACAAGCAGCAGTGTTGTATCAGAATCACCTGCCTCTCGCATTCGGACAGTAAAATACAGTATCCCTGAAGCAACATTCTCATTCTAATTCCAAAGACGTCATTCCGTCGCATCGCTCTGTCGCGCGCATTTTTTACCCTTTCCCAATATCGTTTACTTTGTACGACACCAGATCGTCCGCTCTCTCTCGCCTGTATCAATATTAATCGCGTTTATCATTATCGTTTTGCAGGATATTTAATAGCGTATTTTATGCCCGTTTCGATGGCGCCTGCTTTTTGTGCCCTCGCACGACTTGCGGCCATCTTGCGCGGTGGCCGGTCGGTGGGGTTTTTATCCACGAGGAATTCTGTACTCTGTGTTATGTCGTTGCCTGCATGCCAAAGCTGCATTGAAATGTTTTTATATCTTCAATGTACTGTCGTTTCATTGATCGACTACATATGGATTAAACTGCGCTGACGAGTGTTTCATTCACTTTTCTTTTTCGTCCCTTTGAATCATCAATGCTATGAATAATTATCAACTCGAGTCTGTCGTTATGTTGTGACCAATGTGTTGCCTACAGAATTTTAACTTGTTTGAACACAACATCTCCACGATAATATACATATATTAAAGATAATCTTTTCTTTTAATGACGTATTTTTAGACTTGATTCGTTTGAAATTTTATCATACTCAATCTACTTAATAATTTCAATTTTAAGACTGTGTAAGGACTACCTTCTCTTCATTCTGTAATCATTATTGATATCGCTTTCAAAAAATGGTTTGCGTATGCAATATGCAACGTTCTTTGTTAAATAGCCCTTTCAAACAATTCCGAATCATTTCTGTGGAGTGGCTCGTAATGCATTGTTTCGATTGCGCAGATAAAGGTTTATTTTATTGGATTCTCGACGCGGACTCGATTTCGATATCAGGAGTGGTGATCAGCTGAGGCGGTATCTTCAGGCGCCCCTCTCCACTTGACTTACTTCCGCGCCACTTGTAGCGCGCGGCCACTTCATTCTCCAGACGGCTCCTTAAACACTCAAAACCTTGTGAACCATTATACTGCCCGGATAACACTCATAATTACAGCCACAAAAAATAAATATACAATATATACGTTTGGTCGACAAACGATTTTATCACGGCCATGTATACCTAAGGACGTATAAGATTTGTTAAATCGAAATGCACCTTTCTCCTGGTAGTGCGGAATTCTCCCGTGAGAAGATTTCTTATCTCGTGACACGCGATCGATCATTGAAACTTTCGGTTCTTTGAATAGCAGCTTTATATCGAGAAACATATTTAAAAAAACTAGTCTTTTGAAGACGTATTTTCGTTTTATATATTTATTTTAATTAGATATTTTTGTTTTTTAAATAACTAATTAAAACATAGATCACCATTATTGTTATTTAGGTGAGAAATATGTTATTATAATTGTCGTTGCAACTGTTGATCGGTAATCGTTGTATCACTGATGGATGTAGAAGGCTCTCGGAGGCCTCGCCTTGACCCCGGCCGTTCGCCGTGGGAACGTGCGCCCCGAGATATACCCATCTTTTTCACTCCGCGAATATTTTAAGGCGGTCAGATAAAGACGACATCACTGCCAGTTCTCGAGGAATGCTAAATTATTGCGCATCCCGAGATGCGCACGGACTCGGTTATTTATAGGTCATCCTTTTGCTTTATACCAACTCTGAGGTGGGTATAGGTTCGCGGGGAGGAGTCTGCCTGATACTTTTCAACATTCCTTCAACTTTTTTTGTATTAAAACCTTGTTTCTTTCTTAGCATATTTGAGTGTCTTAAATTAATATACCAAACATATAGATCGGTTTCACCTTTTTTTCGCGTGAAATATATATATATTGTCTTATATTATCGTTAACTAATCTTGTTTTTTCTTTTTCCACAGATGCCATTCCGGTTGGGTCGGCAGATTATGTGACGAATGCGAAAGATATCCCGGCTGTATGCATGGAACATGTCAAAAACCGTGGGATTGCTTCTGCGACGAAGGATGGGGCGGTCTATTTTGCAACCAGGACCTCAACTATTGCACAAACCATCGGCCCTGTCACAACAACGGAACCTGTTTTAACACCGGACCTGGCTCTTATACGTGCGCCTGTCCAGCAGGATTCACAGGAACTGATTGTCAAATCGAAGTAGATGGATGTTCTAACAAACCGTGCCAAAATGGAGGAACATGCAGAGAAGGAGGTTCCCACTATCGCTGTGACTGTCCAGACGGATGGTCAGGTATACATTGCGAGACACCGGCGAAGAAGTGTTCGGACAATCCATGTCGACACGGAGGCACTTGCAGAGACCGACCTGGTGGATATTCCTGCTCCTGTCCACCGGGACACACAGGTTCTGACTGCGAAAGGGAAATCGACGACTGCGCCTCGGCCCCATGCCTCAATGGCGGAACTTGCACCAAAACTTTCGGAGGCGGACACACCTGCAAGTGTCCCAAAGGATTCATCGGAGACCATTGCCAGACCGACGAAGACGACTGTCACGGAAACCCGTGTTTCAACGGCGGTAGCTGCGTGGATCTCGTGGGTGGTTATCGTTGTCAGTGTGTTCCTGGATACATCGACCGCTTGTGCCAAACCAAAGTTAATTTGTGCCTCACTCTCCCATGTGCCAACGGTGGCCAGTGTACCGACTTAGATAATGACTATAAGTGTAATTGTCGCGCTGGATTTACCGGTAAAGATTGTAGCGTGGACATTGACGAGTGCCAATCTTCGCCGTGTCTCAACGGCGGAACGTGCATCAACCGAGTGAACAACTTCACCTGCGCATGTGCCGGCAGTTGGAGCGGCAGGCGGTGCGAAGAGTCGACTGACGGAGTCATAGCCGGAGCTGACAGCGCCGGAACCGGCAGCCTCTCGAGAAGAGTGGCCACGGACGGAACTCTGTCCGCGCAGCACGTGGCCGCCATAGCCGCCCTAGCCGGTGGTCTCCCCGCCCTATTGCTGTTGGCCGCTGGAGTGGCAGCCTGCCTGCAGAGGAAGAGGAAACGCAGACGCGCTGCCGCCGACCGGGAGGCTCGCCTGCAGAATGAGAGGAACACGCACGCGTCCCTGTCCAAAAGGGATCCTCACGTGATCAAAAATACGTGGGGAAAGTGTGTGAACAATGTGACGGCATCCAACAGCCATGTGTCGGAGCTGTCAGAGTGTCAGAACGCGCACAACGTCAGCGTGGCTGAGTCGGAGTGCTCCGGCAAGGGTGGGGGAGGGGTAGGAGGTGGCGGCGGGGGTGGAGGTCCCCTCTCTAGAGCGAGATCACACAAACAGCTCAATACGGAGTCAGCAGCGCGACTGCTCTCTGCGAGGCTCAGCCTTCTATCGGCGGACTCACTCTGCACAGCGAGGTAACTATCTTTTCTTACATGCATTCATTTTGTAATATAAATAAAAATCTTTTGTCATATACAATATATATTTGCTTTGATTCGTTTCATGTGTATCTAATGATTATTTTTCTTTTGTTTCAGTGATGCGTCGCTTGTGAAAAGGCCAGCTTGTGGTTCAGAAAAGACAACTAGTGTATATGTAATAGAAGATCACTATCTTAGGCCGGACCCTGGGACGTTTGCGACGCAGGTCTAGCGACCGACCGTGTGTTTAGACGAAAAGACATTGTATATAAAATTCGCCAATTATAATAATTGTAATTATCGACTGTGAATATATATAAATATATAAAAATAATAACGAATAAAAGACAATACTATAAAATGTGGCGGATGATGTGCCGGTATGATGGCGGGTCGTGTTAGTGCTGCGCTATCGTATCAATCAAAATGGTGGACAATATTGGGTGACTTTTGTGATCCTGGTGAACTTTTACCACGGACAAGTGACGATGTTAACAAACACTTCAAGAGTTTAACAATAAACAAAAGGAAATGTGATTCTAATATCGTCCCGCCTCTTCCTTCGGCCACGGACCCGCTCACGCCAGATTGTACAGCTAAAATAGACTAAAACTAATTTATTCTGCATGTCCTAGTTGTTAGTTTTTTCACGAAAGTTATGTTTAGACTTTAGTGATACGAAGTTGTGTATATTATAAACCAAGGGCTGTGCGGCCCCGTGCCTCGTATGTAAATATGATATGTAAATAGATATATTATATAATTATTACTATTATTTAGGGCCGTGGAAGCAAAACAAAGTATCGGGTTCGATTCCCCTAGGGGGTTCTTCCGTTAGCGCCGATCATCTCCGTTGCAGTTGCCTTTTTTCTCTTCGGCTATCGAATGTTCTCGCATCATTCCTAACCAATTCGTCGTTCACTCGTCAAATGACACGAATAAAACCATTTTGGTGAAGACTGCCGCTAATTGATCAATTTGGACGCGGTCCCCCGTTACAGCGAATAATTTTCTGTGAAAAATATTCCTTAATTGTCCGGTGGGCCGCGCTTAAATTTCAATTTATATCCCATTTAGAACACCTTTTTTACATTTTCACGCTATTTTTTATGCGAATTTTTTGTACGCGAATGTGCTAATTATATATCTGTAAACGTTATTTGCCAATCAATATTCATCCGCCGTCCGTTATTACGGCGATGACTATTGATTATTCAAATGACCCTTAATTTATGTATAGAAATGTGATAAATGCATGTTATTTCAATAAAAAAAAATCGTTTTGATAGCATTTGGGAAGAACGCACCGGGCGCTATGATCTCAGGCATATCGACAGGCCCCAAAACCTACGATTCGTCTAACCCCTGACTTGAAAAGCCCTGACTTAAATGGAAAGATGTGATCATGTTTTCTTAAGATAAAAATATTACACTTAATTTAAAATTTCTCTACTAAGTCAAAAATGAGATCATTCTATTCTTAAATATAATATATTTACATGTAAAAGCATAATATTGGGACTGATGTTTTTTTAATAACTTTCCATAATTTTTTTATTGATATTTTTTTAATTTTTACAATGTACCGGTGGCGAGTACAATCATTTTAATGTTTTTATTTTAATCCAAATAGTTTTTTTTTCTTTTGAAGGCAATGATTGGACGATTATGTTGGACGATAGATATGGATATCGTTAAACCATGTTCCTGTAATGTAAAATTTAAGTAACTTAATATGATTAGATAAGGTATTGAAAACTAAGTCATTATATCAAAAAAAAAATATATCTAAAAAAGTAAACATTTGTAAAAGAAATGCATTAAAATGTTCAGACAATATTCTCATATATGCCATCTACTTTTTTTACGCATAATATTTTTACCTCTGAATACTAAATATTTATTTTTTTATTTTTATCAGTTTGGGCTTGTCGCAAGTTTTATCACAAACAAAATAGCTTAGCATACATTATATTATATAAAAAAATGTTTAACCAATTTTAAATTTTTTTTATGAATTTGAAAAAATTGTACTTGTGCTATCAAGAAAACTAGCTTTCACTTGATACTATTTTCAATTTCTAGTTTATTTATTCATTTTATTTTCTTGCGACAGTCCGAATTAATTCAATTGACCACTGAATTGTATTGCATGATAAAAATATTCTTCTCTGTATTGTTTTTTTTTTTGTATTAAATCAATCATCAGTGATTTTATTGTAATTGTTTTATTATTATAAAGGTTCAGTCAATTATATTTTGTTTATTTTTTTTTTGTTTAATGTATCAAATCACTGGATCAGGTAATTTTTTTGTAGAAAAAATCAATTTATTGAACATCCTTATTACATTTACAAGAAACCGTCGTTTCAATAGATTTTCAAAATTTTTTTTTTGTTTTGTATGTCGTATATCGCAAGCAAATGTTAAAAACATCCGATTTAACAGCTATTATGTCTGCTTTATACATTTTTTTTTCGTTGTAGTAGGGATTATGTACTATCGAATTTCGTTTAAACGGGGATTTCTTGTACTTTGTGTTAAAATAATGTTATTGAATTGATTTTGAACTGTCAATTGCTAATCAATACTAAATGTTTATGCAAAAAATATTATAATTATTGAATTCCGTATACTAAATAATATATTGTCAATATTATGAACTTATTAAATTATTCTTAATTTAAAAGACTTGATTAGTTGCTGTGTGTTATTTTTTGTTTATATTTGTAAATCGAGTTGAATGACAAAGAAAATGACAAATAAATTGTAATTATGTATAATCATTTAAAAATTTCTAATTTTAAGTTCGAAATAATTACATTTTAACGATTACTAACTAGTATTCCCCGTTCACCAAAATTCTGTAACTACTTTTTTTATTTGAAGTTCTAAGTTAAATAATATTTTTTATAAGTATTTTCTATCATCTTAAGGTGAAATATTAAAAAAAAAGATATATTTACTATTATTTTTAAATTTATATTAAAGCCTATTGATTTTTTTTTTTAAATCAATGTAGCACAATTCAAATTCCCCGTTTTAGCGTTTTTTAATATTTCAATTTTTTGTCATTTTTTTTTGCATTGCTTGATAAACAAGATGTCTGACGACATTGTATAAAATGTATCATTGCTCTGTACTGGCCAGGAAACCTATAGTTGAAGATTTTTTGTAATTATTTATGTAAATAGAATATTATTGTCGCGATCGAAAAAAACTAATTATAGTTATCGTAATTAAAAATGAAAATAATAAATATTATTATATCGAAATATCGTAATCATGTCGGAAATATAAATAATCAATACAAAAACGTGCATTTTTGAAAAAAAATATCTTCTAGATCATTTTAACAGTGTGTAAAATTTAGTAGTAATTTTTTTTTTTTTTGAAAAATTTTTTTTTTTCAAGAATAAAACGAATCACAGCCATCACAGCCTCTGGTGATGTGAAAGTTTATAAACCCTTATTATCATTTTTTTGTGATTCAAAAATTTTTTATTTTTATTCAGTATTATAATTTTAGTGACGTTTTTCAAATTTCGTATTATTTTTTTAATATTTTCTCTTTTTTTCTGTAATATTCCTAATTTTTTTTTCGTATTTTCGTTCATGTATCAAATAAATTACATGCTATTGTTTCTTCATATCTTTATGTTGTGAGGGTTATCAATTTTTACACTGATTGTTATATTTTTTTCCTTATTTTGTGTATTTTGTAAGGAAATAATTCACCATGAATTTTATCATGGTGAATTATTTCTATGACAATTGACGAACCACGTTCCTGATACAAATATATTATGTGACTTCTACCTAACTGCATGATTAAAATATTGAACCTGCGGTATTATTAAAATGTTAAATAAAAAAAAACATTGTTTATTAAAAATATAACATCTTTTATTCCTACCCCAAATCACCCATTCACCATTACTCGTTCTGATTATGGGGACTGATAACAGTCCCTTCCAGAACTTTGAAGAGTTCTCACTCTAGAACTCTGAAACCTGCAGACACTGTACTTTTTATTTTATAATCTTAGGCATCTCGCCCTTACAAGAGTGCCGTATTGAACAAGGAAGACTAAAATCTAGTTATTAGATATAGTTACATTTGCAGAGATTAATATCGTTTATTAATTAGACAACAGAGCCTGGAAAAGATAAGACGATATTAACAGGCAATGGTACTTTTAAGTTGGGATAGGTGGTGCATGGGATATTCATATAACACGTTATCACGTGTTTCAAAGTCTGCTCAGCATACACTGAATCATTAATATTTTGACACTGCATTAGTAGAAATAACTCTAAAGAATCTGAATAAAGATATTTGTAAATTAAAGACCACTGATAAAATAGTATCGGTCTTCGTGGCTCAGTTGAGTAGATAATATTTTCCTCCCGAGCCAAACCTTTCGGGTTCGATTACCGGTGGAGACAATGTTTTTCAATCCTGATTTGTCAATATGTCTCCAGAATGTCGTTTGATTTGTAGAGAAATACAAAACTCGACTATTAGCGCCCATAAAATAAAACTGAATCAATGCAACTTTCTTTTTCTTCTAAGTGAAACTATATGGATTCTATGAAATAATTCGTAGTATACTTACTGCTAGCCATTTTCTCTCCACTGCTGGATATAAGCCTCTTCAAAACTCGAGCAATATGAACCACTGCTTTCCCATCATTTGGACAATATCGTCAGCCCGTCTCCTCTGGGATCTTCCCGCACTTCTTTTGTTCCTCCACAGCCTCCATTCAATAATTCTAGAAATCCATCTGCCATCCTCTCGCCTTGCCCATTGCCAATTCAGATTGGGGACTATCAAAAATGTCGACGATTTTTGTCTTTTGTAGGATAATTACATATCTTATTTTGTCTCTCAAGCTAATGTTTAGCATTTGTCTCTCCATGGCACGCTGCACACACCTCAGCTTTCGTTTATCCGCAAGTGTTAACGTTATTTATTTATTATTTCCATCAACGGCTAAATAGCCTTTTACAAATACATACAAAATAAAGTAGTACAAACACGTTTAATACATATGTACAATAATATTATAACGTTATAGTCTAGTCTAATAATATTTTATCACTGGCTGGATACACGAATCATAGAAGCTGTAGATGATCATTTATTTATTTGGGAAGCCAACAGCTCATTTACATTTTTTATAATACAAATTTTAACATAGAATTCAGAGCCAATAACAAGATTTCCATCAATAACAAGAAAATACTGTAAACAACTCATGTTACACGCACACACACACACACACACACACACACACACACACACACACACACGCACACACACACACACATGCACATATACAATTTGTTTGGGATGGATAGGAGGGTACGAGGGAGGAAAATTAGGAGCGTATCACCTTCAATATCTCGCGACGAAACTTATCATATTTCACATTGAAGATGTCCACCCCGCCCCGGCTGAGAACAACGTGTTATGAGAATCACATACGCGTGGAATTGTAGCATTCTTTCTGATATTTGTTCTACATACCGGAACATGTAAAAGTTCAGATCGGCGAACCATTCTACCTGGAACATGGATACCCACTAGGTTAACAAGCTCAGGTGAGTCGATGGCACCGTTCAGAATTTTATGCATCAGCGATCATGTTTACCTAGGTCATATAATAAAACTTGTTAAGGAAAATCAAACGGCAGAAACTACTGGACGTATAGGATTGGAATAAAATATGTATTTAAAAATAAAGTCCCCATAAATCTCAAGAGAAAACTTTATCATTAGCGAAGATATCGTTGAACCGAAGGAAATGATTGAAGAGCTACAACAAGCATCTTCCCAAATTGGCCTTGAAATGAACATAAGTAAACAAAAAACAGCAGAATATCGATATATGGGAAATTATAGAATAAATTCATGGTAAACCAAGTAGTAAAAAATAAATAAAATAAATAAACAAATAGTATCCTCAAAGTTATATTTTTTAGACTCGTTAATTTATTGGTTGTTATTGATAACAAACAAGGACAGATCCACCATACATTGGTTGTTATTGATAACAAACAAGGACAGATCCACCATACATTGGTTGTTATTGATAACAAACAAGGACAGATCCACCATACATTGGTTGTTATTAATAACAAACAAGGACAGATCCACCATACATAGGTTCAAATGGTGCAGTTATGAAATTTGGAGCGACAAAAACAAAGAAATTGATCAAAAACTACAAATAAGAAGAAAATAATTATAAATCAACCCTGACATAAAACAACTATCCAGTCGAATTCAAAATCTTTTTTACTCCTCACCAACCCAAGGGGATATAATGGGGAGTTATATTTTATATTTTTTATAGCAGATTATCAACTAGTATCAGGCTGAGATTTTATTCTATGTGCTATGTACGGCGTGTTTATTTTAACTTATTGATTATAGACTAAAGTACTCATTTGATTCCTTTCAAATTTTGAAAATTTGTATATCTAATACTCGCTTAAACCCCATTAGATTTTGAAGAATATCTGAATAGTGCTTCTTTATTTTTTTAAGTGTCAAATATTTTAAAGTGACCCCAAGCTCAGGAAACTTAAAATTTAATATTTTTATTTTCAAATTGGTAAAAAGGCATATCACATTCATAAGATTGCATTGAAATATATCAAGGTTTCGTTATAAAATATTTAAATCATAAATAATTTAACAAACTCATTTCATGAAACTCAACATTTTCATTTCATGAAAATGTTGAGTTTCATGTAATGTTATAAGATTGGTCTGCACCAAGCACTTTCGACATCTCCATTATACGCCTCTATCTTATAGTACAGCGCACATCACCAAACACCTGGTTCATAATATAATTGTCTCTGGGGCTACCTCTATGGTTTTTGCCTTTCGACATTCGATCAGACCAGATTCCCTATCCAATTGGATCGTTGTAGAGCAAACCTCTTTAGGAGTTGCCTTATTTCTCTGTTCAGTAGGTACTTATATCGTTTCGGATGTGGTTTGACCAATGATTCCTCGTCATCGATCTGAAGCACTACAACTCGAAAGCATACTAATACTTGATAGTAATAATACAAATGTTGATACTTAAAAAATACTGGAATATGTTTCTTAATGAGAAATCAATACGAAAATTCATTATTATTTCACGAGGAATGGAAATATTCGATAAAAACTAAACAGTTGTGTAACATGAAACCTTGGATCTATAGGTAATGATACATTAATATGCTAGAATTTACAAAAAAATACCGATTCTTTTTATTTCCACCTAAAATTATGAGGTATTACCTAATGTATATTATTTTATTTATTTGCATCCTATCAATATTATAAAAACAATATCATATATTAAAATAAACAAATGGAAAAAAAAACAACGATGAAAATCAAATAACTATAAACATCTAAAGTAATAAAGCAATCAAAATGTTAGTGTATGTGTGTGTGTGTGTGTGTTTGTCTCACGCCTTCTGAAAAACCAAGAGCATCTAAAAATCTAATTTATGTGCGAACGTGTACCAGTATACCTGATGCAGTGTCACGCTAAAAATTATGCGATAAAAATGCTGAATTTTAAAAATATTTCAAAAATTATTTTTCTCATACAAAATTTTCCATGTCATATCTGTCAAAAAAGTGTACATTTTGCACGCAAATATCTGTTAGTTTAAAAGTTAGAAGTACGTATTTACACGAAAAAAATATATTTTCAAGTATAATTTAGCGTTTAAGTGAAAAACATGGTGAATATTTTGTATAATTATAATGTTTAACTTATTTTTAAAGTAAGCGTTTTGTACATAAATGCCGCCATTTTAATATCTTTTCATACAATATTTCATTTTCCTACCGAATGAATATGTTCTTGAAAATAATAAACCTTTGAAATAAATGTAATTATGAAATAATAAAATGAAACACAAGACATTACAGCAAGTTTTAAGACGTATATTGTAAAAGTCTGTTAATTATTAGTAAAGATATAGGCATAATAAAATTGCATAATTTGTATATAATTTTTGATATTTCGGACAATTTTCATTTTTATGGCATCGAACAAACCAATGTAGGTACCTACATATTATTCAAAAAATGTCTACAAACCATTTGATATTTTTTACATGTTCTATGGTTACTATGGTAACGGACACATTCTAATATTCAAATAAAATTTGTTATAAATCGAATTCGAATTAATTTAGATCATCATAGTAGGTAGGTACCTACATACCTAATACTACTTAAAAACCAACAATATACTAATTTCGTATAGGAAAATTATTAAACTATCTTAGGTTAACTACAATACACATGTCATTCAATCTACAAACTATTTCCTATAGTGAAATTCTTCTTTTATTTAAGTAGACCTTTGGGTGATTTTTTATACAAACTATTTCTTGGAGTTTAATTCTTCTTCCTCTTCTTTTGTGAAGTCATTTGGGACAGTTCATAAATAAACTATTTCCTATAGTCTAATTTTTCTTTTTCTTAATTTATGTAGACCTTGGGTGAGTTTTTATACAAACTATTTCCTAAAGTCTAATTCATCTTCTTCCTCTTCTTTTATGTAGCCCTTTGGGTGAGTTTTTAAACTTATTCCTATTATCTGATTCTTTTTCTTCTTATTTTATGTAGACCTCTGGGCCAGTTTTGATACCAACTATTTCTTTTAACGTAATTCTTCTTTTTCTAATTTTATGTAGACCTTTGTTGAATTTTGTATAAACTAACTTCCTATAGTCTAATATTTTCCTTTAGTCTAATTCTTCTTCGTCTTCTTTTATGTTGACCTTTGCGTTAGTTTTTATACAATCTATTTCCTGACGTATAATTATTCTTCTAATATGTAGACCTTTGGGTCAGTTTTTATAGTAACTACTTTCTATAGTCTTATTCGTCTTTTTCTTATTTTTTGTAGATCTTTTGGTTAGTTTTTATGCAAACTATTTCCTTTAGTCTAATTCTTCGTTTTCTTATTTAATGTAGACGTTGGGTGAATTTTATATAAAATATTTCCTATAGTTCAATTCATCTTCTTCTTCTTTTATGAAGACCATTTGGTCAGTTTTTTATATAATACATTTACTATTGTGTAATTCTTCTATTGCATCTTTTATGTAGACCATTGGGTCAGTTTTTATTACAAACTATTTGTTATAGTCTTATACTTATTTTTTTTTCATTTAGTCTTTTGGGTTAGTTTTAAGTCTTATAGTCTATTGTATAGAAATATTATAAACAACATGCACACTTGACGAAAATACATAAAACGAATGGGATGTGACCATCACTAGAATCTTCTCAATACTTTTTTTCAATCGAAATTTACACCATTTATTATATCATCATATATTGCTTAATTTTCAATAAATACACATTTGATTTTGATGAAAATATAATAAAAAATCGGGGTTGTGGCCATTACTGGACTCTTCACAACGTTTATATTCAAATTAAAAACTATTTAAGTCTTCTTCTGTAATGTAGATCAGTTTTATTGTGCAAAAATATAATAATCTATAGGTATACACACTTGACGAAAAATATAAAAACGAATGGGATGTGACCAACACTAGAATCTTTTCAGTACTTTTGTTTATTTAATTTTTAAGCCATTTCCCATCATCCAAAATTACTAAACATTTAAAACACATTTGCGTTCGATGACAATATATAATAATAGGGCTTGTGGCCAAATCCAAACTCTTTACAACGTTGTCTCTTTATAATCAGTCATATTTAAAACCATTTACCATAGTCCATGCGTGCAGATATTGTATCTACCTACTTATATATAAAAACAAATGGGTTGTGACCATCACTTGAACATTTTACATCGCTTAAACTCAATTAAATTTCAAACTACTTTTCATACTACGAATTAGCAAATATTTTTTGTGACAATATTATATAAACGATTGCTTATTCCTTCACTAATTTACATTCTTGGCCAACGGCGGGACATTAAAGCTAGTTAACAATAAGTAGAAGAATGTAAATGACACCTATAGATTTATGTCTTTGGCAGTCCTTTCTGAGTTGGTACTACGTCTTCAACTATCCGACACTTTACCTATAAAATGAAGTCCATTGAGCGCTTAAAGTGATCACGTAAACCAGTCGATGACAGGTCGTAAGGCCTGTAGATGCCTGATTCCCGGTTCTCCTATAAATATATTCTTGCTTAGTTCCTATTGAGACATTAAACTTAATAAAAATTAAAAAAAATAGTCCAGTTAAGTCAAATTTTATGACTTTTCAGCAGGTTGTTATGTAAATAGTTAGGTACACATTATTGTACCTAGTGTAGTGAAGTATGAAAAAAAAATTTCAAAACTGAAATATCTTTGCAACATCTAAGTGATAACTCGAAGTCTTGAAGAATGACGATTATTGATTTATCCACATGAATTCGATTATTTATAAGCTTAATAAAAACGAATGGGTTGTAGCCAACACTAAACTCTCCACACCATAGTAGGTACTTAAATGTTCATTTTTTCTTCTTGAAAGGTTGACAATCTCTATTTCGCATTTTTTTGAAATACATTTCTATACTAGAGTCTACAATCCGAATCTACCCGTTTGCATTCTGTTTCCGGTTGGCTCTCTGATTGGTTGAGATCTCGTAGTATTAAGTCAAATGAGCTGTGAAATTTTATATTAAATGCGAAAAATTAAAAGAATATTATATATTTAATTTATAATAATTTATAATTTAATTTATAAAGCAACTCGCTCACGCGAGTCGCTATTATTATTATACACAAACTTAAACCTAACCTAAGAATGCAGAAAAGAAACTCAGGGGCTAGACGCTACTCATTTCTATTAGATTCCTAAACAAATATAAGATTCCCAGAGGACAAAAGTTTTCACAATACACCATACACACAAAAACATTGTCACGAAACTCATAGTATACATTTTCTACGTGATACCTCTTGAAATTTTTTAATTAAGATTACATTACTAGCAAGATGAGCATGTATGAGACAGTGTATCAATGTTGATGAGGCGATGTATGTGTCAAGATAGAAGAATGCGGTGTTAGGTTCTCACTGCCTACCCCTTGAGGAAGATACAAGTGGAGAGTAAAAAAAGACACTTGTCTATAGAGACATGAAGTTGATCATTCATTTTTCCCATACAGAAGCTATTTTATTTTTGCTATGTACATTTTTCATACAAATATGAAATTTATTTTACATTGATATGGCAGACCATAGATTTTTTTCTTTGAATTTTGACAATCCTTTAATGCATTTTTGATGAGTGTATTTTTATTGTTTCAAAATTTAAAACAGTATAAAAATACCTCGATTTTCCAGACCGTAAGAGCATTATGAAAATTTGGACAGATGAAATCATAGAGAAGAAATTAACGGATATCTATGGAAAACTAATCAGCTCTAAGTTTATAGACTTTACATATATGATATCAATATGAAGTCAATCGGACTTATAGTTTTTTATAAGTACCAGCTTGGTAGATTGCAAATAGTAGGTATATGGAGCTGACAAAATATGTCACAAAACATCTCTTCTTAACGAACTACACTGGTATTGAGAACGAATATTGTTATAATAATAGTACGTACCAATTATTTGTTAAAAAATACATCTTATAACGGTGAACAAACATATCATGCATGTTTTTATTCCTATGATAGGTGTAGGTATGATGTGCGTTGTATTTCTACTAATTGTTATTAAAATAATTATATAAACCGTTAAATAAATCCCATCTATAGCGAGAATTAATTTGTCTTATCATTAAATGCAGCCGTCGTAATAGGTATGTATAACCTAACGACGACAATTGGAAAATTTTTCACGAACTGCAATAAATATTCCTAGAAACGTGATGACCTTAATGCTTAATTAGAAGTTTAAGACGACACACCTCACCAGTGTGTGTATGGAGATGGAGCATTAGCTTAGTATCAATCTGTACTAAATTTAACAACTAAGTACTATCTCTCTACGGAGAGAACTCGTCTGCCTATAATATAACCTCTTCACCTACGCCAAGATATTTAGATTTGAGATTAGTGCATGGTATTTAGAAGATTCTTATATGAACGTTGTAAATTTCATTAATTAAATCGGCAATTATTATTTTTTTTATTAATTTACCCCATACATATATATATAAACATTAAGAATATTTGTTTGTTTTGTCACTTAAAAGTAACGAGTAGATCTAATTTTAAAAATATATTTAATACCCTTTGTCACTTCAAAATAACGAGTTATTATGAGGTCTTATTTTGAAAATATAAGTAAATACCCTTTGTCTCTTCAAAATAACTAGTAGGTATGAGGTCTCACTTTGCAAACATAAGTAATTACCCTTTGTCACTTCAAAATAACGGGCAGGAATGAGGTCTTATTTTGAAAACATAAGTAAATACCCTTTGTCACTTCAAAATAACGAGTAAGAATGAGGTCTTATTTTGAAAACATAAGTAAATACCCTTTGTCACTTCAAAATAACGGGCAGGAATGAGGTCTTATTTTGAAAACACAAGTAAATACCCTTTGTCACTTCAAAATAACGAGTAAGAATGAGGTCTTACTTTGCAAACATAACTAATTACCCTTTGTCACTTCAAAATAACGAGCAGGGATGAGGTCTTATTTTGAAAACATAAGTAAATACCCTTTGTCTCTTCAAAATAACGAGTACGTATGAGGTCTAATGTTGAAAACATATATAAACACCATTTGTCACTTCAAAATAACGAGTAGGTATGAGGTCTTACTTTGCAAACATAAGTAATTACCCTTTGTCACTTCAAAATAACGAATAGGTATGAGGTCTTATTTTTCAAACATAAGTAATCCTTTGTTACTTCAAAATAACAAGTAGGTATTATTTAAAACACAGTACATTATCATCATCATCATCATCAATTGCTCCCCATGGCCTCCTCAAGGAATCGACTCCATTGAACCCTATCCATGGCCTTTTCTTTCCAATTCCGCACAATTAAGTGAGTACATTAGGGCCGAATAAAATTAAAGTCTGAAGGGCAATATTGAGGGACGTCGAGGACCCGGCAAAAGACAGATGTCCTGGCTGCGCATTGTAAGATAATGAACCGGCATCCGGAGTGTGGACGAGCTGTTCGGAACAACCAGGACAGGGAGGCATTCGTCGATGATGCATGACAAAATTTATTGGTTTTGGTGTGATAAGCATTGACTTATTTTCAAAGCGAATAATGTTTTTCAGTACAAAATAACTTCATTTTGTTACTTCAAAATCATCTTTTTCTTGTGCCGCTCCTAACGGAGATTGGCGACCATCACACCGAACTCATCGCGATCCTACGCCAACCTAATGAGTGACGACGCATCCGGAATCCTAAACCACTGACTGAGCTTTTTAAGCCACGATATTCTTTTACGCCCCATACGTCGTCTTCCTTCTATCTTTCCTTCCACTATGAGTTCTAGAAGGATATATTTATCACCACGGAATATATGGACAGAATATTATACGACTTTGCGTCTCTTAACAGCAGTCAGCAACTCTATCTCTTTCTTTCTCCGACATTTTTAAAATTCTTTCGTTGCAGACTCTTTTAACCCATGAGATATGTATCAATCTTCTGTACAGTAGGTTGGGCCGTCCATGTATGGAGAATTCTATTTTTTATCATATCTTAGCGAAAGGGGTCTCAAAATTTGTGCATAAATATTTAGATTTGTGGCAGAATACCTACATCGAATATATGGTATTTCTGTCACAAGAAAAAATCAGTCAAAACAATAAAAGGATAATGACTTCAAAGGTGACACTTTCACTTTTATATGCAACAATAAATAAGTCTTCATACTGACATACCCTAAAGGCTGTTTACCAGGCGACAGTTCAACTACCCCTATTTACCAAAACAATAGGGTATATAAACAAATCAACAAATGACATAGTATCTCTTTACCTGTCTAACTTCTTAGTGAAAACATCGACCTGCTAAAGTACTACTCGCGTGTGAAATTGTTATTATTATTAATTTATAAAAACTCTGTGTTCGTGATATTATACAAATTTGCATTTAATAACTGCATTTTTAATTTTCCGATTTAATAGTACTTATGGTCCTCTTATGACACTTGAAACTGGGACTTGTACGATGTTTTTAGAAAATATAAATTATTTTGAATGTTTCAAATTTCTTGATTTTTCCAAACTAAATAATGTTCCTTTTATTGCGGGTAGAGAATTTTATTTTTAACAATATACATCCGATCAAATTGACTATTACAGCGCGGCTGACAGCTCTCCCGAAATTAACCAACATTTACCTACTTCCTTTCAAATAACGGTTGGCGCGCGACAACACTAGAACAACATGCAATAATGCACTTATAATGACATATTTATTATAACTACTGCGTTCTACGTATTGCAACAAACATAAATGAACATGAGGCAAAAAATTAAAAAAAAAAGACTATTTTGAAATCTTTGACTTCTGGTAGAGGGCCAAAAGTAGTATTGAATATTTTTTTATTATTTTTTAGATTAACAGTATCTCAAATAGCAACTTTCAGACCCCTTTCATGTGTGGATTCGAAAAAAATATAGTACGGCACAGCCTACTGTATTAGTCACATCTCAAATATAGTACGGCACAGCCTACTGTTGGTATAGTCACATCTCAAATATAGTAAGGCACAGCCTACTGTTGGTATAGTCACATCTCAAATATAGTACGGCACAGCCTACTGTATAGTCACATCTCAAATATAGTACGGCACAGCCTACTGTATAGTCACATCTCAAATATAGTACGGCACAGCCTACTGTTGGTATAGTCACATCTCAAATATAGTACGGCACAGCCTACTGTATAGTCACATCTCAAATATAGTACGGCACAGCCTACTGTTGGTATAGTCACATCTCAAATATAGTACGGCACAGCCTACTGTTGGTATAGTCACATCTCAAATATAGTACGGCACAGCCTACTGTTGGTATAGTCACATCTCAAATGCCTCAATTCAACTAACGAGTATTGTTAAAACACATACACATAAGTACATAGGTCCCTATTGCCACTTCAAAATAAACTAATTTATTTAAATAAACTTAATTATTTACTTGGTATTCAATCTCTTGACTATATGCAAGTAACGAATTCATGTAATTTATCTAGATCTAGAGTTCTCTGGCCAGTCTTTTAATCATAAACATCATATAACATACGAGGAAAGACTTGACTTCTTAGAACGTGGAGATCTTATTACATTCAAAATATTATCAGGCCATTATGACTATGTAAACATGAAAAATCTCTTTCAATAAAATATGTAGTCATAACACTAATTTGCGTGGCCATAGCTTAAAACTTGTGAAAAATAGGTTCTCGACAAATTCTCGAAAGCATTTTCTTTCAAATGGAGTGGTGAATAATACTTGGAATAAACTGCCCCAACATGTTTTTGGACGCTGAAAATGTTAATATTTTCAAGAATAGACTGGACTTTTTTTGGACAAAGCAAAATAGTTCAAACAAACAATAAAATTCGACAGTTGATATAGGCACATCAGCCTTGGCTTACTTACTTACTTCCGATGGCCATACAACTCCGGTAGAGCTTTAGCCTCCTGAACAATAGCTTTCCAAGCCTTTCTGTCAGTTGCAGTGGACTCCCAGTCATCACAAACATTAAGCACGTTCAGATTTCGTGTAACATTGTCTATCAATCTCTGCCTTGGTCTTCCCAGGGGTCTCTTGCCCACGGGGTTATTTTGCAGGATACGTTGGCTGTCTGCCTATAAATAAATAATAATAATAATATACTCAAACAAGCAGTTATTATTCCGTCCTACATATAAGTA
Source organism: Molanna angustata (assembly GCA_963576475.1). Taxonomy (NCBI): domain Eukaryota; kingdom Metazoa; phylum Arthropoda; class Insecta; order Trichoptera; family Molannidae; genus Molanna; species Molanna angustata. Next base: position 1,185,802 of record OY754981.1, read on the forward strand.
CCGATCTGTTTCCTAAACGGTGACCCCGACCTCGGATGGGCTACCGCGTATCCCCCACAATATCAAAAAATATACAACAATGAATTCTCGCTACCACACATATTAAATTATCTTCTCAAAAAAAATCTATCTAATACACGTATAGTTATAGGATGTAGATTCGTAATATTATTTTTTATAAGCCGATTGCGGTTAAAAAATATTAATCTTGTATTTTTCACACCGAAAAATGCAACAGGATATTTTATCAATATCGGACATCGAACCCGAGTGTCATTTGCCTATTAAAAAACCAGTTCAATATTTGCCATCTTGCTTCATCTTATATTGACAAGGTTTTAAGTATTTTTTTTAATATTTAATATGATTATTCGATCCATTTAAATATATTGTTCCCTCTTCTTCTATCGTTTCAATCTATAGGATGTTTTGCAGCAAATTTTAGCATCTCTTCTTAAGTAAAATATACAAAGATTTCAAGAATGGAACATGAAGTTCAGGTTGTTTGGAAGAGATTGTATTATGGCAATAAATCCGGTATTGTTCACTTGGATATACTTGAAAGGGAACTCAAACAACAGACTAACATGTACGACACAAAGACGAACGTCGATGATAACATATCATAATCTTTGTCATATAGGAATAAAATAAGATAGAAACATTTTTTTATTTATTCTACGGCCGCTCAAACCTCAGCAAAAAAAAGCAGTTATGTCAAAATATTTTAATGTTAGCGCAGGGTCAAATTTCCTGCTTGTCAGATACTTCTTCTTCAGCTTTTCTCCGTCCACTCCTCCTCCATTTGACTCCACGTCGACCTGTCCTGTGCAGTTTGCATCCAAGAAGTGCCATCATACACATATAAGCGTATATACATATGTATGATGGCACATGTATAAGCGTAGATCATCCTTCCACCTCAGCTGCGGTCGCCCCACACCTTTCTTTGTCGCACGAGGTCTCCAAGTCAGTACACTCTTTGTCCACTTATCGTCCGAGCTTCTGGGTACTTGTCCCGCCCATTTCCAATTCAGAGTCGCCACACGGTGGATTTTATCAGTTACTTTTGATCTTTCTATCACCATTTCATTTCTTATTTTATCACTTAGTGAAAGATATCAAACTGAGAAATTTTTTGCATTGCCAGTGCCAGTGTAAGTACAGTTATCGGCAAATAGCTTGAGAAATCACGTGGGCCACGCAGAGCGCAAATTAAGGATTTTAGCTTGGTTGGAATCTGTGCAAACCTTCCCCCTCTCCTACGATATTTCCCGATGTTATTATGCTTTGTATAAAAATTCGGTGACTATGTTGTATACAATGGTCTGCCTGTCGACTGCACATTTGCATTCATGGGACTCTCTCCATCTATTACTCTTTCTTCTTCGTGTGTCTTGTCGGGTCTCCCCGACTTTGACGATCGATCATGTCTTTTGCGTCTTTCACAAGCCTCATTCCTGTCCATTCCCAAATGTTCCTGAGCCAGGATAGTTGCTTCCTGCCGATCCCTCTAAGGCCTTCAATCCTCCACATTATATATTTAAAATGTATGATTATTTATTTTACCAGACAATTCACACAATATTATTATATGTGTATTAATTGTATTCATTGAAGTCACAAACTTAATAAAATAAATACTAATATTTTATATAATATGTATTATCAATGATAAGATTTTAATGACTTTATTTTTTAATTTATGGGACAAACACAGTCTTATAAAACACACACTATGGATCGTATAACGGGAGTTATTTGAGAAAAATATAAGAAAAACTTGAGGTTTTGCAAGCAGTATTCTCGCAGTACGGGACCTTACCTTTTACTAACATTTTTCTCAAATAACTCCCGTAATATGATATGAAATAAACAAAAACAGATCAATTACGTTTGTCCACAAATGATGATATTAATATAGTTAACATTTAAATATAGTAAGTTTTTTTCCTTTTTATTAATTTTATTCTGATGTTGGTATCTAACATTGACTAAATTAATAATTTTTTATACATGGTCAAATTTTCATATATGAAGTACTTCTTCAAGACGAGTAAAATTACTGCAAACTGTTTTGGTTTACAATTTAAGTAACACTTATTTTTTGACTGTTTGATTGCTTAAAAAATATATTAAAATATAACAGTTATTGTATGTTTGCCTTTGACTGAAAGGAAATTGAAGAAAAATGGATGCTAGAGTAATTACATTTGTTTCTACTATGATATAATATAAAAATAAATAGGTTCATAAAATAAAAATATTAACAAGAAACAAGTTAACGTCGCTATGCATCTATATATAGAGGTTGACATTATAGAACATGCCCATTTGATAAATTCGGTTGGTGTTACTTCGAGGAACGTAGAACAACACGTAGGACTTTCTTTTATTTGCTAATTTGATACCGTAAAGTAAATATGTATTGCTGTTGTACACACTGTATGTCATATTTATATTTTGTTTAGATAGAACCTTGTTGTGTGTATGCAAAGTATGCAAATATGGTTCATTCAGAGATGATTTCCCATGAGTGGAGTCTGTTAAGGCTATGGATGGAGACAAACAAACACCTGTTAGACCGTCTCCATCAACATCCACATCCACTTGTTATCTGACCACCGACCACCATACCTAACGTGTCACTGCAACTAACTTGACATATTCTATCAACCGTTATTTATATGCTCAGTTCCCACAGAACGACATCATATTTTTGATCATTAGTCTTTCAAAGGAATGGATTATGGATTATATTATATTACGACTTGAATAAACGTCGATAATTATATCGAGTTCAATAAATTTATGTTATAACAAGTTGTTGTCAATGGCAACATTGCATTGTCAATAGCAGATTCTTCGACATAGGAAGGTCAAAGAATCTGCTATGCTGTAAAGAATTTCTATTTTATCTGTGGTTTACGATCGCAAATGCAATGTAATTTTATGTTGAATTTTCTTTAGTTTTCTTAAACCGATCAAAATATTCAAGGTTATTATTTGAGTTAGTTTGCTACATTAGTTAGTAACATTACGTTTACGAACGGAAACCTATTTAACTCCATTATTCTATATCATTTATTATCCTATGGTGTTTATAAGAAATCACATTAAACCTACTTAACTCATTTATTATCCTATGGTGTTTATAAGAAATCACATTAAACCTACTTAACTCATTTATTATCCTATGGTGTTTATAATAAATCACATTAAACCTACTTAACTCATTTATTATCCTATGGTGTTTATAAGAAATCACATTAAACCTACTTAACTCATTTATTATCCTATGGTGTTTATAAGAAATCACATTAAACCTACTTAACTCATTTATTATCCTATGGTGTTTATAAGAAATCACATTAAACCTACTTAACTAATTTATTCTCCTATGGTTTTTATACGAAATCCAACTAAACGTACTTAATTCATTTATTCTCCTTTTAGTAGGATTTTGCTTATACAAAATCCTACTCAAGCTACATACTTAACTTATTTATTCTCGTGTGGTGTTTATACAAATCCTGCTAAACCTACTTAATTAATTCTTGTATGGCATATGGTATATCTCGTAAGTTTATATTTTTTATTTTAAGTTGCTAAAACACTATAAGGTCTTTGCAGTAGATTTTTACTTTCAATCGAAAGAGAATATGAACATAAATCGTCTGATTTTTTTATTATTGTAATATTTAAATTACTACTCTTGCTATTTAAAAAAAATCATGTAAATTTTACTTTTCATTACGAAAATATCGTTTATCACATATGATATAGGTATGTACCTACAATGTATTTTCGTGTTTCATTATGAAGGTTATCAAGTGTGCATATTTGTGCACGATATTCTGAAAGACGGAAATGTATGAAGCGTGAACAACAGAAGTTCAAGCTACATTGTATCAGACGATGCATGAATGTGTGTCAAGATATAAAAGTGTGGCGTTCCGTTCTCTCTGACTACCCCATTGTTTGTCCGATGTTGCGGCTGCGTCCGGTGGTGAACAGGGCCAATGGGCTCTATAGCGTCGCCGGCGTGGAAGTGGATCGCGATCTCCCTCGATGACTACCCCATTAAGGACATAGCGTAATGGTATGTAAATATGCAGCTTTATACGTCATGAAAATGTGTTTACAAATAATCAAAGAATGGATCTGTTTCACGAATCTCCTCATATCCCTTTAGATTATTCTTCAGGTTCATATTCATCTTATTTCTTATGTGTTTTATAGGCATTTAATTATGTATGATAACTTCTACATCAGATCCCATGTAGGTAAGTAAGGATCTTTCCAATATAATATGGTAAGGATCACTTAAATCCAATCGATGATATTGATCGTTGGAACAAAATCATTATCATTATATTTATCCTCAAAGTATAACCTGTGATCATTGTATATACAATATACACACATAATATGTACATACACACCCTTGATCCTATCCAAGGAAAGTTTTTGTCAAACACATTGGCGGTCCGTGGTTTATATTATTTTACTCTCCGCTACTATGAAATAGTGAAGAGTTATGAATCATATTTTTAAGCGTATTTTTATAGGTTAGTTTGATCGCGGGCTCCGGAGCGAAATGTCCCGGTATGTAAACCTAATATGTAAAATTTATTTTATGTACCTATTTTACACAAAACGATCTCCTACCAATCGCAAAAACCGTCTGTCGAATAAATGGCAGTCATATTGGGACACAAGCTCACTGAAAAAGGGTAGACTTTACAAAATGACCCAACAAACAATCATCAATAAGCCATGATTCCAAGATAAAGCTTTTGACAAACATTCCATCAGCGTTATGTGTCGTATCCGCATGGGACACTGTTGTACCAGAGAGCATTTAAAAAAATAGGGATGCGAGTGAATGATTAGTGATGAGACACTGGATCATTTATTTCTTGAATGCCCCATAAACGATAGGATAGATCCTTTTTTACCGAGTCAATCGGTCCAATGCCAACAAATGTGAGGACATTATTGAGCTACAATTCCAGGCAGCGTATTTACGTTTCCGTGTTGATTAGAAGGCAAGTACTGCCTCGAATTAGGCACTGGTTTGTAACGCTAATGCAACTCGTGTTGAATTCGAGGCACGAGTCCTCCAAATGCGCACGGTTTAGCGACGCAAACTGTTCCTGCTAATACTTGTTCAATTCGAGGCAATTAATTATTGAATATAGAACATAGGTATATAGCCATGAAGTTCGCGCGCTATTTAATTTCGCTCGCATTCCATCTGTCGTGTTGGTGAACATTTTAATCAAAAAAATCATCAACATTAATGACATTAAAAATCTAACTCTGTAGGTACATAAAATTGAAATTGATTGAAGTAAAATAAATATACAAAAATAATTTAGGTTTTCTCTGTATTTAGACAATTTAATATGTTAACTTAAATGGCTGAGAACACTCTTAACGGGTGAAGAGCCCAAAAAAAAGTGTCTAGGTTTAAGGGAAAGGGAATAGAGCGATATGAATAACCTCGAAGATTTTAAGTTTTTAGTTGAAGAGGTGTGGTTTGAATAAACATTCACTACCCGCCACTGATATTATATTCGTGTATTTTTTGGGAGTCTATTTTGGTAGTTTGTAATAGACGATCCGGACCTATTATTATTTGATCTCATTGTTTTTATAGGCATTATTATTTGTTGTTATTATTGGCTATTAAAGTTCCCGCTCGATCTCGAACACGGATCCCACTTGCCCAAGTCAGGAGCCTAACCTTTCCACCGAGAGGTCACACCAACACCACACATATATAACTACAGACAGACAAACACCGTTGTTTTTTATTCCATTTTTGATACCGCGTTGATGAATACTCACGCACACCAAAATGACCATCTTTTTTTACCTGTAAAACTTTACAATTTAAATGAATAACCTATAGGTATTTAAATTATAAATTAAGGAAAGAAAATTATGAGGATCCAGTAGATTAGAAAAAAAAGCAGCCAAAAAACTGTAGTTTTTTGTATTAACATTGTGGAAATCCATTTTAAAATTAACAAATACCTAAAATATAACACAGTATTTTTCACAATTCTCAGTTATGAGATCCGATGTCTGTGTAAAGTTGGTCAATTTCTTGTAAATTTGAATTTTTGCGGTTTCACAACTCGACTGTCCGCACATAAATTGAAGACAGGAGTCGTTTTAATGTCGACATTGGCATGTCGGTAATGTAGGTACCTACCTCTGTTGTGAGTCACCGTGTGATACTGATAGTCAGTCATGTTCCAAGTTTTGCCATGGGAATCAAGAATGAGAAAGCCACTTCTGTCACACGAGGCTGACGGAGAGTTAAGTATGTCGCTGGAGCCATACTGTGATTTATATATTTCTTTTCAATCGGTATCAATAAATTTATCTGTGACTATAGAATAACCTTAATAATGATTATTTATTTTATTTTGATTAAAAATTTTATAAGTGTAATCACAGAGTATTAGTAACATTTTTTTTAATTTTATTTGAGTTTAATTTGAACAAAAAACAGCGTTAGGACATAAACAATACAATAATGACATCAGGTACTAAGGCCTGTTACATTTTGACGTAGTGATTTAGGAAACAAAAATATTACAAGTTTATAAACAATCTAAAACATAATACCATGTATACAAAACTATGTAAATAATCCAAAACATAAAACGTAAGTACACTTATATGTAAGTACTGCTGGATTCCTTGAAGAAAGTCTTCGCTGACCCTCCGACGGGACATCTTTGTTGAAGAAAAGAACTGAATGTATGGAAGTAACAGTTGTCACGTGACAGGCAAATATCACTTCCATACATTTCTTTTCTTGAGCTAAATGACACGTTTTCTTGGGGAGTAGGACGAAGTCCAACTGCAAATATGCTCTCAGATGCAGTTGATATAGGCGATATCCGTGGCCGCCTACTGAAGTAGCAAGATCTAAGGTCTTGAACGATATTCCTTCTCCATCATTCTTAGATTTTTTTTCTCATTTCAGTCATCAGTCAGCAGGTATATTAGAAAATCAGGCATATATACATTCCCTATCGTAGCCTATTCTCGCAAAAAAAGTCTTGCAATTTTTAGTTTTTCAATTTTTGTTGCAGATGTATCTTTGTGGAACAATGGATCCTATAAAGATAAAATAAACAAATTTCTATATGCTTACCACGATAAAGTATTTTAATGTCAACTAGTTTAGGAGCAAAACGCTCTTTATACCATTAGTCTGTCCAGAAGATATTCTGTAAAAAACTATTTATTTTTCTGTAAAAAATGTGTAGTTAATATTCTTTTCCTCAGACATCTTCCCACTGCTTCCATCCTTCTATATCCTGGGCGTCCCTGTACCACTTCTTTAACGCGACTGTAACTACATTGTCAGCCCATCTTCTTTTCATCTTTAATCTTTCCAAGGTCTCCATTTTAAAATTCGTGATGCCCATCTGTCAACTTTCTATCTTGCCACGAGACCAATACCACTTGAGACTGACAATATGGTATATAATATCGAGATTCTTGGTACGGCATCTAATTTGATCATCTTCTTCTTCTTTATCAGCCTTCTTCTCTCTACTGCTGGAGATAGGCCTCATCCATTTCCTTCCATGTTTGTTTATTTGATGCCATCTGCATCCATTTTCTCCCTGCCGTCCTGACAATATCATCGGTCCATCTTTTTTGGGGCCTACTGATGTCTCTTCTATTTGGCCGTGGTCTCCATTTAAGGATTTTTGGGGCCCAGCGCTCACCAACTTGTCTACTCGGGTCCGATGCCTTATTTCTTCATTTCGGATTCCTTTTTTTTTCCTTGTAATAAATGAATATATCCTTGTTAATCTACGTTAATCTTCCTACGTTCCCTAATATACGCATAAATGCTTGTGCTATAGGTGAACGAAATCGGTTGAGGCAGGATTCGTACTCGCGACCACTGGATTACTAGCCCAGCGTGCTAACCGCTCTGCCATCGTCCCATCTAAGTTTCTCAGACTTACTCCGAGCATGGACCTTTCCATGGATCGCTGCGTGCATTTCAGTTTTTCATTCGAGAGTCATTGTCTCAAGTCCATATGTCATCATCAGCAGTGTGCACATTTCAAGTTTTTCTTTTTAGACATATTGGAATCTCATTATTCTCAAAGAAATGTTTTATTTTATTGTAAGCTACCCAACTCATTCCTATTCTTCTGAGTATTTCTGCTGTCTGGTTCTCTTTTCCCAGTTTAATTTTATGCCCCAAGTATATCCTATATTCCCCACTTTGTCAATGATGTCGTCTTCAATTTTTCTTAAACCAACTTTCTTTGAGGCTTCATGCAGTTATTTGATCATCTGACTTAACTCATTGATTCTGTAGCTTATCTCCAGCATTTGTCTTTACATAGTAGTTAATATTACTTACACAGTAATGAAAACAATATATTTATACTATTTTGCAAGACCGTAAGATAAATCTCGGTATTGGTCTTGCAGTAAGTAACACATGTATCCTGATATTGGCCATACATTTTCTGCAAAATCAATCACAAGACTTATCACTACTGCAGCGGTCAGCAATTCACTAAGCAATAATATTTTTACTGTATGAAGTTGTCGATCCCTGATTACAGTTGTATGCAGAGTGTTTCCATTGTAGCGGTTGTATAATCATTTCAAACAGTTTTAACATAAGACTGATAAGTGGTAGGTATGTGTGTGACATGCATGTCTTATACTGTGAAAGTAATCGTACTTCTTTATGCTAAGATATGAACCATTCATCAACTTATTTCCATATTATTGAGGTTGGAAGTGGAGAACCGAGCTCCATTCACTTCGCTTATATTCGTCCACCGTCTCTTGTCTGATATTTCCACTCACACCAGAGCATCGATCATATAAACCGTCTCGAGGAGTTGTTAATCTGTTATTCAAACTATCTGAGTGTGAGATGTTTTCCAGATAGCCCTTTGATAAATTAGGATGTTCTATAAATGTCAACGCTGTCTCAATCCCTAATATTAAAAGTTCAAATATTACTTCGGTTTGATCACATAATTACACTAATTTAGAAACGGTATTGCAAAAAAACTGAATTTTAATATACATATTAAAGCAACTCTTTATTCTATGTCATAATCCAAAATATACATAGAAATATGTAATTAATTTTACACTTTCAAAGAGGTAACAGCACCACCACCCAGAAGATCAAATTAAAAACAAACATTTGTTAAAGAATCACCAGGAATTTATTATCGGAGAGCATCAATCAGATTACCCGTAGCTGTTAAAGGTAAAGATGCAGATGATAGACCATAGAAAGAGTTAGGGTTGCCAACATACCTTACCAATACAGCCACCTCTACCTACGCCTGCTGCATGCATGTTAAATAATGAAAGACAAACCACGCATTTCAATTTACATCAGCATATTCACTTATCTCCATCAGTGTTTCCGTCCTCCTAGTGTAAATATCCTCAACTAGATTACGGAATGGCCTAAGTGATCAAGTTTAGAAGCATTAATTTATTCAATTATTATGTATTTATTCCTAAATATTCCATCTGCGTCCTACAAATCTCTCCTTACTTTCCTCATTGCTATAATCAGTCTATTTATTGTTGTTGTAAATGCTATTGAAACTTCTCAAAAAGGATATTTTGAAGAGATTGCCTTATGAATATCATAATTCCGAAACGTTTTACATGGCTCATAGGAAATAGATCCTATAATCTTGAAAACATTGTTTCTGTATCAAATCAAATTCTGCATCTAGTCAAATGCGACATATGACAGCCCTTGATAGAGGAGGTACATATTATATGGAAGCAGGTACACATACCTATCCAATTCAATGTATTGTTATATAATCATTTATCAACGTCCATATTGTGAATATATAATGACCCATCAGACGTCACTCGTCTAATTACCAACCAGAGACGTCCAACCGAGGGAGCCTTCAATGAAAGAAACAACCACAGCATTAGCCAGATGTAATAAAGCCATATACACCTAAAGACATCTTGAAGATATTGATGCGGAGATGAAAACTAATAGGAAAGATACCTACATATTTCCCGAACTTGAGACGCTAATATTAGGTATTTTAAATCAGATGACGTAGGTATAAACGTTTACTGAATAATATATTTATCTCTGCAATAACTTACATTGAAACGTACATAAAATAAGCTCAATCCATAAAATCGTCTTCATGAGGTGAAGTGTTATATTATTATTGTTGACTGGATAACCAGAAATAATATTATTTTTAAAGAAATTTTGCTTATAAATAAATGCACTGAAATTCAGAAATGAAATTATACATTTTTCTGCAGATATCAATTAAAACAACCGGAACTAAAAGATAAAAATAATCAACGTATATAACAGAATTAATATAGCAAATAGGTAGGTAGGTACATGAAGTATTTCTGAGCAATATAATATAATATGTTCCTACCTACAAACAAAAAATAATGAGCAAGTTAATTGCGCATTATTTATTTATTTATTTATTTATTATTTATACGCCCTTAATAGGGCATTTACAAAAAAAATACAGGATAAATAGAACAATGTAGGCACAAGAAAACAACAATAAGTGTAAATACATCGATTATATAGGTAGGTACATAATAAAAAAAAACGTAAGTACGTAATACATCGATTATATAGGTAGGTACATAATAAAAAAAACGTAAGTACGTAATACATCGATTATATAGGTAGGTACATAATAAAAAAAAACGTAAGTAGTTAAAGGAAGAACAATATAAAACAACATAATAAAAGAAAATAGAGGTAAATGATAAAAAAAAATTATTGAACAATACCGAAATGAAATGACCAATAATATTCGTATCTCTTAGCAGAGTATCTACATTTTTGCAGAATTGACAGAAAAAACATATAAATTAAACGAAATCATTCGTGAAATGAATAAATGATATACCTACTTATATTTGCAGAATTGATAGAGCAAATGAAATGCGTATCTGAACAATGTCGAAATAAAATGTCTAAGAATATATGTATCTAGACAGAATTGATAGAGCAAATAATGAACCTTACAAGTACATATCTAGACAGAATTGACAAATCAAATGAATTGCGTATCTGAACCATGTCGAAATAATATGCATAAGATTATGTATGTACCTTACAAATATCTAGACAGAATTGATAAAGCAAATAATAAGCCTTACAAGTATGTAGATAGAATTGATAGAGCAACTATATTAGCCAAATCAAACATTTAAAGAGTAAATGATTTATCTATATACTTAATATATATCTCATATATACCTTCATAGATTTGATAAAGCAAGTGAATTGCTTATCTCTAAACAATACCGAATGATTAAGAATTATAATTGTGGAGCAAATAAAAATATGCCAAATAATATGATTTTAATTATAATTGTAGAAGAAATAAGAAAAAAACAAAAAAAAAAAAAAAAACAAAAACCGGCAACGTTGGCCTTAGCTACCACTCGTATATTATATCGGTCCTATTGCTTTTTAATTTTTTGTTGTAAATAAATAATAAAATTAGTCTAAAACAGTAAAATAATAATAAATAGTCTTCATTTAACGCGATAAATAAAAAGTGCCAGTGGATTTTAACGTATAAATTGAAAATAAACGTATTTAAAATTTCATTTTGATAGGTCTCCAGTAACCAAGGTAAACAATTATTTGTTTTATAGGAAAATCTTAGATTATAGGAAAATATATTATTATGTCATATTAGATACGTAAATAAATATAGATAATTATTATTAGACTATAAATTTTATCTAATCTAATTAATATTTAATAATTTGATAATAACTATAATAATTAAAATTTGTATATGAAAATTAGGTAATAGTATGAAAATAGGAATTAATTTATTTAGGTTACTGGATTGTAGATAGTTATATTTGCCAACATAAAAATTCAATTCGTCTCCTATTGTTTTGTAGATTGATATTAATATCTAATTTGCAACCATCGGAGACGATAATAATAATAATAATTTGTCATCGGGTTTAAAGATGAACAATATTTTAGATAGCTTTAAACCTAGATTAACCAAGGCAGGCATTCCTAGGCAGCGGTTAAAATGGACTAATGAGATTAATACGTTTTTAATAAATTCATATTTCTACGTAACTAAATTAGAGACAGATATGTTATTGTATAGGAAAAAATTACATTCACTTTTCTGTCAAAATTTTCCGGGAGTGACAGTTACTGAACAAAGAGTAGCCGATCAAAAAAGATCGATTTTTAAAAATAATTTAATTCCTCAAACAACATTAAATCAAATAAAATTAGAAGTAGGTGACAGATTGCAACGTGAAAATTTAGATTTTCAAAATATTAATGAAAATAATTTAGATAATAATAGTTTACAAAATATGACTGCGGATAATGTTATATTAGAAGAAAATTTAAATATATCATTAGAATTATCCAATCAAAATATATTTCTAAATATTAGGGAGTTAAATGTATCAAACATTAATTTCGTTGACGAAAACATTATAGCGTTAGCAAATTTATTAATTAATAATATAAATAGATATATAGATGTAGATCCTATAAATAGACCAAAATTATTTAAATTAAATACGTCCAAAAAATTATCTAAATTAATATCCGACATAAATGATATAATTTTACCAAAAATAATACATGACAATATTAATTTTTTAGATTTACACACATTAATATATGCTAGCGCTATAACGGTTTATGAAGCTCTAGGCATTAAAATAAATTTAAATAATGAAAATTGTCATAGATATAAAAAACCTGATTGGCAAATTAGATTAGAAAGGGATGTAACGTTATTGAGAAGTAGTATTGCTAGGGTTATAGAATTCAAAAATGGGAATAGAAGTAGAAATATATTAAGACATGTAGGCAAAATTGGGGCAAATTTTGGATATAATAATGTACTTAGCTCAAATAACATACATACAATAAATGATTTATTAGATCTTTTAAAGCAAAAATTAGCAGTCAAATCTAGTAGACTTAAAAGATATAATTATATTTATAATAAAAATAATAATAATAAATTATTTAAAAAAAATGAAAAATTATTTTATTCCAAATTAGATAGTCAAAATAGTAGTACTAATAATAATATAACATTAACCTCTGAATCAGATATTCGCGATTTTTGGTCCAAAATTTGGAGTAACGATATAAAACATAACAATTCGGGCCCGTGGATAAAAGATGAGGAGCTGAATTTTGCTGATGTGGAGGAAATGAGTTTCTCTGAAATAACTTTAGATTTATTAACAAAAAATATTAAAAAATCTCATAACTGGAAAGCCACGGGTTGCGACGGAATAAATAACTTTTGGTATAAACGTTTCACTTCTTTACATCCACTTTTGGCTAAAAATTTATCAAAATTAATACGACATCCTCAAAATATTCCAAATTTTCTTATTAAAGGAATAACATATTTATTACCTAAAAATGAAAATATTAATAATCCTTCTCAATTTAGACCGATAACATGTTTACCTACGATTTATAAAATTTTAACTTCCTGTATGACGGATTTAATTTATAAACACGTAGATGAAAAAAATATTTTATCGGAAGAACAAAAAGGATGTCGTAGAAAATATTTAGGATGTAAAGAACAACTAATAATTGATTCAGTAATTCTTAAACAAATACAAACTAAAAATCGTAATTTACATGTAGGATATATTGATTATAAAAAAGCTTTTGATAGTGTACCGCACTCGTGGCTTATAAAAATATTAGAAATATACAAAATAAGCCCAATTTTAATAAACTTTTTAAAATGTATTATGTTAGGCTGGAATACAGATTTAAAAATAAATTTAAATTCTAATAAAATATCTATTCCAGGAATTAAAATTAAACGCGGAATTTTTCAGGGAGATTCATTGAGTCCACTTTGGTTTTGTTTAGCTCTTAATCCGCTTTCTAAAATGTTAAATGAATCTAAGTATGGAATAAAAATTAACGGTCATCCACGGTCTAATATTAAAATTTCGCACTTAATATATATGGATGATATAAAAGTATATGCTAAATCTGATTCAGAATTGGAAAAAATGATTAGGATAATAAAAGCATTTTCAGATGATATTAGAATGTCTTTCGGTTTAGATAAATGTAAAACTTTACATGTCGAAAAGGGTAAAATACTAGAAATGGGTGGTGATATTCAAAGAAATTTTCAAATAGATAGTTTGAAAGGGTTGGAGGTTTATAAATATCTAGGTTATCCGCAGTCTAACAAATTAGACCACACTAAAATAAAATCTGATATTAATATAAAATTTAAAGATAGAATTACGAAAATATTAAAATGCAATCTGTCAGCTAAAAACTTAACTAAAGCTATTAATACTTGGGCAATACCGATATTGACACATTCTTTTGGAATTATTAAATGGTCAAAAACAGATTTAGATAGTTTAGAAAGAACAATTAGAACGCGTTTAACTAAATTTCGTTGTCATCATCCTAATTCCGCGATTGAACGAATCAATTTGCCTAGGAATTTAGGAGGTAGGGGTATAATAAAAATAACATCGTTACATAATAATCAAATTGATTCGCTAAAAACTTTCTTTCACAAAAAATCTGATAGTTCTTTAATGCATAAAGTAATCTGTGAGGCGGACAAAAATTTAACAACATTAAATTTAAATTACGAGAATGCCAATAACAATATTATAAATATAAATGACGACCTTCTAAATTCGTGGCTAAATAAAATAATTCATTCTATACATCCAAAATTTCTCAACCAACCTTATGTTGACAAAATTTGGTCAAACAAATGGTTGAGTATTGGTGATTTGGACGCGGATTTAGAAGGTTTTATAATAGCAATTCAGGATAGAGTAATAAAAACTAAAAATTATCAAAAATATATAATAAAAGACATAAATGTAGTTGATGATAGTTGTAGGAAATGTTTGGCTTTTCCGGAAACAATCGATCATATAATATCGGGCTGTTCTTTTCTCGCGCAATCAGAATATACATTTAGACATAACCAAGTAGCAAAAATAATACATCAAAATTTAGCTATTAAATATAAATTAATTGACGCGATAAACATAAAACCATATTATGAATATGATCCGATTTCATTTTTAGAAAATAATAATATTTCGCTTTATTACGATAAAACAATATTAACTGACCGGTCAATTCAACATAACAGACCCGATTTAATAATACATGATAAAATTAAAAAAATAACATATATTTGCGACGTGGCTATTCCAAATTCTAGTAATATTATAAAAACTTTTGATGAAAAAATTAGAAAATACACCGCTTTAGGTAATGAGATTAAAAGACTTTGGCATTCTCGTAAAATAATAATATTACCGTTCATTATTTCAGCCACTGGCATTATTCCAAAATCGTTAATCCGTAATTTAGAAATTATAGATTTATCGAAAAATTTAATAATAAAAATGCAAAAAACGGTAATTATGAATACATGTAGAATCGTTAAAGATTTTTTAAACGTTAATATTCGGGAATCAGTAGGGTTGTTAGGTAGTATAGAGATCTCCTCAGAGCCTAATCCTTTGATATGTTAAGTATCTGGATGGGTGAACTATTCCCAATTGAAAGCTTGATGATGCGTTTGTTGCATTTTATTTTGCTCTTTTAAATAATTTACAATTTACGCATTGATCTGCTAATTCTTTTGAGGAAGTGTATAATGGTAATAATAATAATTGAGTGTTATTATTTGTAGTGCTTAATTGTTATTAATATCATTAGTAAATCGGCCAGCGCCGTAAAAAAAAAAAAAAAAAAGTAAACAAATATTTACAATTATGTAGCTCAAATAAAATCGATTGAGAATCTCAGCTATATATACAAAAATATAGGTGCTTAGAAGTAAAATTTTGAGACCAAATGAAATGAGTATCTCCGAGAAATGTTTACAAGAAACAAACAAACACAAATGATAATCGCAAGTTGTGTATTTCTGAGCAACGTGTGTATGTATAAAGGCAATATTGATATGGTGAGTGAATTGAGTATCTCTGAGCAATGTAAATAGATTTGATAGAGCAAATGGTAACCAGCAAGAGCTAGGCCTCAGCAGCAAAGTTCACCCGAGAGGTCAAATTAATTTCCAACTCACTTTTTAATACTTTTTCATCCGAAGCAACCAGACGGCAGGACATGGATTTATTACTTCAGGTGAGCAGAGTCTACGGCAGACATATATCTGCCATCAGACGTATCCGTAGTGTCATATATTTTTTTTATAATCAAATGTTTTTTTTTCGTTAGACTTTCTCTAGATTCAAATAATAATCTTTATAGAATTACACCCTATAATAAACCATAAATTTGTTTAAAAAAAGAAGGAAAATACTATAAACTGCACAATTGTACTTGTAATATAATATGCTTTTTAGGTTTATCCACTATCCAAAATGTATATTTTGACATGTTCCATAATGAACACAAACCTGTTCTTACCTAACCTAACCTAACTCTAACTAAACAAATATTTCTGATCCGAGAGCCTTATCATAACTTATGGAATGATTTCCACGAGATCTGAAAATCTTTGGATTGTAAAAATACACACAAATCGATACACACATCGTCAGCAATCTTTTATTAGATCTGTATTAGGGTCTATTGTTTAAAATCTTACGAAATTATATAATATTTTTAACCCAGGTCTGTTACCTTTTTCATTACATTCTGAAGACGCTTCTGCAATGAGAGAATGCGCTGTGTCCCGGCCTGTGAAGTCAGGTTTTGAACCAAATCAACTACTGAAATTATTTCTATTAAGATTGAGCCACTGCAATAAAAGCAAACCAGCTTTTTATTTTTCCTCAGTTCAGCCAAAAGTTCTACTCGGAGCTTTTGACAGAAATCAATTGAAATAAAATGCACGCTTGAAACTGATAAGACAAGTTTTGATAGGTAATGTAGAGAGATGTAACAAATAAATAATAGATAGTTGCGACCAGAATTCCAATCAACATAATATAACATTATTATTAAAAATCATGGTGGTTTCATCATCTTGCATTCCCTTCTTATGTCCTCATAAATAATTAAAACTAAGAATAAAAGAAAACAGTAAAGATCTATTTTTTCTGTTCTTATTTTCAATTGGTCGTTTTTCTTTGGCATGTATGTTGGACAATCAATTGAGATTCCTAGTAAGGAATCGATATTTTGGTTTTATTTAACACGCATTTATAGGTAATAATCAATTTGTTCATTACTTGACAGCAATCGTCAGTCCGATCTAAGGTTTAAAAACTAATTCTGTGTTGGGCGGCTGGTTCTGTCTACGTCCGCCTCTTCCTACTATGAACGTTGCTGTCTGGACTTCGATTATTATTAATTGAAATATTTTCTTTGCACCGCATGACCTTTTTGATAGAGAATAAATTATACCTGATACCATCCCACCGAAAACGAAGGCTGTGAACTTACTAATCACCGAACCAACAGCACACAGATATGACCGTTTAAGGAAATGGGATTAAATTGTTCTTCAAAAGATTAATAGTGTTATTTTACGGTTAAATCACGGTTTGACTCTTCGGTCTGCTGAACTGCATTTTCCATCCTCATTCATTTTCCACTTCTTTTTAATTACAATCAAGGAAACTATACAATAACTTTGTTAATAATAATTACTCTATGACTATACAACAGCTACATTGAAAACATGAAAACTAAAAAAATAAAAACGAGGAAAATGTACTAATAAACATAAATACATAAAGGTTATTGACAGGGCAAATCTCCTACAGCTTTCGGGAAGACTGCAAGGTCTGGAAACGGTTAAGGACTTGGTATACCTAGGTTCTCAAATCAGTGCTGAGGGTGGGTGTGAGAAGGAAATAAAAAGACAAATAGCCATGGCTAAAAATGCTTTAAAACGTCTGAACAAGATCTGGAAAGATCGAGATATTTCCAACTCCACCAAAATTAAAATCATCAGATTTCTCATCTTCCTAATATCCCTATATGCAGCCGAAACCTGGACAGTGAAGTCCCGTAATCGTGACAGGATTGACGCATTTGAAATGTGGTGTTGGCGTCGCATGCTGAGGATTCCGTGGACTGCAAGAAGTACGAATCACTCGGTCCTTAAAGAGCTCAAAATAAAAGAAAGATTATCTACAGTATGCAGCCGCCGGGTATTGAGCTTCTTTGGTCACATCGCCAGGAGAGAGCCAGGTAACCTGGAAAAAAGTATTATCACAGGAAGTGTACCAGGCAAAAGAAGTAAAGACAGATCTCCTGCGCGATGGTGTGACCAAATTAAGGAGATGACTGGGAACGACCTTTATTCGGCGGTGCGAGTTCTGTCCATTAGCCGCCCCATAGATCACGACCCTCAGCATTTAGGAAACGAAGAAGAAGGGAGAGAATTAAATAAATAAATATCTTAGGGCCGTATTTATAAACCATTCTCAGTACTTAAGTCAATAATTAGCACATCGAAATGTACGGAATTTGTCATGCTTAGCATTGAGAAAAATCTTATTATGTACGTTTTATAAATTCGAGCCTTATTAGTGTCAACCATGTTTGAGTATTTTTATGTCATCTAGTTTCGGAGACGTAACAGCTCCTTCTTACTATGTACGTATGAAGCGTGTGCTTAAAACTATGGATCAAAAAGTTGATGGGCGGAGTTTAAATTGTTAAAAGTAGGGGCTGTCAACGTAAAGATATTAAATAGTGGAGTAGTATTCAAATGTAATTGGTTATTAATTATTTTTTATTAAAAAAAAAAACAAAATATGCTGAGCATACAAAAAAATGACGTCGAATTGATAAACTCCTTCGTTTTTGGATGTCGGTTGATAATTCTCGATTTTATTTTACCTTTTTACTCCTCACTAACCCAAGGGAATATAGTGAGAATTTATGATTTCGCAATTTTAAGGGTATTTTTTTATTGCAGATTATCAACTAGTATCATGCTGAGATTGTATTATGAAAGTATCATCAGAATGTATCTGTGTGTGTGTGTGAGAGAGTGTGTGCTTATTTTCGGATGATCTTTTCATAAAAGTTGGTTAGATACCTGTCTGACTCCCGGTGGAGACACAGTATTTGATTGTGTTTCCAGACTGGATCTGTGAGACTATAACAATCGCAATTCTCCATAATGTATCAACTTGTTATTGGGTGCGTGTTAAATTAATATTTGACATAGTATCCGTTATACAGTTGTCCTAGAAGCCATACATATAATACAGTAATATAAGAATTTAATTTGTTTTCAGATAATTTTGTGTTACGCTATTCCTCCACTGAACACGAGACTTAGGCCTACTGTCCACGTAAACCGCACGTCATGCGCACGCATTCGTCAATTGACGAATGCAAGGCGAATGTTTGCATCTTGCATAGAAACAAACAAAAATGTGTCCACGCTGCTGCTCGCACCGCATAACGAATTCATGACATGCGGCTGACGCGCCGTTGCCGCTCCGTGGACACAGTGTTGATTGTTTCTATGCAAGATGCAAGCATTCGTCTTGCATTCGTCAATTGACGATAGCGTGCGCATGACGTGCGGTTTACGTGGACAGTAGGCCTTACTTTTCAATGGAGTACCTAATACGTTTAGTATATACATATGCGATTGTTAGTTTTAAGATATATTGTATATTGAACTGTATTTTGTTACAAAAATTAATACAAAATTAAATAAATATATTTTTTATCATCAAACGTTTTTGTTTAAGACGAAATATATACTGTTTTTTACTCTCCACACTATTTCATACAACACAAGCATTCTTCACCATACTGCATTTATAGTTAGTATATCTTAACATAAAAATATACTATCGTTAGAAAATTTATAATGAATAAAAATGTATATAATAAGATAAATTTCTTATGTATGGAAAAGTTCAGTAATTTGATTTCATGTTATAATATAAAGAGCTTGAACAATGAACTGATTAGCTTTTCATAAATAACAAAAAAATTCTTCATATGCTATCACGTGTCAAAATTGTCAAAATGCTCTCGTGTTCTAAACAAAATTTATCTGCTTTTATTAAAATATTTCATACAACATAAGCATTCTTCACCATACTGCATTAATAGTTTGTCTATCTTAATATAAAAATATACTATCGTTAGAAAATTTATATTCCTGGTAGTAAAATTTAGAATGAATAAAATATTTCATATAACATAAGCATATTTTACCATATTGAGATTGTCAATATTTGAAGAAGAAAAAATAAACGCTTTCTATGGTGTGGAGAGTTTAGTGTTGGCCACAACCCACTCGTTTGTAGAATATTTAGATGTTTCTTTGCTCATGACTCCTGCGAATACGGTAGACATGCCAATTAAGCTGGTAGGTGTACAAAAATCAATTAACACGATTGCGTAATGTACATCATATCAAATTGAATATTCTATAACTACTTATTTACTCATGCTGAGGGTCATGATGGTTCATTAGTTATATTTTTTTACCACGTAATACAAAATGTTTCATAATATTCTTTATCGTGATTTTAGTGAACTGTTGAACATAGATTCCATTAACTCGTCGTAATCTTTCGTATTGAAGATAGATTTTTGAATCTATCTTCCATTACTAGTATCTATAGGTATCTTTAGTTTCATCTAATGTAAAAAATGTTTTACTTAGTTACTCCCAAATTACTATGTCCTTGAAACAAGTACATATACATCCTTATACATACATACAGCTTGAACTATAGATGAATGAAATCGGCCGTGGCAGGATTCGCAGTCGCGACCACTGAATTAATAACCTAGCGCAGTAACCGCTTTAAGAGGAGAGGGCATATTAGAAACCTTAAGGGGCCATATAAACCTAAACACCCCAATTTCAAATAAAATTTCTCAAATGTATGTAACAGTGTATTTCTAAAAAATTACCATAAGTATTTTCAACATTTCTCTAGTGAATGTTCGTAACAAAATTATAAAATTCAGCATTAATTCTCCTAAACTAATTATTTAAAATATCCCTTTTTACACCATTTTTTTTTAAATTACTCCATAACTATGTGTCGTAGAGAAATAAATTTTCCATGGGACACAAATATTCCAAAAGACCACCAATACAAACTAAACAAGTATAAGGTACTGGTAGATAGAACAGTTCAAAATGGCTTTAGCACAAGCATATATGCTGTAGAGGTGGGGGCGAGAGGCCTGCCCGCAAAATCTTTATATTCCTACTTTAAAGACCTGGGTCTCCCAAGAGGTAAAATAAAAGAACTTTTGGGTAGGGTGGTAAAAGCAGCACTATCCGCATCCTATTGGATTTGGTTGCGCAGGGGAATGGAGTATCAGTCGGAGATTGGTGGGTGAGTGGTGAGCGTGACTTGAGTCATAAAGGGGCCCCTCAATCCCGCATACATGGTCGCAAGCCCATGTGGCCCGCCTGTTCTGGCAGGTACTCTGGTCGCCTGTGCTCGTGGGCCTGGATTCATGAATCCAGTGAAACCACGATTGCCTTTTTATTTTGTATCTTAAAGAGTCCATAAAATCTAAGAGAATGGCCGATATTTTTTTTCAATTGAAGTCAGATTTGTTCTTAAATTACAAAAAAATCAATAAATTTGGGGTTTCCGATATTTTGAATCACATATACCTAAACCATTTTTAACGCGACAGTTACTAACGCGTAACTATAATACGTTAGGGGGTTTTAATATATCACGTTTTCAGTCACTAGGTTTAGCGTTATATATTCTCTTAAAATCCCAATTTGAAATCAAACATGCTTCACAGTGTGTTTCTATATAAAATAACATAAGTATTTTTTACATTTCTCTAATGAATGTTCGTCACACAATTTAAAAATTCAGCAGAATATAATATTAAAAAATCATTTATACAGCATTTTTTTTTAAATTACTCCATAACTATGTGTCGAAGAGAAATAAATCTTTTATATGCTTAAATGGTGCATAAAATCAAAGTGAATGACCTTAAAGTTCTATCATTTCAAGTCAAGTTTGTTCTTAAAATGCATAAAATAAAATAAAATGATTTCTGATCATTTAAATCACATATATAATCCTTTTTAGCTCACGCGATATTTACCCTTACTAACACGAAAATTAATAGTGGATTAGGCTGTTTTTAATATATTTAAAATATGGAATATTTTTTTAATTGCATTTACGCAAACATTGGATTTTTTATGACAAACTTGCATTGGGCTGTTGCTTTCATTGTTTACAAATAAACCAATTTCTCAATAGATGGCGTTACAAAAAGGTTTCTTCGTTACTTCAAAGATGGCAATAGTAATAATGTCTTATTTTCAAGCGAATTGTTACACATTATTCATATGTATAGAACTTTCAAAAAATTACATTGATAAGGGAACTCAATAAGAAGGCATAATCGGTGAACGTTGTGCAAGGGCATACAGTGATCGCGTATGACAGGTCGTAAGTCCTGTAGGTGCCTTGAGTTCCTGGTTCTTCTATAATATCCCAACTTCGTCTCTACTGAGATGTTAAAAAGTTTGTCAATAAAAATATTATTAGTCACTAGATTTTGCATTATACTCTTATGCCCTCTTAATCGACTTCCATTGAAGGGGTTTTTACATAAAAAAAATAGTGAAAAACATGTACAGGTGCAATACCAAAATAAACTGACACGAGGTACACTTAAAAGAAATATAAAAGAATAGAATATAAGTACAATAAAAAAAAACAATAAACTAATGAACGAGAGAAAGAACAAAAATATTGTCAAAAAATGAATCATTTCAGATAGCGATTTTTCTTCCAATGAAATCAAATCAAATTTTTCTATTACAATTTTCATTTTCACCGAGATTAATAAATGCGACGCTCAGTAAATCGCCAAGTTGGTGTGCGATTTTGAAGAGTATCTCGTGCGTTCAATTTCTCTACAAAATCGTTGGAATATTTCAATTATATATGTTGAGTTGGGGCAATTAGCGGCGTTGTCAGAGGCTACACTGAATACATTAGCATAGGCAAGTTCCTCAGGTGAATTATATCACAGATTGCGTACCTACCTACTTAATAACGTCAATAGTTTAATGAAACAACACACTATGTAATGTATGTAGCGCTAATACACTAATGCTGTTTTAATAATAACACTGTGAACATTGCGCACAGTTGCAAGATTACCGATAATTATTATTAACTGAGCACACTTGTTTTTATAAACTGTGCCCATACATTGTATATTGCTAAAAAAAAACGAGTGGGCTGTGGCCAACGATTAACTCTGTTGCCGCTTTTATCTCTGCTGATCATCATGTTCGAAGAAGAAAAAAAAAATATTGAAATTTATATAGAGCTGTTTAGTGGTACTATTATTTAAATGTTCAAGTATATTATAAACCAAAAAAATATGCTTGTCCGTCGAAACGTCAATGTCGTATGATTCCACCCGGATCCATACGACATTGACGCGGAGAACCCGTGAAAGTGACAAATCATTTACAACCCTCCGCGAAAGCTGAATGTCAACATATATGTATATATTTTTTGTTTTTTTTTTCTCTTTTAATTTTACTGATTATTTGTGATCTTAGTAGTTTAAGGGGTTCAGCCAAACAGAGTGAGAACAGAGCAGGGCTGCTGCGATTGGGAAAAGGGGATAATCCTGACTGAGTGTGGAGCTGAGCAGTGGTGCAAGACTGCCAACTTAAGAAATATATTGGAAGCCTCCGAGACATCCACGAGGCAAAACCTGAACTGACTCTCATCGCTGGAACCGAGACATTAAAACCTGATATAGAACCAGACGAAAAGTAAATTAAAGTAAGTACTTACTGAACAGTGAGCCAGCTTTTTCCTAAAAACGAGCTCTATGTGGCACCTTAATTGCAGTGTCTGAGAAATTTTAGAGTTCTCCAGACTCTTCTTATGTTCTTCGTGTGTTCCTTCAGAGTTTTACAAGGAGCGGTTATTAGTCCCCAGAAGCAGAACGAGAGGTGGTGAGGGAAGTAATGGACATAGGCCTCCACTGTTCCCTATCTTGAGCAGACCGCATCCATCCGCCTCCAACCACCATGTTTGAGTTCTTCCAACACTTTTTTTTCCGTTATAGTTCGCCATTCCAACACTTCTTTGAGTCCATCTGGAGTCGTCTGTGGTTCAGGTGGCACGCCCAGCCCATCTCTCCACTTCTGATGCTCCGACGTTGTCCAAAGGTTTGCCAACTCGTCCATAAAAAATGTTAATGTATAGTGACCATAAAGAGATGTTCTCATTACTCATAACTTGATGTTAAAATTTTTGATTAAAAATGCCAAAACCTTTACTCTTTTGTACAACACAGTAGTAAGTTGAGATTCTAAAGTAAAAGCGGTATATTTATTGATAGTAATTTAACTATGTATAAAATACGCCGAATATAACGAGATCATCTTGGAGTATATGAATGATACGTGGACACAGAAGAAAATGTTAATCCTCGGGCTAACGTTTCATAAGTGATAAAAATTTATCTGCGTAAAGTCATGTTGTATAGGTTGTTATTTTAATAGTACTTAATCTATAATATTATTACGAAAGAGTATTTTTTATGAAAGTATTTTCTTTTTTAATTTCATGCCAATATATGTAGATATTTAAAAACAAAAATACCATTACTGTGACCTCGATGTATAAATCGTTTAAAATAACTGAAGTTAAATAATGGGTATTTTAAATCAAACAAATGATTTTGCCTCACCTATTTTATTGCGGGTTTTTCGAAAAGTGGACCACTGGTATACAGAACAAAACTAACCCACAATAAAAACGTCCGATCTTCACCCTTTCGGTAAAGACTTTATATTATTTTTAAACAGCTGTACTGTAGGTTTTTACATTACTTAAAAACACCTGCATCGACGTAATTCCCAACATAAACAATAATACAACTGTTTTGAACAATTCATAATTGCAAAAATGTACCGAATTTTAGTATATAAGAAAAAGCAGAGTTTCTATGTTTACCAGTTGATAAGGGCCTAATAAGCTGAAACGGTCGTCCTGGATTCAGGAAAAGATATATATGTAGACCAAATCATTTGTTTGGTTTAAAATACCCATTATTATGGAATTCTGCATATTCAACCCCGTCAGTATTGACAAAATTAAAAAACTGAAGTTAATTTTTTTGAAATATAAATTAGCTATAAACCACTTGTTTTTTGAGTCACTTCGCGACATGTTTCGGAAGCGCTGTCCTTCCATCGACCGGCGTGTCGAGACTTTTATATTTCAAAAATGGTTTATATTAACTACCACAAAATATCCGCCGAATCATTAAATGATATTAATTTTTTTGTTTAAAAAACAGATTGTTTTTCTCTATTTATCTTGGTTTAAAATAAATAATTTTTCACATCATCGATAAACGATTGTACTTTACTTTGTACTATTATTTTATAATTATTAAAATTAAATAAAACATATTTTTTTGTACACCACTGTGGTGTACACAATGTTAATTAAATTAAATTAAACACTTTTTCCACTTTTTGTTCAGTTGGTTTAAAAAAATTTAAAAATTTCTCCCCAAATCACGTTTTTTTACACTTTTCTTTATTCACATGTCTGTCTATAGGAACTGTAATTTTGCATTCGATTTTTAAAACTAACTTTCCGAGCTCTGATACTTTTAAAACTTGTAATGGCAATGTCTGGTAAGCTTGTGCCAGCTTGATTCATTTGATATTTTGATAAAATTGAATAATTTTGTATTTCATACAAAGTAAACAAATCCATACGTTTCCGGCTTATATTTTGAAAAAGCTATCGAAGAATGTAATGAAAATGTAATACATAATTATACATGGTATTTTTGTTTATATAAATATATAATGGACTTTTACAAAATAAATAACTAAGTTTTTACTTTTTTTAACTAAATTTAACTTATTTTTATGTTTATTATTTGTTCCAGGTATAAAACAGCGACAACAAAATAATATACAAAACAATAAAATAATACAAACGCAAAAACAACATACATACATATATACATACCATCACGCCATGTCCCTTACGGGGTAGGCAGAGAGAACCGAACGCCATATCTTTCTATCTTGGCACACATTCATCGCCTCGTCAACATTCATGCATCGTCTCATACATGTTCGTCTATTGTACATGCTTCTCACATTTCCGTCTTTCAGAATATCGTTCACATGGTCGTGCCATCCCTTTCTTGGGCGGCCCCGGCCTCTCAATCCATTCCTATCCGCATTGTATATTTTCTTCGTCAGGCGTTCCTCATTCATTCTACCCATGTGGCCAAACCATCTCAGTGTGTTCACTTTCATTCTATTAATGATATCTTTCTTCATCTTACATTCTTTTCTTATGTTCTCATTTCTTACCCTGTCATACATCGTTCTATTGCAGATTCTTCTTAGCGATCTCATTTCAACAGCATTTATTCTGCTTTCGTGCGACTTCTGCCATATCCAGGTTTCACTTGCATACGTCAATGTTGGCACTAAGATAGCGTTATGAATGGCAACTTTGGCAGCCTTTGATATGTTGCGATCATTCATAACTGGTCTCAGTGCTCCATTCACTCTCCAATCACGCAAATTCACGCAAAAACAATTATCAAAAATTATTACAATATGATTATAGAGAAAAGAAAGACGTTATTAAACATAATAAAATAGAAGAAAAAAATACATTATTATCAAATTAATAATAAAAAAAATAACAATATACAAAGTAGATTATGAAGGTATCTGCCGCATAAGACTTAAATATTATTGTAAACAAATATATTATTAAATTGCAGTTTCTGCTGGTATTTGAGCCCAAAGTTTTTTTTATCTTTTTTTTATGTTTAGTTGCTTCACATATTATTTAACTGACTTACATACATACCATCACGCCGAGAGAACCGAACGCCACATTTTTCTATCCTGGCACACATCCCTCGCCTCGTCCACCTCGTCTCATACATGTTCGTCTGTTGCTCACACTTCTAACATTTCCGTCTTTCAGAATATCGTTCACATGGTCGTGCCATCCCTTTCTTGGGCGTCCCCGACCTCTCATTCCATTCCTTTTCGCTTTGTATATTTTCTTCGTCAGGCTCTCCTCATTCATTCTCTCCATGTGACCAAACCATCTCAATGTGTTCACTTTCATTCTAGTAATGACATCTTTCTTCATCTTACATTCTTTCCTTATGTCCTCATTTCTAACCCTGTCATATATCGTTTATTACAAATCTTCTTAACGATCTCATTTCAACTGCATTTATTCTGGGAGGTTACTCATGACGCGTTCTTAGCTCGCCTTAATCTTAAAAATGTATATAAATCAGTACTCGAATATATTACCTACAATATTTATATTTCTCTACATTTTATCATGAATATTTGTTAATATCAACGTTGAGTATGAAATAAACACCAATTGTTTTATAAATTAATAGAATTTTTCAATGAATTCAACGTCAAAGATTGTTAGTCTTAATTTAAGCTGATCTTAATTTTACTTTAATCAACTTCACTGCTTTCATTCGACTTCTGCCATGTCCAGGTTTCACTTTCATACGTCAAGGTTGGCACTATGATGGCGTTATATATGAATGGCAATTTTATTAACTTTTTTGCTATATTTTCTTTTTTTACTAAGTGTATAATTGTTTTCTTTTCTAAGATTGTACTCAGTGTGTATATTTTAATGTATGTTTGTAAAAGGCAATGTATGCCGTTAATTAGCAAATAAATAAATAAATAAGACTACCATTCAATCAAGAGGCAGTCAGTATAATTTGTATCATTTTTCGTTATTTGTTATTTTTTTATTTACATAATTAAACTGCACACAAACAACACTAGGTAAAAAAATACAATGAGTAGGTTTAATATATAATTCTTAAACTATCCCTACCTAGTGTCAATTACTTGTGGCAAATCAATTCATATAAGTAATAACGTACTGGGATGTGAATGTGTAGTGGGTAAAGATGTGTAATGAGGCTGATCTGAGGCTATGCTGATCTTGAGCAGTAAGTTTTTATATTGGTAAGGCGAGTTATGAAAAATATCTAGTTGAAGGGTACTTTGATGCATATTGTAAGTGGTGAGGATTCTGTTAATTGGTGAGCTTATAGATGAGTTAGTTCTATAGCAATAATTATGGAAGAGTGGCGTGTGTCTCGTACGTCGAGTCGGTACATGCAAATTTATATATGAAACAAGGTCTGGACAGTCAATATTGTTATTTAGTATATTATACAGGAAAAGTAAATCATTAATGGTTCGTCGTACTGATAGGCGTGCACATAGCATTACACATAGCATAGTTATTGTATTTTCTGGTCATTCTGTAGATGAATTTATTTTGTGTTCTTTCTATATTATTGCAATGGTTATTGTATTTAGGGTTCCAAATGACTGAGGCAAATTCCAGTGATCTTCTGACGAGCGCAAAATATACAAATTGTTAGTGTTTTTGGATTACTGTATTGAAACACGTAACGAAGACGTATTGAAATAGTTGTCAACTGCTGACAAAAGTTCATAGCGGCTACCAACGAACCTATTACCTATTTATCTACTACCTACATAATAATACGATAGTAAACTTAAGTAACGATTAGGATATGACGCAAGAATAACACATAGGAGCTAAATATTTAGAGAACGGTAGCCGAGCCCTGAGGGAACCCCATAGTTAATTAATAACTCAATATGACCACAGATATAAGTCTCCGGTACAGACTAATTCCTGCCTCCAGGCAATCTCTTACATATTACATCTAATATGTTCACACTATACACCACAACTCGGGCGCCAAATTCTAAATCAATTATCTCTACTTGTTACGTAATAATAACGAATTTTCCCTTAAGCTATACTTGCTAACAACGTCATTATGGAATCAAAAGTGATTTTTTCTTATTGTTTATCTGATTAATAATTCTTCGTGACCGTGGCAGTCGAAACCATTTAATATTACCACACTGAAATTTTTTGTTAACAGTAACAAAATTTCATGTTAAAATTAACCGACCTATTGACTACAAAACATTTGGTTTTGTGCACACAACCAAACAGTACAGTTATAAATAGATAAACCTTTATTACTGATAAGAAAGGTTTGGCTAAAACGCAGGTAGCCAGTCCGGTTGTCATAATATTTATATTTTATTTATATTTTTTTGTGAAAAAATGAAAATGTTCTTGTTAAACAAGTAGGTACATATACATCTTCCTACGTTCCCTAAAATAAGCATAAATGCTTGTGCTATAGGTGAACGAAATCGGTCGAGGCAGGATTCGAACTCGCGACCACTGGATTAACCCAATGCGCTACTTTCAGTGCAGCACAAAAAATATTCATTCATTCATTCTATATCCCACGATGTGAGGAAACCAGCGACAGATGTGCGGGTTCACATTAGATACCTTATTAAAAAGAAGTACGACACCTGCGCGTATTCCCGAACACCGGTCTCTTCTAACATGCTGTTGTATTTTCGATAACGTGGCTCTTACGGGACACCCGAAAATGACAATAGAAAAGAGTGGATGCACTATTCTAAGCCGGTGTCTCACAAAAAATGACATGACCATATAAACGATATTCTGAAAGTCGGAAATGTAAGAAGCATAACAACAGTCTAACATGTATAAGACGATGTATGCATGTTGACGAGGCGATGAATGTGTGTCAAGATTGAAAAATGTGGCGTTCGGTTTTCTCTGCCTACCCCGTTAGGGACATAGCGCGATGGTATGTATATATGCTTTAGTTGCCATAAGTAGGTACCTATACAAAGTCTGATTCATACATAAGGTATAAGTTATGGTTTATTGAATGAAATTGCCGATTGGAAAAAAACTTATTGACAAATCTATTCGAAAAAAAAATATAGAAAATGAAAACTAAAACAATTATATTTAATAAGTATTTTATAACCGTCCAGTTGCATTTTAATGTCAGTGTGATTTAATAGTCGTGCCGGTGTCATGGATATCACGTCGTTGGTTCTCATGAGGTAACCACTACATACACACAATTCATTTTCATACAAACACGTAATAATGTTCATCTATCTATCTGTGTGTGTGTGTGTCTGTCTATGTAATACATTTGTACTAAAATGAAAACACAGCGATGCTCCTCATTGTCAGGTGCGAAAAACATTCATTGGTGACGGAAATTTAAAAATAACGCGAATTTGAAAAAGGAACTATTTTGAGATTTAACTCTGTAAAAGAAGGTAGGTACCTACTATAAAATTTAAAGATAACGCGAATTTGAAAGAGGAACTATTTTGAGGTTTAACTCTGTAAAAAAGGTACCTACTATAAAATTTAAAGATAACGCGAATTTGAAAAAGGAACTATTTTGAGGTTTAACTCTGTAAAAGAACTTAGGTAATATAAAATTTAAAAATAACGCGAATTTGAAAAAGGAACTATTTTGAGGTTTAACTCTGTAAAAGAAGGTACCTACTATAAAATTTAAAGATAACGCGAATTTGAAAAAGGAACTATTTTGAGGTTTAACTCTGTAAAAGAAGGTACCTACTATAAAATTTAAAGATAACGCTAATTTGAAAATGTAACTTTTTTGAGGTTTAACTCTGTAAAATAAGGTACCTACTATAAAATTTAAAAATAACGCGAATTTGAAAAAGGAACTATTTTGAGGTTTAATTCTGTAAAATAAGGTACCTACTATAAAATTTAAAGATAACGCGAATTTGAAAAAGGAACTATTTTGAGGTTTAACTCTGTAAAAGAAGGTACCTACTATAAAATTTAAAGATAACGCGAATTTGAAAAAAGAACTATTTTGAGGTTTAACTCTGTAAAAGAACTTAGGTAATATAAAATTTAAAAATAACGCGAATTTGAAAAAGGAACTATTTTGAGGTTTAACTCTGTAAAAGAAGGTACCTACTATAAAATTTAAAGATAACGCAAATTTGAAAAAGGAACTATTTTGAGGTTTAACTCTGTAAAAGAAGGTACCTACTATAAAATTTAAAGATAACGCTAATTTGAAAATGTAACTTTTTTGAGGTTTAACTCTGTAAAATAAGGTAACTACTATAAAATTTAAAAATAACGCGAATTTGAAAAAGGAACTATTTTGAGGTTTAATTCTGTAAAATAAGGTACCTACTATAAAATTTAAAGATAACGCGAATTTGAAAAAGGAACTATTTTGAGGTTTAACTCTGTAAAAGAAGGTACCTACTATAAAATTTAAAGATAACGCGAATTTGAAAATGTAACTTTTTTGAGGTTTAACTCTGTAAAATAAGGTACCTACTATAAAATTTAAAAATAACGCGAATTTGAAAAAGGAACTATTTTGAGGTTTAACTCTGTAAAATAAGGTACCTTACTATAAAATTTAAAAATAACGCGAATTTGAAAAAGGAACTATTTTGAGGTTTAACTCTGTAAAAGAAGATACCTACTATAAAATTTAAAAATAACGAAAATTTGAAAAAGGAACGATTTTGAGGTTTAACTCTGTAAAATAAGGTACATACTATGAAATTTAAAAATAACGGGAATTTGTTAAAGGAACTATTTTAAAACTATTTCGAGGTTTAACTCTGTAAAAGGAGTTAGGTAGGTACTATAAAATTTAAAAATAACACCATAGTGTCTAGAAGGTATGAGCGAATTGTGATAAGACTTGACACATAAAAATTTGATACACTTTCATTAAACGTGAAATTAACTTTACATAATCCACTGACAAATATAGACAATCTGTTGAATCTGAAATCGAAAATATATATTATAACACTTCCTTGCACCCTGCGCAAGTTGCGATTTTATTGCTGTATAGCAACTTCTTCCAACGAGTGTATCCAGTCCAGAGAAACAATATTTGCGTGACAAACGAATTTGAATGCATTTCTTCTCTGTTGGGGATCGAACCCAGGACGCCCGCACAGAAGCCAAACGGCGAACCAACAGTGCCACGGTGGTCGGTACAGACGGTTAGTTGGTAAGTTGACATGTGCCCCCCTCCACGGCGAAATGTGGCTCAAGAAGTTTGACGAAAACTATAATATCACATATTGGTTACAATAATTACTTACTTACTTTCCGTGTCCGGAACACCATCATATTCGTAGCCCCCAATATTCGGCCACTCGGATTCCACTAGTGTTTGCTAACACTGTGTCTTGGTGCGTGCATGTCGCTCCTATCATGGCATGGGACATGACAGTAGGTGCACGTTGTCCTGTCTGGCGCCACACTCGCAGATGTCTTCCTCTCTGTATCCCCATTTCTTGAGGTCACTGTAACAGCAGGAGACACTCGTTCTGAGCCTATTGAGCGCTCTCCATGTTGGATAAGGCAGGTTGTGTCCCACTGACACGTCCTCCGCGGGTGGTAGCTGAGTGCATTCGACACTATCACGCCACAGTGACAGCCTTCGGGTCTCGGGGAGGCCAACTATAGGGGTGGTCATCTCCAGGAAGCTTCTTCTGGACTTGAGTCTGCACTGATGCGGCTGTGAGCCATACATTGGATGTCTAGGGTCAGTTTGCCGCTTGCTCCGTTCGACTTCTGCTGCAACACGATAACCCAGTACACATATTGTTACAGGATTATAAAGTATTTCACAATTTTTTTGTGACAAGTTATCAAATCAAAGCCGCAACATAGATATTTTGATTTTGATCATGGTATTGGACCAGAATCGTTTTAAAAGAATTGTAGAAAACATCAGGTGATGGGTATTAATGTTATTGGATAGTGGGCTGTATAATAAACGATTTCACCGTTGCTTCCCTTATTTCTGGTACACTTTGATTCTTTCTTTTCTGTGCATTGGTCGAAACATCCACACGCGATGATCTTCAAACTTTCACTAAACTTTTTTCAATTGTCAATTATTGTTACCCAATAATATTACAACTTACTTTCAAAGTGACAATTGTCAAACACATCGGTGAGGGGACAATGGCAAGGAAGGGATAGGTACACGGAAATATGCTTTTATAAAAATAATGTGAACTTTTCCACTTAGATCTGCTGAACAGAATCCAATTAGATTACTAGTTCTTCGTTTGTTGTAATTGTAATATTAATATTTTATAAAGCGCCGTTTAATATTACAAGATCACTCCAATGGCGCTTTAGATTTTTTGTTGCTTTACAGAAACATACTAGTAGTCTTAAGAAGTCTAGCGAAGTTGTCAATGCTCTGAGCTCCACGTACATATTGTCAAGGTCAATTCATTCTATAGCCAAAACAAACGAATTGTCTGATTGACTGAGTTTTTTTTATACTAAATCACACGAAAACTGAAAAATACTTAGCATTATACACTATTAAATATTCTAACGAAAGGGAGTATTATCTTGTTTTGTTTACCATGTATATCGTAGTTTTTGCATCAGTTCAGTTAGAGTAGGTAATGAAATAAAAAAATGTTACTATTTTCTGGAACAGTAGATTTATTTTGGTCCGCTCTATTATGTTGTATACAATTTTTTTCTCTACCTATTTTCCTTTTTTGAATTATGTACCACTTGATGCTGCAGTCACTATGGCAAAAATCTAATTATTGTTGGTAGTAAATAAATTAAATTATGTCCTTTCGTATAGGTTTATTATTCACATATTTTGTAACTCAAGTTTTTTACAATTTTATAATCGTTTATTGTCACGAACTATGCATATATTTCTGTATTTTCTACGGTCACAATGCATACTCAATAATTTTCTTACATCAAAAATAATTCGTAAAATAAGTAATGTCAATATACTTATCATTTTATAATTTATCAGTACTTCTTCTGAGGCCGACCTATTCCCATTTTCATATCCCATGGACTCCATTTAAGAATTCTGGATGCCCATTTGTCAATTCCCTGTCTGACAACATGATAATAATAATAATAATAATTAGAATTTATAAAGCGCCGTTTGGTGATACAAGATCACTCCAAGGGCGCTGTGGCTTATTTGTTGGCTCTACTAAACAAAGCAGTCTTAAGTAATTTACTGAAGGTGTCAACGCTCTGAGCTCCACGTATATCAGGGGGCAATTTATTCCATTTTAAAGGCCCGTTCACACTGAAACTCCGATCATAGTAAGCCGCTTTATTGACTCTGTCCAATTCTTTTAAAGAGTTGGTACTCTGTGATCCCGATGATCTCAATCAGAGTTGTCTTCCTGATAGGACATTCTTTTGACATAGTTCTTGTATGTAGTGTGGAGCCAAGTCGTTCAGAGCCTTAAACACCATCAAGCACACCTTATAGTCTACTCGTTCTGGACACTTCAACCAGTGCAGTTCATTTAGAAGAGGATTTATGTGACATCTTTTGTCAGCTCCATATATCAACCTCGCAGCCGCGTTGAAAACCATCTGCAGTCTATCCAGCTGATACTTGGGCAAACCAGCATATATGGCATTACAGTAATCCAGCCGTGATACAACAAATGCATTGATAAGCGTTTTAGCTTCGCTTTTAGGTAAGCTGCGGCGGATACTTTTCAATTGCCTCAGATGAAAGGAAGAGCTAACAGTTTTAGAGATATGCAAGTCCAGCGATAGTTTATTATCCAAGTGGACGCCTAGAAATTTAAAGTTGGTTGATGGTGTAATTTCTTCTCCATTGATGTTAATTGGAGTGTTTTCTATGAGATGCTGTCGTCGCGGTGAAGCTACCCACATAAATTCTGTTTTTGTTGGGTTCAATTTTAGCTTGTAGAGCGACATCCATTCAGCAATTTTATTAATACAACCAACGGTATCATTCCCAAGACTATCCTTGTTTTCTGCAGTGGAATATTTTACAATCAGGCGATCGTCAGCGTAGGCGTACGAAGCGAAGCCTTCATTATATATATAATATCATCAAGATTTTTTATATACAAAATAAAAAGTATGGGCCCCAAAACTGACCCCTGTGGCACCCCAAAATTTGATTTTTTCCGAAATAGATGATTTATTTTGCAATAAGACAGATTGTCGTCTATCTGACAAGTATGAGGTCATCCATTTTAAAATATTCCCACAAATTCCGTATTCGTTTTCCAGGACAAAAAGAAGTATGCCATGATCCACGGTGTCAAAGGCAGCACTCATGTCTAAAACTGATAGCAGTGCAATATTTCCGGATTCGATTTCTGTAATAAGATCAGAGAGAATTCGCATTAGTACAGTTTCAGTCGAGTGATTTTGTCTGTACGCTGATTGTTTTTTAGAAAACAAATCATTTTTGTTTAGGTATTGCGTCATCTGATTAACTACTGCTCGTTCTAGTAGTTTTGAAAGAACTGGTAGATTTGAGATCGGCCTGTAGTTTACAGTGTCTTCCGGATTAAGGTTTTCTCTCTTAATGATAGGTGTTATAGTAGAGGTTTTCAGGTATTCCGGGACATTTAAAGTATCGACTGTTGATAGATTGATAATTCTAGTTATCACAGGTGTTAGCTCATTTACACAGATCTTCAGGAGCCAAGTTGGAATTGGATCCAGTTTACACTGCTTGTTTGGACATGCTTTGATCATTTTTGCTACTTCAAGCTCATTGATCTTGCTTAGTTTGTCGAGAGTTGGTTTTCGAAATGGTGTTTTTTGCGGGATTGGAAATACATCAGAAATACTAGTAGACTTTCGAATATCTTCTACCTTCTTTCGGAAGTAGTCTGCAAAGTCTTGAGCACTTAGTGATGTATTCGAGTTGGAGACTGTTTTTTCTCTCACATTGTTCAGATTGCTCCATAGTTTTTTAGGATCACCCTTTTCGGATTCAATTTTGTCTTTCCAATAGACAGATTTTTTCTTTTTTATAGTCACTCTATAAGTGTTCTGCGATGTAAGCCATTTTTGCCGGCTAGAAGGAGTACATAGTTTACGAAAGTTTCTCTCACACTTTCGCATGTCCTTTTTTTTGTCGCGGCACTCAGAGTCGA
This sequence comes from Molanna angustata, assembly GCA_963576475.1. Classification (NCBI taxonomy): domain Eukaryota; kingdom Metazoa; phylum Arthropoda; class Insecta; order Trichoptera; family Molannidae; genus Molanna; species Molanna angustata. The sequence continues at coordinate 1,221,768 of OY754981.1, forward strand.
ACCATTTTGTATCTGTCTTTCGCTTTCGAACGACTTTAGTTTTATGGGGTGCTAGTTTGTCAATTGTGGTCAATTACCTGCCTATTGCCATTTAATTTTGAGTCAATCTATGACATCGACAACACTTGACTGACGTCTGATTTACTCATTTCTAATTCTGTTCAAATTAATAAATAATTGGCAGTTTTTTCCAACTAACCAGTACTTACATTAAGGGGCCATATAAACCTAAACACCTTAATTTCAAATCAAATCCCTCAAATATGTTAAACAGTGTGTTTCTAGAAATAATAGTATAAGTCTTGATAAGAATGTTTGTCACACAATTTTAAAATTCAGCCTAAATTCCTATAAATAAATTATTAAAAATATCCTTTTTTTACAGCATTTTTGTTAAATTACTCCATAACCATGTGTCATACAGAAATAAATCTTTTATAAGCTTAAAGAGTGCATAATATCTAAGTGAATGACCGAAAAAGTTTTTTCATTTCAACTAAGGTTTGTTCTTAAAATGCAAAAAATCAACAAATTTGGGGTTTCCGATAATTTAAATCACGTATAAACCTTTTTTAACGCACGCGATATTTACCCTTACTAACGCGTTACTTCATAGTGCATTGGGCGGTTTTAATATATCATTTTTTCAGTCACGAAGTTTAGCGAAAAAGTATAATAAAAGTTATCAACAAATGGCCTAGAGACTATCCATCAATAACACTATTTAAAAATTACAAAGTACTCGATATAAAACAAATTTATATAAGATCGGCAACAATGCACTAATTTTACAATGATCACTCTAAATTTAGATCACAACAAAGCCGTAACACCCGTCAATCAGTAAATATTAATTTTTGTATACCTTATTGTAGAACAACAATGGCACAGCATCAGTTTGCTTTTAGAGCACCGACTGCATTTAATCGGCTTCCGGTGGAACTTAAAGCATTAGAAAATAAAAATAGGTTTAAGACAGATATTACTGCACGATTACTGGATAAGACCATAGATACATTCTATTTACTTACTTGAGTTTTTGCAAGCTGACGTGTGGCGTGTGACGAAGGGTACACTGAGATTTAGATTTAAATTTACTAAGGAAATAATTGTTTGCATGTTTTTGGGATTTACTTAGTTCATTTTTAAATATTTTGATATAATTTTATTGTATGAATATGTGTATGTTTATGTTTATATATGTAAACATACACATATATTTTATATGTATGTTTATATTGTATTCATAATTTTAGGCGATGGAATTTATATTGTATTTATATTGTAAGGCTATTTATATTGTATTCATTTAGAAATGGCCATCATGTTTTTATCATTCTTTCCATCATCTTTTCTTTTTAATAATTTTATATTATTGTAGCCATTATATTTTATACTATTTTGACAATCATTTTAGTTATCTTTTTAATATTTTATATGTATAATTTTATTGTGTTAATATGTGTATGTTTGTATTGTATTCATAATTTTATACGAAAGAAATAGCCATCATGTTTTTATCATTTTTTCGATATTTTTTTTTTTTTGGAGATCTTTTAATTTTTTTTTTTAAATATGTTTATATGATTGTAAAAAAGCCATTATATTTTATAGTATTTTTATACAATTGTATTGTGTTAATATGTGTATGCTTATACTGTATTCATAATTTTATGCGAAAGAAATAGCCATCAAGACACAGGCTTTGCCTAGTTTGATGGTGATTAAAACACCTTAATGACACTGCTTTCTGCATCACTGTATAATATAATATGTAATTGACAATATCTGCGTTGCGTGAACAATCTAAGTTAACAGATTCACCAACCGATTTCGTCGTCTAATAACAAACAAATTAAACCATATTGGAGCAAAGTAATCGTTACAATTAACAATCGATCTCGACACAACGTTGATTTAACTAACTTTCGACGTGGTGCGATCTTACTTATGACAATAAGACGTTCCTATGAAGAAATATATTTAAGAAATAATAAAGTAAGTATGCCATATTTAATTATAAAGAAGAGATTTGAACGATATTCGATACACTAGATAAAATGTCACATAACTGATTTGGAGAAAAGACTCGAAATAGAAATTTGGTATGATATTTTGCTTTGCAAATATTCACACAATTTTACACTAAATATCACGTGTCAAGTACGAAAAAAACTTTTTCAAATGAATATCAAAAATCAACAGTTATTTTGACAATTCATACAAATCTTTTCTTGTTAATATTCCAATAAGAATCCTACTCTCTGTGGGAACTTCTTTGAACATTTTAGAGCAAATAATATTTATTTAAAAAATAATAATAATTGGAATGAGATCGCTTACGAAGCAGCGAAACAAGTCTCTTTTAATGGCGTTTTACCCCTTCATTTATGATTCCCTGTCAAGACTTCATAGCGTCGATTAAGAAAGAACTAATATCCAAATGTACCATTGACTGGGAATTTTCCAGTACTATGAAAGAATTATCCAAAAATTCCATCCAAGTTTCAATTCCTTCTAAATCGTTGTTCCACAACAAGGGAATGGTCAACGAGACGTGTCAAATATATGTCACATAAGACTAGAACACTGCCTTATTAACAATCACCTCTACAAGATATATGTAAGGGATAACCCCGTGAAACTGGGAAGAGATAATTTAGAAGCTGAACTAAAAAGAATAAGAGTCCTGGATGGGTTGCGTTCAGCAAATTATCAAATGTTCTGAAATCTGAAAATAACCCAATGCACTTAAAGAATAAAGTTTTTGACGCTTGCGTACTCCCTGTGCTCACATACGGCTTTGAAATATCTGAATTGACTAAGAGAATAATGGAAAAGCTAAGGGTGACACAAAGAGCGATGGAAATAAGAATGTTGAATATCTCGCTAAGGGACCACAAAACTAATGAATGGATTAGGAAGAACACAGGAGTAGCGGATGTGGCTAAAAGAATAGCGGAGTTAAAGTGGAGTTGGGCGGGTCATATATCTCGGATGTCGGACTACCGATGGACAAAAGTTGTGATGGACTGGAGGCCAAGAACAGGAATGGCACATGACCAGTGGAAATGACACAGGATAGAGTCCAGTGGAAGTCCAAGCGAGAGGCCTTTGTCCAATAGTTGACTCAAGAAGGGGCTGAGTAAGTAACCCTTCGTGTGCTTGTGGAGAGGAAGTGGAGACCCTGAATATGTCATTTGAATGCTCAATCCACACCGAACATGATTTGTACTATACACTTAAGGGGGCATATTAACCTAAACACCCTAGTTTGAAATAAAAATTTTCAAATATTTTAAACATTGCATACAAACATTGCCCAGAAAAGGTGGGCCGATGATATTGTCCCTGTCGCTGGAAGCGGATGGGTTCGAAAAGCCCAGAAAAAAGACGAGTGGAAGCTATTAGAAGAGGCCTACATCCAGCAGTGGAGAGATGGCTGAGAAAGAAGAAGAAGAAGAAGATACAAACATACATACATACCATCACGCCATGTCCCCTACGGGGTAAGCAGAGAGAATCGAGCGCCATACTCTATTTTTGCACACATTTCTGGCTTCCTTTACATCCATGCATCGTCTCATACATGCTCGTTGATTGTTCAAACTTCTTATGTTTCCTTCTTTAAAAATATCATTCACATGGTCAATGGTCATGCCATCCCTTTCTAAAAAAATAACATAATAATTTTAAACATTTTTCTATTGAATTTTGGTCACAATTTTAAAATTCAGCATAAATTCCCCAAAAAAATATATTTAGAATATCCTTATTCAAGTATTTTTTAAAAATGACTGCATAACTAGGTATGTGTCGTAGAGAAATAAATCTTTTATGTGCTAAAAGAGTTCATAAAATCAAAGTGAATGACCGATAAAGTCTTTTCAGTTTAAGTCAGGTTTGTTCTTAAAATGCATAAATTCAACAAAATTTTGGGTTTCCGATAGTTTAAATCACGTATAAACCCTTTTAAACGCACCAAACGTACATGATCGATGGACCAAACGTACCCTGGAGTGGCGACCGAGAACTGGCCTCTAAAACCCGGGCAGACCACAAGCCAGATGGTCTGAAGATAGAAAATGAGAGACAGGAGGTCATAGGAAGCCGAGAGATATGAAAGCAATGATGGGTGATGATGATGATATACCTACAATATGAGTTTCAGAATTTTCAGGACTCTTCTTACCTATGTTCTTCGTGTGTTCTTTAAGGGCTCTGCAAAGGGTCCCTATCATATAAGTCTTGCAGAGCCTCTAAGACCCAATTACTTTACATCAAAGTCTTTTGCTGAAGGTCAATGATGTAGGAGGTTGAAGACGAAAAGATATCTTGGAAACATTTCCCACATGATTTGCAACGAAGATCTTAAGTAATATTATTTAGTATGTATTTATGTGTGTACTAACCTTGCATTCCTTTACGTTAGTATATATCATGTTTGTGGGTTATGTATCTCTCTACAAATGTGCATGATATAATAATTTAATATATATAAATATTAAGGATTTAATTATATTTACGACGCCATTAAAAATCGATTTTCTATGGAGGATAACGTTTACATAATATTGATATATACCTACGCATCCACATCTAAATTTGTTAAATTGTATGTCGGTTGAGAGGATTGATGTCTTCTAGACAGTAGCGTCTAGTTCCAGTTTTTCTTTTCTGTATTATTTTTTTAAATTATCGCATTTAATATAAAATTTCTTAGCTCATTTGACTTAATACTACGAGATCTCTACCAATCAGAGAGCCAACCGGAAACTTTGACTTACTAAACCGGGAACAGGTGAATGCGGATTGTAGACGCTAGTTTCTAGACTACATGCATACATACGTGTAGTGTTGTTGGCGTTGAATGTTGCAAATAATATGCTACAACTAGCAAGAAGAACCAATTTGTCCATGTTAATTGTAAGGTACTGCCTCCCTGACAAGCCAGCTGGTTAAAAATTATTTGACCAACACCAATTTAGTTATTTTATTTTAATATTTTAGTTACTTTTTTTAATATATAATATGCAACTGGTTCACGCCAGTCGCAATTATAACTACAAACAAACCTAACCAACCTATTTTTACCAAACTTTTGTAGGTTAGGTTTAAAAAATCGGTGTACATCTTAGGCTATCCTGGCCGGTCAGGGAGGCAGTACCTAAATGATATACAGATAAAGTATCTCAATGCGCATGCTTCAGTATTTTGGATATACTTATTGCCAGAAGATTTACGTGGAGAGCAGATGATCCATAGGTCACTCATTGATCTTCCTTAGACCGTCCTACATGAAGATGAGCCACATACAAGAGAAACAAGGTGCAGTTATGGGCATTGTAGAAAACATCAGGTGATGGGTATTAATGTTGATGGATAGTGGACTGTATAATAAACGATCTCACCGATGCTTTCTTCATTTCTGGTACACTTTGATTCTTTCTTTTCTGTGCACTGGTCGAAACATCCACACGCGGTGATCTTTAAACTCACACTAAACTTTTTTCAATTGTCAATTATTGTTACCCAAAATATTGCAACTAACTTTCTAAGTGACAATTCTCAAACACATTGGTGAGGGGACAACGACAAGGAAGGGATACACGGAAATATGCTTCTACAAGGATATAACTTGATAAATCACGTGGGCTGCACTGACCGCAAATTTGTATTTTATGTTCGATCCAACCCTACGAAAATTCTCAAGTTATTTTCCGGAAAGTATACGAATAAATTATGAAATATAACTCCTTTGAATGCTAGTTGACGAGATAAAAGAGAATAGTTTTCAATACTGTAAAACACCCACCACCATAATACTTAATCTTCTTCTTCCTTCAGCCATCTGTCCATTGCTGGATGTAGGCCTCTTCTTGTACTTCCATTCCTCCTTTTTTGGGCTTTTTGGACCCATTTGTTTCCAGCGACGCGACGGGACGAGGCCGGCCTATTTCCCTTTTTACAAAAGAAATGATTCGTCCACCTGGGCACAGATTAAGCAAGGTGTCAAAGAGTTTTATTTGTATGAGCGTATGACTTTACAACAATCTTCCAACAAATATGAAATCACTGGATGCTTTGGGTTTCAAGAGAGAGGCTAAAAAGTATCTTGTTAACAATGCTTTTTACTCTACTGACGAGATACTAAACATCAATCCAACTAATCTGTGATATTTGTCACTAACATACGAATTAATTAACTATTTTATATGGGTATTTGTTTGGTTTGTCGTCCTTTACTTTGTTCTTGTATTATTTCTATTTTTATTTTTCAATGCTATGTACCTTACTTTTATCTTAAATAACTGTTTATTGGACATGTTGCTAGTGGGACCCTTTACATCCTTCTAGCACTCAATTTTTCTTTTCTGAATTTTTCTATTTTTTTTTCCCGAATTGCTTATTTTGTATACATATATTTTATTTTTTATTTCTCTAAATTCTTTTTTTTATTACTCTTTAATATACTATATCAGTACTATGTTAAATCATGATGTCAATGAATTATATTAATTATTGTGACCATAATATTGTAAATTGTAAACCATGTAATGATGAAGCCAAGTGTTCTGTAAAGAACCTAGGGGGTATAAAATACAATAAACAAATAAACAATAAACAATTCCATGGTCTCCATTTTAGATACTTTACAATACCTTATACAGTCAGAGAAATTAACTATTAAAGAAACCTATTACTTTTGAGTTGTCTAGATCATAAAGTGTATATTCCTTAAAAAAAAGTGGACAGCTTGAGACTAGTCACAGAATATCACAATTTCGAAACAGCAAGTGGTTGAGATTTATTGAATTTCCTATTCTGTACAAATAACGGGCTTCTCAACACTTCAGGCAATTATTGCAACAGTTTCTTGTATCCTTCAACATACTCAGATATGCAAATCCATTTGCAAATTTTAAGTGCAACTATAATTTAAACTTATTAATTACAAAAATAAATCTATCATTTTCCCCGACTATCTTATTTTAAGATCATCTCCATTATTGCGCAATCATAGCGAAACTGCATAACAAGATCGTTTGAGATCATTTCCAAACGCTCAACTAAATTAACTCTTTCTTCTTCTTTATTAGCCTCAAAACTTTTTTTAAACATAAGATATGAAAAAAGCATTTAAAAAGCGATTTAATATACATCTTATAATTATTGATTAACGTTGTTTTCAAACAAAAACATCGAATATCAAAAGGTGCAATAGCTAGAGATTGACAGAACTATCACGTGGCGCGCACTTGTTCCATGCCGCTTATATTGTTTTGTGGTCACGATCACCAACTTATCAGAACTAAATTCGGCACTGAACTTGGTGAGCCTTCTCTCTGACTACGAGGAAATATCAATGCCAATGTGGGGAAGTAAAGGAGGAAAATGATGGTGGCACTTAGAATTGTTTCAGTACGGAGCATTTATTCTGAATATCATCATTGTTAGCAATGTCCATGGCAAATAAATAAATAAAAATACAACAAGCAGAGTACAAAAACAACAAAAGCACGTGGCATATTTATTTTATTTATTTATTTATTTAAAATATATAAATTACATTTAGTACATAAGTATTATAAAAAAAACAACTAATTAATGTTTCATCACAAGCGGTAGCTATAAATAATATCCACTCAAAATTAAGATCCTGCACATCAGGGGTACCACAGGGCTCACATATTGGTCCAATTCTTTTTATACTTTATGACTTATGTGATTGACATATCAACTTGTTTCCAATCATCTGAATTCTTAGTCTATGCGGATGACATAAAAATCTTTAAAAAAATACGTATTAATGCTGACGTAGTTGCGTTGCAAGCGGATCTCGGTCTTATATCGGTTTAAGATTATCGGTAATGCTTTCAAAAAAATAAATTTTATCCTACGGGTATGTAAGCCCTTTAAGAAAACTACCACTGTGAAAACCCTGTACTGCTCATATGTGCGCAGTTGCGTTGAGTTTGCTTCAGCCGTTTGGAATCCTCAATACATAACAAATATAGACAGAATCGAAAACACTCAAAACAAATTTCTAAAGCATCTTGATTACAGGAACCGACGACATCATAATGACCTGTCTCTTTCCCGAATACGCCACAAGTTAATGTCCTTGGAAAACAGACGAACTGTATTTGACATGACATTCCTGCACAAAATAGTGAACAGTATTTTTGACACCGATGCACTTTTTGCGAAAATTCCCTTCAACATACCGACGAGACAAACTAGAAAAAAATATACATTCAGACTTCCATCTGTGGCACAAAGCATGCAGAAATTATGATTCTTTCTTCCATGACCATGACATTGATCTCTTCAACTCGTCGCATAGAAGATTTAAATTATCCATTTTGGCCACGTTCCCTCATCGCTCTGAGTAATCTTACGCACGCTTCCCATAACGCCCCATTTCCTTATGTTACTGATTGTTTCTTTCTCAATTCATGTTTTTTAACCAGAAATATTCATAATTTTTTTTTGGCTTATTTGTTGTTAATGTCTGCTTGTCCTATGTAATAAATTGGCTGCATGTTTTTTTTCAATAAATTAAATAAAAAAAATTAAAAAAAAAATTCCAAAGCAAAATAACTATATAATGATTAACTTAATATTGATTAACTCTCGAAACACAACCGAAAAATGAAACGCCGATCAGAAAGTGTAGCCCCAGAATACATCGACATCCTTTCTCCAGGCATGTCACTGTCTTCCACATGGTGACTGTAAGTCCGGCTCTGCGTTAAGCTGGCAGTTCCTTGTCGTACCCGGCATGGTTTCCTCTTCATATCTTCCAGACAATCACCCATGGTTGGCTCCATGCCACACGGCAACGCTATGACGGCGCATCTCTCACCTCAGCGACAGAGATAGCTGGCCAGTTGGGAGCTCATCGGAGGTGAACCTATGCCCTAGACGACACGGAAAGCACCTCGTGGTCCAATCTGCGAGCAGCCGCGTTCCCTGCAGCGGTGGCCCAACACTACGCCCTGCCTCTGCCCTGTTGATACCCTCATCTTGGCTCCGTAGCACCGGCAGCGTCCATGCGTGTGACGTGTGCTGTCACTTAGATCTCCTGCGTCCTCGAAAACATGACCGCCATCGGGAGCACATGTCGACCGATGACAGCGTCACAACAAACCGTCCGTCTTCCACCAGAGTTGAATGCCAAGAGCTCCTTCCACCTCATTCGTCCAATGCCGAGAGAGAGCGCGTCAGCTGCAAGTCTCGTTACTTGCCCGCAAACAGCGCTAGTTGCTTTCCAGGAATGTTACCGAGGAAAAAAAATAAAATCATTGTTTTTCGGTATCCTTTTTTTTCGGGCATAACAAACTGCGATTAGTGACTGCAATTCACTGTGGATTCTAACTTCATGAGTTTCGCTCTACCGATTTCGACATTTTAATGACGGCGTTACACAAAAAAGTTTCGTCGTCACTTTTCAAATTATTCTGAAGTGAAGATTTTTTTGAATTTTTTTTAACGAATAATTTTTTTGAAGAATATTGATGAATACCATATAAGAACATTCAAAAATTGGATTGATAGGAACTCAATAAAAATGCATAATTGGTGAAATCTGCATAAACTGATCACGTAAACCAGCCGACGACAGGTCGAAGCCCTGTAGGTTCCTTGATTACCCAGTTTTTCTATGATATTCCAACCTCGTTTCTATTTAAATGTTAAAAATTAAGATTTAAATTTTATTTCAACGGGGCACTTAATCATACAAATAACTAATTTGTGATATAAAACAAATAATTCATTCGTGGACATAAATCAACACAATCACACATGCACCCGAATGCAAATTTAGACATTTTTTATGGCGATATACAGTTAGCAAATTATTTTGAAAAGTGTGTCGTTGCTGTTTTCATAACTTTGAGATTATAATTTTATTTTTTTCTGTACATCATACTTTTTATAATTTTTTCATCCCATTAAAATGCTTTATAGCCGCCATGTTTTCCGGTGCACGGTCTAAACTCCCGCTGTGACGGATTCGAACCGGGAATCTAATGAACCGATCGCTTACTCATAAACCATATAATGTGCAGAGAATAAATTTATAATTAAACACAGAAATTGGTCGTAAAACTCCGTGGCGGTAAATTAGATTCTTTCGGCGATCTGTTAAAATACATAATATATAGATATATTGATACAATGTTGAAGTTGATAATAATATTATGTAGATTAGCAACAATTAATATGTTATGTGGCATTTACATAAGAAATCTAGTTCACGGATATAGGCATATACGTATCGGTTTTTCAAGGAGACATTCATATAATGTTACTTTAGAGAAAACGAACGAGTTGTGGCCAACACTACACTCTCCTCTACGTACGTAGTAAATGTACCTACCTACATCTAACATTTGTTGGAAAACCAAATTGACCGAATTGAATTTATTTTTGTGTCATTATGTTGCCTCTCTTGACATATTTGTTGCCAGTGAAATATTATATTCGATGTAAACTATTATGACCTAATTATTGCATTGTTGTTGAATACTCTCAATATCATGGATGTTGATGAAACCTTTGGCCTTCCTCGAGACTACATACACCAAAGCTGATGTGGGAGAATAAAAAGGGTAAAATTTTGTTTAGTATTGCGCTTTATTCAAAAGATCATTGAAGTCCATGAAAAGAAAATAAAATACAAAAAACACACAGCAAACAAAGAATAGAAACATTGGCCATGGAAAACGATAAATTAAAACTACTGAATTGTCAAACACAGCACTAAAAGACACCAACCAGAAAGATTCAGGCCCAGGGTACAGAGACATCCTAACTCCAGGCAAATCCATGCCTGGGGTTGTTTATTCCCCTCACAATACTACCAACATGACATCATAAAAATTCTAACAATTGTAATTTCTGATAATTATTAAAAGTAAAATTATTTTTCGAAAAAATTTTATTCGAATAATTGTCATTCGTAAAATTGGAAAGCTCACAAGAGTGTGTAAGGACAGGACCATCACGAAAAATACGAAGGCTAGACTCATCAGGGCTCTGATATTCTCGATGTTCCTGTATGGTGTGGAAACATGGACTCTAGGGAGTCAGAGCGAAAGAGGATCGATGCTTTCGAAATATGGTACTGGAGGCATATGTTGCGCATCCCATGGACAGCCAGAAGAACGAATGTGTCAAATCTAGACGAGCTGAAAATCGAGGATCGTCTATCGACGATATGTTACAGACGTATCCTTCAATTCTTTGGACACATTGCCAGAAGGGAACCAGACTGCCTCGAGAAGCTTGTTGTGATGGGCAGCGTGGAAGAACGGAAATCTCGTGATTGCTCACCGACCAGATGGAGCGATTTGGTAAAGTCCACAATGGGGACTTCGGTGACTGGTGCTCTGCGTTCAGCCCAAAACAGATTGGCATGGAGGCGGGCCATACGTGTGGCGACGGACTACAGCCGCTCTCCTCGGTCATGAAGAAAAGGACGAATATATAAAATTGATTTTCGTATAATTGAGCATTCCAATAATTTTCCTGTTACCAAAAAAAATACACTGTAAACCACGTAACCGCATTTCTACAAATATAGTTTTTACTATCACACTTTTTAATGTCAATATGGCGGATAACGTAATATCTTAATAACACGAATCAGCAATAAAATATAGTTGATTAATTATCATACAACATATATCGTATTTCCGTTCAATAGGCTGTTGTATCTTTGTTAATTTTGTTTAGCCGCTACATAATTATTAATTAAGTATGTCATTTATTATTTTTATTAATTAAATTATTAGACGTTGATTAAAACATCACATTACTAAGAGCAGTTAGAAACTTGTATTTTAATGTTTTATCGTGAGTAACCAATATCACGATAACTGTATTTTGTTAGGTTTTTAATAACAGCTAAGAAAGTAGATTGTGACGTGTAGAGTTTATTATCTATCACCTTTGAAAGAAAGGTACTGCGTAGAATATGCTGCCCCGTGTAGAATGGCGATGAATGACGCATTAGACGTAACGATGAGTTGTACAAATTATATCAGCCCCCCTAGACAACGTGTCATTTAATTCAAGAAAAGAAACAAGAAAAGATAACTCAATGTATGGAAGTGACAGTTGCCAGTCACGTGACAACTGTCATTTCCATACATTGAGTTATCATTTCTTGTTTCTTTTCTTGAGCTAAATGACACGTTGTCTAGAGGGGCATACCCGCCTATAGAACGAAACATTTGTCTACATGATATTGAATGTTCAGCTAACTGCTACCAAAACCTTTGTGTACACCACAAAAAGTTAAATTATATTCAAATAATATTAGTTAAAATGAACCATAAAGTAATAGCTGCAAAGTATTAGATGCAAATTATATTCAATAGAATTATGTCCTTCTATACTGACTGAAACGTTATTCCTATCTTCATTATACAAGTCTACTATGTATCAAGTATAAAGTATACATATGAGTAAAATGCTTCATACACTGACGTGTCAAAATGCCAATTTTCAAAACGAATAACCACCACCGCTCAAGTTTTATACTATCTAATCTTTTTAACCTGCTGTAGTATCCTTTTGCAGAAAAAAAACAGTGTAAGTAAATATATCAGTATACTTTGATGTTAATTTGCCTGTCTCTGACTTTTGGTCTATATGTCTTATTACTAATAAACACTATTATGTACTTACGCGTTTAGGTAGTATTTAAGGTAAAAGACACCGGTAATGGACACATTAGAATTATTATCAAAAAAATGTATTTTAGATTTTTTTTACAATTTAAATAAATATTAATTATCTCACAATGTAGACCAGCGGCCGGGGAACCAGGGTAAATTACCCCAAATGGGGTAAAAATGTTTTTTTTTGGGTAATAGGGATTTTTTTATAGTTTGCTATTTCATAAAAGTGTTGGTATTTTTACAAACTTAATCAATTCAGGTGCTACTTACATCAAAAAGTCCCATTTCTCCAAAAACTGAAAGGGAATCCTGAAAATCTGAATTTTTGTTTGATCCAATTTGAGAATTTTATTTTGTTTGGCTATTACATACTTAATATTTTCATGTAACTTTTTTTTTATTTTCCGTATAAATTAATTAAAAAAATAATGTTTATTTAAATATACATTGATTGTCTTCTTTTCAAAATGGGGGAAAGGGGTAATATCGACTTACGCAAAAATATTTTGGGGTAATGGTTAAAAAAGTTCCCCGACGGTTGATGTAGACCATCACACGAGCTGAGCAGCTTGAAACAGCTCCTCAATTCTTTTCATTCCTGTCCAGTCTCACATAATATTGAAAAACCAGGATATTTGCTTCCTGCCAACACTTCTTCCACACTCTATTATTTTGCCCTGTGTGATCAGACGCAGCTGGTCGTAATTCCCTGCTCCAAGTAAATCAACTTTTAAAAATTTGAATGTGTCCAACCTAGTGCAGTGTCAATTACTGGTGATTTTATCTTCCTTGTGAATCTCTTTAGGAATATCAATGAACTGAATTAGGTATACTGTACCATCACAATTAATACAATGGCGCCCAATGATCACACCAATAAACACACCAACAGATTACACACAAACAGATTCCAATCGATCAAGATGTAGATCTACTTCACGTACATTGCACGGTATATATTTACATGTATTATTAGATCATCAGAACCACACTGGTGGTCATTATTTTTTTTAAACATGTTAATTAACATATAGATTTAATATGTTGGTAAATAACCAGAAACAAATACATAAAGATGTTTTTCAACCCCATCTCACAATTCCCTTAAACAAGGCACTTCCCCTACACAAATAATACTCTCTTCTCTCTTTTTGTAATTATTACTTAATGCGGTCTAGGACACTTGTACCTGGTGTTTGACTTATTTGCCTGATGAAGGCCTTTCAACTGATCACGGAAACGGTCGTTCTGATTAAAAATTAAAAATTTGTAATTCTAACTAAGAATGATGCAAAAGCTACGGGTGACACAAAGAGCGATGGAAAGAAGAATGTTGAATATCTCGCTAAGGGACCACAAAACTAATGAATGGATTAGGAAGAACACAGGAGTAGCAGATGTGGTCAAAAGAATAGCGGAGTTGGGCGGGTCGTATATCTCGGATGTCGGATGACCGATGGACAAATGTTATGATGGACTGGAGGCCAAGAACAGGAAGCAGAAACGTGGGAAGGCCCCAGACCAGATGGTCCGATGACATAAAAAAGCAGTGGCAGGTCCAGAATGGCGAAGAATGGCACAGGATAGAGACAAGTGGAAGTCCAAGCGGGAGGCCTTTGTCCAATACTGGACTCAAGAAGAGTTCCATTATAAATGATGTCTGTAATTAAAAGTAATTTAATTTACCTATGCGATAGGCCTATTTCGCCTTGTTAGGCATATACGAGCTTATATAAATGATGTCTATCGTTAAAAGTAAAACACTTTTTTGATTCTTCGTGAATTTAATTTATGCGATAGGCCTATTTTGCCTTGTTAGGGCATTTATGAGCTTATATAAATGATGTCTATCGTTAAAAGTAAAACACTTTTTTGGTTCTTCGTGAATTTAATTTATGCGATAGGCCTATTTTGCCTTGTTAGGGCATTTATGAGCTTATATAAATGATGTCTATCGTTAAAAGTAAAACACTTTTTTGATTCTTCGTGAATTTAATTTATGCGATAGGCCTATTTCGCCTTGTTAGGGCATTTATAAGCTTATATAAATGATGTCTATCGTTAAAAGTAAAACACTTTTTTGATTTTTCGTGAATTTAATTTATGCGATAGGCCTATTTCGCCTTGTTAGGGCATTTATGAGCTTATATAAATGATGTCTATCGTTAAAAGTAAAACACTTTTTTGATTCTTCGTGAATTTAATTTATGCGATAGGCCTATTTCGCCTTGTTAGGGCATTTATGAGCTTATATAAATGATGTTTATCGTTAAAAGTAAAACACTTTTTTTATTCTTCGTGAATTTAATTTATGCGATAGGCCTATTTCGCTTTGTTAGGGCATTTATGAGCTTATATAAATGATGTCTATCGTTAAAAGTAAAACACTTTTTTGATTCTACGCATGAATTTAATTTATGCGATAGGCCTATTTCGCCTTATTAGGGCATTTAAGCTCGAAAATGCCCTTACAAGGCGAATTAATTTAATGTAGAATTAAAAAAGTGTTTTACTTTTAATTATAGACATCACCTCTTTACTAGTTAGAACCTCACATTACTAGTTTCAGGAGAGCACTCCTCCATTTGTCAGTTGTATTGTAACTATTGTAGTTTTATAGAATTTAAATCTTTTTCAATAAATTAGGTACATAAATAAATTGAAGAAGATCTCAGGAAATAATATAAGTAAGTACATTTGTCGGAATAGGTATACTGATTATTTTTTTGTAAGCTTGGCAATGATAAAATTTTCTAAACGCTTTGAAATTGTCCTTCGAAATCTATACGACCTATTGGACATTAAGGAAACTGACGACAAACACAAGTTTGAAAAGGATACAATTATGTGACAACACTCCCATAGGATACGTTGAACGAGAAATACGCTTAATATGATTTCTCACGGAATTCTTGCCCCAGGGCAACGCTGATTAGTTGGAAGAAACCGTCATTTGCTAATAAACTCGTCACGTGTATGTGTATAAGTATTTTACTTGCTATGAAGTCTCTAGAATACAAAACAATTGCTATTTTTACACAATTTTATTTCATTTCACCTGTCTGTCCGTACGGGAATATTGCAATTGATTTTGAGCTCTGAGACTCTCATAATTTGTGTATTACCGATGACAATTCATATTAAAACTGTTTTCAGTTTGAGTCATTTGATATTTTGATAAAATTCAACAAAATTTATATTTATTGTAGAAAACCAGCGGTCATTCTTTCCAAATTTGCTATAGCATATTTATGAATTGATATATCATTTTTGTATCCTCATACTGTGTATCCTCCTGAGGAAGGGAACTTTGTTCTCGTAACATGTAGAGGAATTTTTATTCATTTGAATAAAAGTTATGTATGTAGTGGTCTACACAAAGTTGTTTTTTATTTCATTTAATTAATTTCAAAATGATACCACAAAGTAAAAAACAATCGTTTGTCGATGATATCATATTTGTCTTTTTATAAGGATGCACACCCTTACATATATTTCTGGTTTCCCCAAATTGCAGGGTTGGTTCGTCTATATAAACCAAAAAAATACAATTTACATGATCAAGATTCACCAAAAATGTGACATTTTATTTTTTTAATTTATTTATTTTTCAATAGAAAATATAATTACAGTATTTTATTTTGACTAATCCCTGTAAGGGATTTTAGCTGTGATCTTGATACTAAATTTTCCAATAAAACAATAATACCTACACTAAATTTTCCACCCTACATAGTCCGGAAGAACCCGTGTCCACCACTTAGATTTAGATCAACCATCGAGGATTTTTGTGTAATATGTATTCTTTGGTTTTCTTTTTGAATTCCTCAATGGATCCGCACTGCTTCAAACTGGCAGGCATGGGGTTAATTCTAATACAACATCATGTAGAAAGTTCATTGAATATTTTTACCGACTACTTACTTACTTCCGATGGCCATACAACTCCGGTAGAGCTTTAGCCTCCTGAACAATAGCTCCCAGTCATCACAAGCATTCAGCACGTTCAGATCTCGGGAAACATTGTCCATCAATCTCTGCCTTGGTCTTCTCTGGGATCTCTTGCCCACAGGGTTATTTTGCAGGATACGTTTTGTGGCTCTTTCTTCCCCTGATCTGACAACATGTCCAATCCAAGCTAATCTTCTGGACCTGATTTCGCTGGTGATTAAAGATTGTCCTGTCATTTTTACCCACTATTACATTAAAATTAAATACAAGTATTTTTTAGATTCAGTCTGTTATTTCAAGATCTATCTTGTGAAGCTGAAATCCCTCCATATCTCCATTCCCAAATATCCTCATTGTTTTCGGGGTGTTCAAATATTATGTTAATAAGCTGCAAATCACCCAACGATTTTTTTAGTAAACTATTAAATTATTCGTGTGTTTTTCAATTCTGGGCTAAGTTCACAATGAACGCCGAGTGCACTTAGTGACGCTCTAAGCCGTTCATAATGACCGGAAACAGACGCTCGAAAGACACTTTGTGGCGTTCAGATTGAACGTCGAGTGTACGCACTAAACGCTCTTTAAAATTGTCGGGTAAAAAACGCTCTGACATTATAGTATCTGTTGACTTCTATTTTATCTGTGGTGTGATGACTTCTATTTGTTTCTGTGGTATCTATTATGTCAGTTGACATTATTTATGATGACAATATGCATTCACAAAAGGTTAATTTACAAAAATATAATTCAAAAATGATTTACTCCAGTGCCCAATTGTTGTCTGTCGATGAAAATATAATCTAAGAGGACACATTTACATATGATAAATGACATTTGACATTTAAAACGCTCGATGCTGCGTTCAGATCGAAAAGCCGCTCGAAAGTGAGATTGGTGGGAAAAACGCCATAATCTGCAACTTCAGGCACATCCGACACCCGACGTCGAGTGTTGAATCTGAACAGAGCCCCGGAAGCGACATCAATAAAATATGTTTTCATTTTTAATTAATTCATCAATCAATAGTTAAATTATATTTTAATATTCAGTCGTACCTATATATGCAGTAGTAAAGTTATTGTTATATCGTATTTCAGTTCATGTAATTCACGAGTTATAAAATAAAAGCTGTGTTTCAATTCGTGATGTTGATTGATATACGAGCAGGTACGGGTGAATGACATGGAATTTCCACAACTTTATTTAGACTTCTAAGAAATTATTTGTATTATCCATCTCAAATATTAATCCTTAAACAAATAAAGTCGAGTTAGTAGTGGTAAACACCAGTCAATCTCTAGAAAATATTTAAATATTTTTTTATTTTGATAATATATTGATATATTATAGAAGTAGTACTATTTTACATTGTCAAATAAATCTTTGAATGCGATTTCGGTAGTATATTATGCAGGTACTATATTTGTAATTTATTTTATTTTATTTTTATATTGCTTCTCGGGTAACTAACAGGTAATAAATAATACGTCAATTATTAATTTAATACGCACCCAATTACAAGTTGCCACATTCTGGAGATTTACTATTTTAATTGTATCACAGATCCAGACTGAAAACACAATTAAAAACTGTGTCTCCATCGAGAATCGTCCCCAGGACCTTTGGATAAGCAGTCAGATACCTAAGCAACTTAGCCACGAATGCCATATTTTGTTAATCTTAAAACAGTTTTTTTTAATGGGACATGTTTTTATATACCTTTGAAAATAATTCTGTTTTCCACGGAAAAATAGATTTACAATTAAAGTGAAATTTAAATTAGAATATAAATACTTTGATGTAATACAACACTTTACAATGTATCTAATAGCTCTCTTTAATGTATCTAAACAATATAATTACTCTCTAATTTAATTATACAAAAAAGCTTAGTAAATACCTATCTAACATGTACACAAAATCTGATAACACTCTTCAATGTATACAAATTATCTTATAACTCTCCATAATGTATATAAACAATCGAATAACCCTCTATAGTATACGAATACAAAAAATACTTATCTAACAAGTTCACAAAATCTAATTAAACTCTACAATGTATAGAAATAATTTAATAGCTCTCTATAATGTATATAAACAATCTAATAACTCTCTATAATATAGGAATACAAAAAAATACTTATCTAACAAGTTCACAAAATCTAATTTAACTCTACAATGTACACAAATAATTTAATAGCTCCCTATAATGTATACAAGCAATCTAATAACTCTTTACAATATAGGAATACAAAAAAAAAATACTTATCTAACAAGTTCACAAAATCTAATTAAACTCTACAATGTACACAAATAATTTAATAGCTCCCTATAATGTATACAAGCAATCTATTAACTTTTTACAATATAGGAATACAAAAAAATACTTATCTAACAAGTTCACAAAATCTAATTAAACTCTACAATGTACACAAATAATTTAATAGCTCCCTATAATGTATACAAGCAATCTAATAACTCTTTACAATATAGGAATACAAAAAAATACTTATCTAACGAGTTCACAAAATGTTATTAAACTCTACAATGTATACAAAAAAAATTTAATAGCTCTCAATAATGTATACAAACAATCTAATAACTCTTTACAATGTATACAAAAAAAAATCTTATAACTTATTTTGATTTCGGAATATTAACAAACTAATGTAAGATGATATGTACTTAATATAAATAATATATTGTGTTTGATATATAAATGTATGTAGATAGGTATGTTAAGTACTATATAGGTAGATACATAGTTTGAGGAAAGGTACATAACGGAAATGTATGGCGATCATACATCACGTTTGTACCGAGAAATTAAATTGGTAAATTGAATTCAACACGATTAGTACAATCCGCATTACAGGTTTGTATTTGGAATTACAATAGAAATTGAATACTTCAATAATTCCAATATAATTTAAATATTTCATCAAATCCAATAGAAAATAAATACTTCAATGATTCCAATAAAAAAATAATAATTTTACTGACAAACTTTTCAAAATCTCAATAGAGACGAAGTTGGAATATTATAGAAAACCAGGAACTCAAGGCAAAGAATTCAATGCCTTGAGTTCCTGGTTCTTCTATAGGTAATATTCCAACTTCGTTTTCTTTTGAGATGTTAAAAAGTTTGTCGAAAAAATATCATATGACTCCCGACAGGGAAAAAATTCAATGTTTGCGTATATGCATTTAAAAAATATTTGAAAAATTAATTAATTCAACAAATGCAATATAAATCAAATAACTCACCAATTCCAATATAATTTAAATACTTCAACGATTCCAATAAAACATAAATAATTCAACAAATCCAATATAAATCAAATCATTCACTGATTCCAATATAAATCAAATCATTCACTGATTCCAATATAAATCAAATCATTCACTGATTCCAATATAAATCAAATCATTCACTGATTCCAATATAAATCAAATCATTCACTGATTCCAATATAAATCAAATCATTCACTGATTCCAATATAAATCAAATCATTCACTGATTCCAATATAAATCAAATCATTCACTGATTCCAATGTAAATCGAATACTACAACTACATATTTAAATATAAATCAAATACTTCAACAATTTCAATATAAGTCAAATACCTCAATTATTCCAATATAATTTATATACTTAAAAGATAATAAAAATTAAATAATTCATCAAATTCAATACAAATCAAATCATTCACCAATTCCAATGTATATCGAATACTATAGCAATTTCAATATAAATCAAATACTTTAACTATTTCGGTATTAATCAAACACTTCAACAATTCAAGTATAATTTTAATACTTTAACAATTCCAATATAATTTAAATACTTCAATTATTCCAATATATGTAAATATTTAAATTATTACAATATAATTTAAATACTTCAAAGTTTCCAATCATTGGAATAGATTGAAGGAGACCTACATCCAGCAGTGGAGAGATGGCTGAAAAGAAGAAGACAAACGATTCCAATAAAAATTAAATAATTCATCAATTTCAATATAAAATAAAGGTCGTCCTATTCAAAACAATTAATATTGCAAAAGGAAGTGTTTTTTTATTTAATTTTAATAATAAAATAAGTAATTAATAACTATAATAATTAAGCAATGTCATCATGCCGTCTTCCTATTACAAAAAAAGGAAAATATATTTTTTTCGGAAATGCAAATTTAGGAATAAAAACCAATCATTATTCATTCATTCTTTCCATGTGGCCAAACCATCATCATGTCAACATTATTTTTTGAAATGCCAGCCGCCGTGCCGGGACACCGGTAGACCTTTTGGCTTCTATGCGGGCGTCCCGAGTTCGATCCCCGCCGGAGGAGAAATTTATTTCAATTCATTTATTACGCCAGTAGGTACCATATTGCTTCTCTGTGCTGGATACACTAGTTAGCTGAAAAAAAACGTCATATGGCTATAATCTCGCCAAATGCGCAGGGCGTAAGGATGTAGGTATTTACTTTTATAATTAAATGTGGGTATCATAAAAAACAATTGCAACATTTGTATGAAGATATAGATTACATTAAATAAAAAAAAATATATATTTTGTTAAATAAAAAAAAATGTTTTAAGTTCTATAATAATAATAATATTACCGTTCATTATTTCAGCCACTGGCATTATTCCAAAATCGTTGATCCGTAATTTAGAAATTTTAGATTTATCGAAAAACTTAATAATAAAAATGCAAAAAACGGTAATAATGAATACCACGTAGAATCGTTAAAGATTTTTTTAAACGTTAATATTCGGGAATCAGTAGGGTTGATAGGTAGTATAGAGAATCCTTTGATATGTTAAGTTTCTCGATGGGTGAACTATTCCCAATTGAAAGCTTGATGATGCGTTTGTTGGATTTTATTTGCTCTTTTAAGCAAGTTACAATTTACGCATTGATCTGTTAATTCTTTTGAGGAAGTGATAATGGTAATAATAATAATTGAGTGTTATTATTTGTAGTACTTAATTGTTATTAATATCATTAGTAAATCGGCCAGCGCCGTTAATAAAAAGATTTTTCGATACTGACCGGTCCCGGGGTGACCATCTTCAGAATGTTAAGTCTTGTTTAAAAACATTTTTTACCAATTTGTTATGGAGTTGCATCAAGAATAAATTGTCCTTTGAGTTGTTTAATAAAAAATCCTTATATAATTATATAAACAGAGATAACGGCCCATTGTATAAATATCTAAATACTAGAACGAAACATAGGTATTGTAAGTAGGTAGGTACTGTTTTCTCATAGAAATGTTAATATAGTCGTTGCGACGAATCGATTATATTTTTTATATGTATTAAACTGTTCTGATTTACAAAATAATACATATCTATATATTTAGTTAATTCAAGTATCCATCTATAGTATTGTATAATAAAATAATAGCAATTATCTTATTCCGTAAGGTTGTATTTACTGCCTGCATACTAATAAATGTAAGCTTAAGAATAAATTTATGTTTGATCAAATAAATTTTTACCTATATGGAATGGAATTGCAAGCATTAAGAATTATTGAAGGAAATATTATATTTGGAATTATAAATTATTAGGATGAGAATTATTGAAGTAAATATCAAATTTGGTATTATTAGTTATTAGGATGAGAATTATCGAAGTAAATATTTAATTTTTGGTATTGTTAGTTATTCGGATGAGAATTATTGAAGTAAATAATAAATAAGGTTTTGTTTATTGTTTATCGTCCGTAATTCTATCAGGACACTTGGACTCGTCAGTTACATTTTACAAATTATAATTGTAGATTTCAATCAAGATCCATGTTCTCATTCAACATTTCGTCAACGTATTTTTAGTTATTAGGATGAGAATTATTGAAGTAGATATCAAATTTGGTATTGTTAGTTATTAGGATGTTGAGAGATGTGAATCTTAAATCAAAAAAAATTCTTTGCCTTTTTACCGACCTAGTCGGGGTCAACCCTACTGATAGGTACGTAATCGCCAGGACACCTGTCCTGGGTGCCCAGTCAACGTGCCTTTTCTTTTCTTTTCCCTCCACCCTGGGTCATCAAGGTATTGATGCTGTCCCCCTGAAGTTCCTTTTGAATTCTAGATCAATAAACTCTCAACTGATTTGTAAGAGTTTTCCGATTGGCAAGAATGTGAAGCAGCAAGTTACAAAAATGTAAACGCAATTGCGAGCAAAGTTGTAAATAAAACAGTCACGTAATTATGACTATGAGAGTCTAGTAGTTATAACCGATCAGTGGTGATGCAGTATGGGAAAGTGTGGTGTACTATGATTCAACCTATCTATGTATGTATATTGGTGTGACAGTTGCTGTCAACAGATTTCAATAACAAAGTCACGCCTGTAATGTACCTCTGTTACAGGCAATTCCCGGTAACGCAGTGACAATTCAAATATTTCTATCAGGAAACTTAACTGATTGTTACCGACACTTGTACAAGAGTGCTACTTTTTCAGTAACGAAAGAATGTATAGCGAGTCAACCCATCATCCATTTTATAAACTAAAAGTTATAATTTTTTATTTATTTTTTATAGCTTCTCAACCAATTTATTGTGAAGTACTAATGTCAAATATTAATTTAACACGCACAAAATAATGAGTTGACAAGTTCTGGAGATTTACGATAACACAGTTAGTGACTGGTTATCGAACCTGGAACATTTGATTCAGGAGTCAGATCTGAGCCACAAAGGACGACAGATATTTAAGTTGACGAACAAATTATAATAAATAATAAACTTTTCCCATAATAACGATTTGTCATATTGGTAACTTATTATGAAAATATTTCAACGCGTGGTTAAAATGTCAATATTAAATTAATATTTCGTGGCTCAGTTGGTTGGGTATACGGCTGATACAAGGGTCCCGGGTTCGATTCCCGGTGGAGACACAGTTTTTAATTGTATTTTCAGTCTAGATCTGTGAGACGATTAATATCGTAAGTCTCCAGAATGTGGCAACTTGTTATTGGGTGCGTGTTAAATAATTATTTTACATAGTACCCGAGAAGCTACAAAAAATAAATAAATAAATATTTGACGCAGTACCTGTTAATTGACTGAAAAATATTAAAAAAACGAATTGGTTGTGACCAACACTACACTCTACTCTGCATTGTTTGAGGAAACTTTTTTCTTATTGAAAACTAGACAATACATACAAGAATTTTTAGTGGAAGCTTATTATTTCCAATCTATAAACAAAAATATAAAAAAATTATCTATCCAGAAAATGACCCTACTTATCTAGCCTACATCCCTTCACTGCTGGATGTAGACCATTTTCATACACTTCCACTTGTCTCTGTTCTGTCCTCTCCGCATCCAAGGTCTGCAATGTCTCCATTTATGTTAAACATCAAAATCTAACTCATACTTATACACTCTCTACGTGAAACCTCTTCAGAAATTGATTTCCAGTTTCCACTATTTCACAGTACTTCTTATCCTTCTTCGTCAACCCTCCTTCGTCTAGTAATGGGCATAGGCCTCCCCCCGAGACGTCTGCAGCTTCCTATACTGGACAGACCACATCCATCTGACATCCGCCCCCAGGCACTAAAAAAACGACGATAAATAAAAATCATCAAAAAATGGCTCATGGAGCAGTTTATTTATAATTTGTAATTCAATATTTTTTGTGACATTCCATCTTTGATTTCGATTGAATCTACTTTGATGGGTCATGATACAAATTACAGACAGACACTAATATTCGACATACTTAATATCCATTTTGTTATATACGATTATTATGTCGTTTTTTTATATTATGTTCATTGTACATGAATTTGTAATAAGAATCTTATTACAATTTCATGGAAATACTATTATGCTCTGACAATTGCCAATAAATCAAATTACTCACATCAATTTCAGTGGAAATAAATTGATTTAAACAGATGTTTGACTATTGTGTTAGGTAATTTTCATACAAATTAATATGGGGTACATATCTATTAACGCTCAATTTCATAAAAGTCTTAAAACGGTATCTATATATTAATACGTGAAGCAAAAACTTCAGACCCCTTTTAAAGAAAACTGCGGGCACGAAGGAGTTTGAGGTTTGGAACAGTTAAAGTTTATATGGAGGAGGAGTTCGTAAAGCTTAGTTATGTACAGAACTATGTACAGAAAATACTGTGTAAATACTATAAATAAAAATACTGTGTAAATACTATAAATAAAAATACTGTGTAAATACTATACATGGTAGGTAGGTACTTAAACAATTTCAACTAGTAAAATAATATGTGGACTGGAAAATATGAGTGTTGTCATGATGTTTTTATGTGTTTTGCGTTTGGCTTGTATTATATTTTGTGTCTTTTGTAGGTATAATGTATGTGTAAAATGACTTAGAACTGATAAGTTTTCAATAGACATCTGTCTTCGTTATAATTTAATAAAATACAAGTTTCAAATGCTCTCACGTTCCGATACATTGTACATAAAAATAAATAAAAAAAACAAACAAATAAATAAAAAAAAAAAACAAACAAATAAATAAATAAAAAATAAACAAATAATAAATAAATAAATAAACAAATAAATTAACAAATAAATAAATAAATAAACAAATAAAAAAATAAATAAATAAATAAGTAAATAAATAAATAAATACATAAATAAATAAATAAATTAATTAATAAATTAATTAATTAATTAATTAATTAATAAATAAGAAAATAAGTAAATAAATAAATAAAGAATTAGCGGGTTTTTTGCCTTATGGCAACATAAATGATATAAATAAATAAATAAATATAAAACAAATTTATAAAAATAAATAAGTAAATTAATAAATAAATACCAAGTTGAGCAGCAGTTATCTATTTTTAATGACGATTATTTAAATGGTGTGATAAATAAATAAATAATAAAAATTAATAAATAAAATATATTTATAAATAAATAAAAAAAACAAATAGATAAGTAGGTACATAAAATTGTGTGTACAATTTGTGTTTCATTAAAAATTCGTTTTATTTACAACCTACTCGGTTATTTGAATTTTTACTGTGTCACGGTTATTTTATTGATAATCATTTTTGTATGCCCAGAAAAGCAAAAATAATGACATAAATTGGCTGGAAGAAATTGCAAACAAGGTCAGTGTCTAAATAGTATAAAATACATTTTATCCAGGAGGCACCAAATATACCATCACCGAATTCAAACGATTTATCACTACGCAACGGCGCGGCGGCCTTCTTGAATAGATTTATCACTACGCAACGGCGCGGCGGCCTTCTTGAATAGATTTATCACTACGCAACGGCGCGGCGGCCTTCTTGAATAGATTTATCACTACGCAACGGCGCGGCGGCCTTCTTGAATAGATTTATCACTACGCAACGGCGCGGCGGCCTTCTTGAATAGATAAAATTTGTTGAAGATTGCAATTTTAAATATCAGCTATTACGAAATGAAATACCGTACAATCGATTTTCTTTCATCTATATACACCCGTCGCCTCTATAATTAACAAGTAACAGATATCTCCGAGCTTTTTTATTATTTACTTTAGACTTCCAAATAACCCACTAAAAATGTAGTATGACACGCGACATGGCGTGTCACAAGAAAATTGTATTAATACGTAAACATTGTACTTTTCTACAAATTGCCTATTGGCATAACCCATCAAATTTTTAATAATACATTTTATGTGTGTCATAGACATCAGAGACAGTGAGTTATGGTCATATTGAGGACAATATTCAATTATGTCAACTTCACTCAAATATTAGTTACAATTTCTACAAATTGTATTGGAGAGTAACAACACAATACTATGTACATACATTGTACATATTATGTCGGCATATAAAGTTTAACTCAATATTTGCTTGACTTATTCGACTTTTGTAATTGAATACTTGACCGATTTCGGAGATCAATGCTTCTGGAATCGTTTAATAAGCATAGGTACATTATTTTTCTTTTCATTTTATATTTTTGTTAGGGAAATTTATAGCACAAATTATTTTATTGTAGGGTTTAAAAGCACACATTATATTTTTATAATGAATTTGAACCAAATTATAATTGGTTGGAAGATATTTCCAAATGGTAATAACCCCGCACCCCCCTCCCCAGTGTAAAATATATTTATATAATACAATGTTAAAAACAAAACATATTAAAGATAACTGCTTCACTAGACATAATGACCGATTCTTATGTAGAAAATATACAAATTGAAAAGAATTTTGTTAAGCAGTAATAAAGTAAGGTGCCTACCTATTTTAATAAGAAGTAATTTAGTCATATAGGGCAAAAGTATACAAATAAAAAAAATATTAAGCGCTATGAAAAACGAGTGAGTTGTATCCAACACTAAACTCTCCACTACATAGTATGTCTAGGTATATTTTTCTTCTTGAAAGGTTGATAATCTCTAATAAGATTCCCAGAGGACAAAGGTTTTCACAATACACCATAAACACAAAAACATAGTCACGAAACTCATATTATGTACTCATATTATATACGATACATGTTGAGAAATTTATGTAAAAAAATTGCATTATAATGTTCGCCAAACATCTTGAACGAACTTCCGGTTGCTAAGAGCGCAAATTTTGTCTTTTTGTTTCGTTGGTTTACGTGCAAATAGCCCCCCTTCTAGACTAAAAGTTCAAGATGTTTGGCTACAACTATGTATACTAGCAAGATGAACATGTATGAGACAATGTTGATGAGGCGATGGATATTATGTGTCAAGATAGAAGAATGCGGTGTTCGGTTTTCACTGCCTACCCCTCGAGGAAAACCGTAGTGGAGAGTTATGAATATAATTTACGAATCAGTCAATATTCGATAAGTCTATATTTTTATTTATTTTTCACTTATTTTATTTTTATACCTAAAAAGTTGCCACATTCTGGAGATTGATAATAAATTATCGTCTCACAGATCCAGACAGAAAATACAATACAAAAATATGTCTCCACCGGGAATTAAGCCCGTAACTTTTCGCTCAGGAATCAGATATCTTACCAACTGAACCACGACATATCTACATATATTCAATAGCTAAATAGATCGTCAAAAATGTGTGATTATAATCAGTTAGGTGAAATATCGCATCAACAGAAAACGCGTTATAAATTACATGTAATAAAATTCTGTTTGTACAACGAATTGGACAGTTATAATTTAGGTTTGTGACTAAACCACGCCTCTCATTAAACCGTCCACCAATCACAGCACGACGTTGCTGACAATCTAAGTGGATCATTTATCTTGATCACAACAATGACTCGCCATTCTATTTACTGTACGATTCATACAATATTTACCAAAAATATACTACACATTTTGCATCGAAATATTTATATTAGTTTGATCGCATTATTTTATAAAAACGAATCGGTTGTGACCAACGCGATACTCTTCACTACCAAGTCACTCTACAAAGTATTAAAAGATTCTTCTTTCTCATTAGCGCTTTTGTCCCGTTTCTATCGAGGTACGCTTTGACCATGATCCTGGAATTGGTGAGTCTGGTTATTACATTGAAGCGACTGCCATCTGACATTCGTAACCCTTAGAAAGGAAAACCAGAAAATTGGATCATGGCTACACAAAGCTAGTGATATAAATTCGCATATGGATTTTTTGAAAATCCAGAAGTGCGTGCCCCGCCCGGATTCAAATCGTCGACCTCACGCATGTGAGGCAACGACCTTACCGCTGGGCTATCACCGCTCTATCAAAGTATTCAAAGATTGTAGGCATATGTTTCAGCATTTCATTGAAATGAGTTTGTTAAATTATTTTTGATTTGATTTTTTTATTTTAAATAATTGGTAATTTTTCAATGCCGTTTTATTAAAGTGATGTGCATTTTTACCAATTTTAAAATAAAAAAATCAAATTTCAAGTTTCCCGAGCTTGGGGTCACTTTGAAATATTTGACAGTTGAAAAAAAATTGAGAAGCACTATTCAGATATCGCTCAAAATCTAAAGAGGTCTAAGGGAGTATTAATTTTAAAAGAATCGAATGAGTAATTTAGTATATAAACGATAAATTCGTACATAATACGAAGCACACACTCACCGATATACTAGTTGATAATTACAGTAAAAAAAATAACCTTAAAAATTGCAAATCCATTTGAAAAATCGAGAATGATTTTGTAATATTGTTTTCATTTTTCTTAATTTTATGTCGTCCTTTTTAATAAAATAGGCACCTACTTTATTATTCTGTAATGACTCAACAATATATAGGTATAAAATATATTTTTAATTAAATCTATATGGCTCCTCTTCAAAAGTTAAACTATCCATAAATTCAGTTTGTTCATTAAAACATTTCAAAATTAATTTCGGTGACTTTTATGACCTGCGAATATTGTCTGAGTTTCGGGTAATACCTATCACGAAGATAGCAGTTTGGCTGAAAACCTCCCACTACTGGGAGACGAACAAACTATCACAAGTCTGGAAAGTTCTGGCTTCGTGGAAATGCAAAGTGGCATCGTAAACTATAAACTTAATTAAATCGCGGAAGGTTCCGCCAACTTTGTCTACAGTCTCAAGCTTTACATTAAATAGTTCTGGGACGGCTCACCAACGACAGTTAACCGCCAATATAGCTTAAGTTTCGTTTTTAGTTTTAACATAAAGCAACATGTATAAATAATCTATTGGTAGTTTTTATTTTTCGTACACAATAAACTGATGATTTCAACTCACAGCAGTTGAAATTAGCTGTGAGGCGCTGGCTTAGAATAGTGCTTCCATTCTTTTAAACCATTGTTTTCGAGTGTCCCGTAAGAGCCGGGTAATCGAAAATACAACAGGCAACAATAACATCTCACATAGTTCAGCAATGAGGTTCACCACCCAATCTGAATGTAGTGCCTTTTTTGGTGAAACGAGACTGGTGTGTGGGTATACATAAATGTGTTGTTCTCCCTTTTATAAGGCAATGCACACCCGCACACCTTTCGCTGGTT
Organism: Molanna angustata; assembly: GCA_963576475.1. Classification (NCBI taxonomy): domain Eukaryota; kingdom Metazoa; phylum Arthropoda; class Insecta; order Trichoptera; family Molannidae; genus Molanna; species Molanna angustata. Next base: position 1,251,428 of record OY754981.1, read on the forward strand.
ACCCCACATTGTGGGATATGCCGTGATGGTATGAATGAATGAATGTGTTGAAATAACTGAGAAAAATACTTTTATAAAGATTGTGGAGGAGACGATTCAACCACGAATTAGAGGCACTGTATGTCGAACCTAACATTGTACAATTCATTAAAATAAGAAGACTGCAATGGTTGAGCCATGTCCACAAGGATGAGTGATGATCGTACTCGCAACAAAGTTTTAAACATCACACCAGACGGAAGAAAAAGCAGGGGCAGACCAAAAATGAGATGACTGGATGATGTGGAGGCTGATATACGAGCGCTGGGCCTTACCAACTGGAAGAGAGCCGCAGAGTGCAGAGAGAAATGGCGACGGATTTTGAAGGAGGCCAGGGCCCCTAACGGGCTGTAGGGACAATGATGATGATGATGATGTTAAAATAATTAGTATGCGTCCAAATAGGTGTGAACTAAAATTAAGAACGTTTTGACAGTTGACTCGATTAAAATGTGCTTATAGAAAAGGGAATTAAACTAATTTATTACTTACTTCAAGTAAGAACGTTCTTAGATAGGAACATTCCTATTTCATCGTTATAAAATATAATCTTGGACTAAATTTATTTATTTAATTAAGATTTGTTATACGGTAATAACACAACACACATAATATTTAAACATGATATCAACCATAAAAAATCAACCGTGCGCACAAACATCCCACAAGGCACTGCCTGTTTGTGGGTAAACCAATTAAAATATAGACAAAATTATTTTGTAAGAAACATTGGATAAAAAAAGGAAATAAAGTGCTAGCGCAAGACATAAGTACAAACAATATAAAGAAAACAACGTATAGACATAAAACATACATACACATAGATCAATAGATAGTTATAAACCAAACAGTAGACCAACAGCGGTCCTATAAAATATAAAACCCGCAGTCGACAGTAACAATACTTGGCAAGTACAAAGATATGTATGTCTTAAGTTTAAAAGTTTCAATTAAAATAAACAAAAACAACATTGATCTTTTACACAGGGACAGCAGTTTAAGAAGATGGAGTAGGAAAGCATCTATTTTAGTCGGAACGTTCTGAAGAAGTTGTAGAATCGGACGTATTATTTTTATTTCTACCCCATCGAGGTAACTTTCTAGCGACATTTGCATTGGAATAAGATTTAACAAATTTAGGCGATTAAAATTATCCCGCGAACGATCCTGTTATGATTAGTTTGGCAAGTTCTCCCGGCCAAATAGTATGCTCACCACCAGAGGCAGCTACGAAACTCTGATGCTAATTAAGCTCCAAACTTTACAGGCAATATTCATAACAGATAACTCTCGTGTCTATGAGATATAAGCTACTCACATAGATACTATTTCATAAATTACGATCTTAATTTTATGATCACCTCTCTGGATATGAGCAGCACTTTAAATTATAAGGAGAGGGATCAAAGGTTACAAACCATTTTAAATATTGCTCTTGTAAAATTATTGTTATTATTATTGGAGAAAAACCAAACTAAGATTTGATTTATTAATATTGGATCAAGTGAACTATTACTGATATTAAAAAAACAATAAACACGATCCAAAAAATATTGATTTCTATACACACTGTTGTAGTTCGCTACTTCCACCACCACCCACTCTGCAAATAGGGACAGTAAACGGCCCTTTAGAGGGTCTGTTTATTGCTAGGTTTTAAATATTAATTGATTATTTGAAAGTTTTACTAGGCGTGTTCAATAATTGATTTATGCATCTCAACAAACAACTGACAAAAAAAGTATACAAGGCTGATAAAAGTGGAACGAAAAGTAGAGGTCGGCCAAGAAAAAGTTGGCACGATCACATAAATGGGATTTTGAAAGATGGTGATGTTAGAAGTAAGAATAATAGAAGAGCGTGTATGAGACGATGTATGGACGTGAATGAAGCGAGGAATGTATGTCAAGAGAGAGGAGTCTGGCGTTCGGTTCTCTCTACCTACCCCAAATAGGGAAATGGCGTTATGGTATGTATGTATGTATGTAACAAACAACTCCCTCTAAATATTAATTCATCTCAAATACAAAGAAATGTTTTGGGTCAACTGAATGAAAAAGATTACTTACTGAAATCCATAATTTTATTCACAAATAACAATCTTTGATTTAATTGATTAATTTACAATAAGATTTTATAATTTCACACGGCTGATAAAATAACGATTGACGCTTACATTGACAGATCGAGAGAGCAATGGCGGGCGAAGGAATAAAAGACTATTTATATTTTTACGATTATTCTGGAATGTTCCATAGATGAGTGTTGCCACGTTAATAAATATTTTCGCTTTGAATCTTAGCAAATCACCACAGCCCCATCAAAAAAATACATAGCACGAAAACTAGCTCATTGAGTCCTCTATATTGGCAATATCGGCAGCAATTGTGTAACTTACGTGTGTGATTGAATATGAGCTCATGTAATTTTGTGTGCATCCATACTTGGACGTCCAGCACTCATAACAATAACCAATATTGTTTTCTTTTTATGAAAATTGTAAGCTGGATGTCTTTCGATGTACCTTTTTTTAATAAAATAAATAAAATAGTGCAAAAAGAACAATCGACCAATGTGAATGGAAGATTCACACTCGCTCGGACTGTCATTGACTTCAGGGGGGCAAGTCTGGTTCAATCGGCGAAATCAAAACCCTCACGATTACCCATATCATGGATATAATTATTATATGGAGTTCTATAATATCTTTAAATATCACAGAACTCCATACGATAATTATATGCATGATATGGGTAATCACTAGGGTTTTGATTTCGCTGGTCGAACCAGACTTGCCCCCCTGATATCCTTGAAAAGAAAAGCATCAGAGATGTGACCAAGATCTCCATTAAAAATAAAATTATAAACACTATTTTTTTGTTTGTTTATTTACCCATTTTATTAATTGAACAACAGCACTATTCATACGTATCCATGGCACAGAATTTCTGAGTTCGTCGTTCAAAGTAATAAGAGGTCGGGGGCGCCCAATAAAAGGATGGCACGACAATGTAAGCGATATTCTGAAAGACGGAAATGTATGTCATTCAAAGTATGTAAATTCATCAAGAATATGGAATAGTTGAGTCGCGATATTGCGTTGTCTAACTCACTTTGTATTTTCAAGAATAAACTAAAGAAAGCTTTTCCTCTCCTTGTCCTTTCCCAATCCTTTTTTTTTGTTATGAAGTGTTTTTTTTGTTTTTAATTTTAATCCTACTGAAATATATTTTCCTAAACTTGTTTTTTTTGTTGTATTTTCGTAATCAATCTTTCTGTTGCTATATATATTATATAATGTTGTAATACCTATCTTGTCTTATTCTTAACAATGTATAAATTAGGACTAGATCATATTATGTCGGTCTTCGTGGCTCAGTTGGTTAGATATCTGACTGCTGAGCCAAAGGTCTCGGGTTCGATTCCCGTTGAAGACACAGTTTTTAATTGTGTTTTCAGTCTGGATCTGTGAGACGATTAATATCGTAAGTCTCCAGAATGTGGCAACTTGTTATTGGGTGCGTGTTAAATTAATATTTGACATAGTACCTGTTGGTTGCCCGAGAAACAATATTAAATAAATAAATAATCTAATAATAGACACTTCATTGCAGGCTACGCAAGTTTATTGCCATACGTCAACTTCTTCCAATTAACCAGTGTTTCCAGCCCAGAGAAACAAGAACTGCTTGGGAAATAGATTAAAACAAATTTCCCATCTACCTGGGGATCGAATCCAAGACGCCCGCACAGAAACCAAACGGCTTATAATCTTAATCTACATTCAAACAGACAATAAAATCGTTGTGATCAATGTTTAGAATGAAATTGTTATAAATATTTGTATAAATTAACATAATTGATTTATTCATTTTAATGATTTCCAAAGACTGAAACTAATCAATCAGGCGGGCATATTGCCATCAGGCAGGTAACCAATCTACCTGCCTGATGGCAATATGCCCACCAGTGTGCATTATATTTGTTCATATTATGTACAAGAAGATGCCCAGGTGGACGAGGATGTCAACCACCGCGTCAATGTGGCGTGGCTGAAGTGGAGATCTCTCTCTGGCGTACTATGCGACAAAAGAATGCCTATACAAACTAAGGCAAAATATACAAAACAGTCGTAAAACCTGCAATGTTATACGGATCTGAGTGCTGGACAATATTAAAAAAGCACGCACAACAACTGCACACGACTGAAATGAAGATGTTGCGCTGGGCAGGTGGTGTAACACGCCTTGACATAGTTCGCAACGAGTACGTCAGAGGATCTTTTAAGGTAGCCCCAATAGAGGAGGAATTGAAAGAGGGCAGACAACGATGGTATGGCCAAGTCATGCGAAGGAAGGACACCTACTCCGTCAAAACTGTGCTCGGTATCCCCTCGAAAACACGAGGAAGAGGCAGACCGCCGGCGACATGGTGGACGAGTATCGAGAGGGAGCTGGCGGCACAAGGTGTCCCACAGGAGACGACCCAAAGTCGCAGATTATGGCGACTGATGATTTGGAGGCCCGACCCCGGATGAACTGGGATAGAGGGAGAGGAAATGATGATGATGATGTACTAGAAGATAAATAAAGAAATAAATATAACTATAGAGTTTTACTGTCTAAACGCTGTCTCAATTCCAATAATCAAAAATCTAAAATGACATAATATAACCTTCCTCACTAGCATCAGAAAGTTTATTAGTATAAATTGACAATGATACAGTAATAATATATCAGTCTTAGTATGAAGACACTGTGTGAAACCTCATGTAGGCTAAACAGTATTAACTAAAAGCAATAATAGATTTAAAGGAATACCTTGAAAACCTACACACAGTATACAAACATCAAATATCTAATGTTCTACGGGGAAAAAAATCAATGTTAGCTAAGATCGTTAAAAAAATAATCTTGCCTGTTTCTGAATCATCACATACAATTATACAGTTTTATTGGGACCTTCGATATAAATAAAAATGTTTTTGCGTCAGTATTTTTGTGTCAGTTTAGGTTGGCAGAGATAATAATCGAAAGTTGTAGATGCACGTGAGTTCCTATCCTAACTGACATACAGTATTGCAGAAGCAACTAATTTTTTTAATATCTTTAAAAAACAAAAAAATAAACATACTAAAACATCTTTGAAACATAATTTCATCAAACGACACAATATTGAAAACAATTGTGGTAAAGTTTTGGTTATTTCATTGAAAATAAGTTTGCTATAACACTATATAGAATAATTTTATACACAAGTATTTTATATTTCACCGAATCCCATAAGGCGATATTTTACTGGGGTCAACTGTGTTTGAATTTTACAACTTTAAATGTGTTATTATTACCCGAAATTGTGAAATTCTTCAAATTGAAAGTCATCATAAACAAAAGATTGAATTAAATTCAACTTTTAACCAAAAGTTCTTGCTGGAATTCCATTTCAATTAATAAAAATACACATTATTAATGAAATTAATTTAAAAAATCCGTCTCCAAAAACAGCTACAGTAAAAACATAAAACAAAAATAAATAAAACGATAATAATGCAGTAAAAAAACACATTAATTTTACATCAAATGCAACACAAATGTATGACTAAAAACATAGGTTGTCAAATATTTATTTACATCAAACACAAACATACCAACAATCCGTCGAGTGATTTCCATGTTTGGCGCCGATTTCAAAAAGTGATTTGAATATTTTATAATGGATGACATGATTAAATCTTGCCCAAATTGAAATTGAACCAATCAGAAGATAACCCCTTTCTAATGAAAAAATAATAATCGAAATTGAACAACGTGTTAAAATGTAATTGTTAAACAAATACATAAAAAAACATGTCGAATTGATAACCTCCGTTTTTTGGAAGTCAGTTAAAGATAAAATAAAAACACTACTTTACACATAAATTTATTTTTAACAGATTTTCAATTATCTCAATAGCTCGAGACGAAGTTGGAATATTTATAAAAATCCAATGTTTGCGCATATGCAATAATAAAAATATTCGACCTAAATTTATTCAAAAAAACTATTTATATTTATAGATAAATTATATTTTTACCTACTCATCTTATGAAACACTGCAGCTTTTTTAAGGTGCGAATTCATGCTCTATGGGCCGGTATTAGTACAGTCGGTCCTCAACTCATTGAGTTTGTTAAACTCAAGATTAATGTTAAGGGGAGATTGAATCCATTTCCGTATTACAGTGCAATATGACATGTCAGTTACTAAATCTTCAATTATAGACATATTTTACTTTTTCTGTGGTTATTATCTGTCAAATTTTAAATAACCTCAAATAATGCGAACTACAAAACGGGACGCTACGACTTGAAATACTATTGATTTAGATATAGTATTGATATAGTATTTCATAATATTGATATAGTATTTCAAGTAATAATGCTTTTAAATGCCTATATTCGTTTCAATATGGCTGTCAGTTTGTTTTGTTGTGTGACGTCACCGTCGATACAACTAACGCATCTAGTGATAGAACACTGAAACTACACGCGCAACCAGTCGAGAAATGACAGTTGACTTACCGTTAAGTACTTAATCCGCCAGAAACGTTGAGTTAAATAGTGACGTATTTGAGGGAAGATTAGGCCTAAACCTATTTTTGTAAAACTTGAGTTTAGCTCTTAAACTGAGACTGTAATATTGGCCCTATGAATCTCTTAAAATGAGACTGTAATATTGGCCCAATGAATGTATCTTGGCAATCCCTAAAATAAATTTATACAACAACTGGTCTAGATGTTAGATTACATCATCAGCATTAAAAGGGAAACATTTCTCTGCGATCCAAAGTTCATGGTTCTATGATATGAAATTTGATAAGCGTACAGTGTCAACAGTTTGTAGAATGCAAATTGGACACTGTTGCATAAAAAGTCATCTGTATAAAATTAATATTGTAGACTCACCTATTTGTGATTGTGGACGTAATGAGGAGGAAGATTTGAATCATGTATTTTTTAACTGTCAAAAATTCCCAACCCGTGAACTATACTTTAAAATGAACCCACTCCCCACCAGTATTGAGACGCTACTGTCATGTCTTAGTCCTCATACATTACGAATGATTTTTGTTATTTTATCAATGTCAACAGTTTAAATATTTAGGACTGTATAGTCGTACAGTCTTTGAATTGCACAATAAACAATATTATGCTGTGTTTATGCCGAAGAACACCAACCTCTGGTGAACGGCAAAAAAAAATGTTACTTCATCTATGAATTTGTATTCTTTTCGAGATTATTATAAATAAGACTTTTTCTTTGTATGTACATTTTATACATTGAAATAGACGTACAAAAATATTTCCCACAAAGAACGGACACATGGAAAGACGTTATAAAATAAATTAAATCATGTTGAATTGTGAACGTTTTACCGGCAAAGGTTCCTAATTTATTGCCGTGTCAATGAGGACATCCCAAGTTTCAAGAGGAGAGGATACCAAATACAAATACCAACATTTTTTCTCCGACTGAAATTTGAAACTTTTAGAAAAAAATGTCCAATAATGCTGAGGCTAATATGTTAAATGTCCAATACGGGTCGGGTTAGCCTATTTGAAAAATGTTCAGATCATGACTAGGGAAATGAGACCAAATAATACACGGAAACAAAATATGTGTGAACCATAGAGATATTATATGTAGAGCTGCAATTGACTATCAAAAACGTGCGATTCAATTAGATTTCTGCATTAGACACACACCAAGATAAACTTTAGCCTCTGGCAGTCTCCTTCTGACAATAACAGTCATTCGTGATGGTTCTTGTGTTATTAAAAATGGTAAAAAATTGTCATTATTTTTTTCGTAGGGACCTGAATTATACGCGTTATTTTTTTTTTGAAAAGGGGTGTTATTTTTGTAGAAAATCGGTGTTATTATTCGCGATATTTTTTGGAAGAGGGGTGATATTTTTGTAGAAAAGAGAAAAAAACGTGTTATTTTTATGAAAAACGTCGTTATTTTTCAGTAAAAGGGTACATTTTTAAGAAAACGATGTTATTTTCTACAAAAAATATATATAAATTAAGAGAAATCAACGCATGATTTATATTTCCGAATTCTTCTTTTCAGTGTGAATGAAAATATAATTAAATAATTTAAAAAAACACCATTTAAACGACATTTTATATTAAAATCACACTTTTTTATATGTAAAAAGAATATAATTTATTTCATTAAATTTTAATTAGATTCAAAATTAAGAATCGCCATCGTACCTTAGTTGTTTTTTGAGGTTTGTTCATCGGGCTGCCAAAACAGTTGGTATTACTGGAGTATCGATAGAAACCTATATGAATCGATATTTAATCGATTTATTTTTTCATCAACTTGTTTCAGCTATGTTGTTTTATTTTATTTTAATTTAACTTTATTCAATGCATTGACTCACCCGCAGAAATTAGAGTTACAAAAAATATTTTTTAATTCTGCTTTTTCGTTAGATAATTGCTGTATATTTTTTTACGAAAATGTCCTAAATGAGCAAATTTCTGTTTTATTTTCGCGTTCTTTGGAAAAAAAAGCGCAAAAATCGCGAATTAAATCGGGTTTATCGCATTCGCGAATAAATAATCGGATCTCTAGTTATTAGTATACATCGGAATCGCTGACGTTCCGTACTTACCGGGGTGCAATAATACCCAATAATCCATAGACGTATGGTGCCCATTTCAAACTAATAATTTATATTGGATTGCAACTCTATAGATTATATCTCTATGGTGTCAGTTCATCGTAATAAAAATTCCATTAAAATGCATTACTTTATTTCTTCTTTGTGTGCCTTGTTGGATCTCCTCAACGTTGGCTATCGCTTCAGTGAATCCCTCCCTGTCCTGTGCCGCTCGTAACAGCTTCTCCACGTTTTCGACGCGGTCCACTCCTTCAACTTGTGCAACTAGGACATTTATTTGTCTTCTGCCAAGCCCTCGCCATCCCTTAATTCACCTTTTAAAATCACACAGTACATGACCCAGACATGATGATAGGTATCTTGCAGATAATAGAAAAAAACTATCGTTCTGTGAATAGAAAAATAAGTCATTTGATTTGTGTAAACATCACACTAATACTGTTTATTTTAAGATGGATTTAGATGGGTCGATGGCAGAGCGGTTAGCGGGCTGGGCTAGTAATCCAGTGGTCGCGAGTTCGAACCCTGCCTCTACCGATTACGTTCATATATAGCACAAGCATTTTTGCTTAATTTAGGGAATGTAGGAATTTATTAACAAAGACATATTCATTTAAAAAAAATGTTCATCCATATTATGATGACCGTTCTAATCTATATGAAATAGTTTAATTTTAATGATGATGGAGACGCTTGAAGTCGGAATATTAGATGTACGTGTATGAAATGATGCATGGACGTGAATGAAGCGAGAAATGTATGTCAATAGAGTGGAGTCTGGCGTTAGATTCTCTCTGCCAAATATGTATATTGCGTGATGGTTAAAAACAATATTATATGGTCAAAATCAAATATCCACTTTTTACTGTAATGTTGTTTGTTATTTTTAAAGTATACATAGATATTGTCTTGAGAACACGCCGACAAGTCTAGAAATTAGACTTGGCGTGACTCAGAATCATTGTTTTCTTTTAGTATCTGATGTTTTTTTTATTATTTTTACAATAAAAAAAATTACAAACTAAGATAAATGAGTTGTCATACAGGGTCGAGTGTCACGTGGCTTTGTTGAAAGGACTGTAAATGAAAATTTGCAGAACATCTGGCAGACTCGCTGGACGGCCTGCTCAGTGGGAAGAATTACTTACTTATTTTTTCCCGACGTGAGATATCGTCTTAAATCTCCCTGGGTTGTTCCAGACTTTTGGACTTCCCAATTTTTCACAGGACACGGAAACTTTAAAAGTTATCTTCACCGATTTAACATTGCCTCCTCTGCTTCATGTCATTTCTGTCAATACCCGGACCAAACTTCGGAACATATCCTTTGGGAATGTTGCCACCCAATGGTGTCCTCATATAGATCGGAGCTCCTCGTTGCTGTCCGTGGGCCTCTTCAAGGTCCCATTGGTCATGCGGATTTTGTGATCTCGAAGAAAAATTATAAAGCTTTTAAGGTTTTCTGTCATAGATATGGTGCCTTACTTTTAGAAGATTCCCGTTAAATTAATTATTTCCAGAGATCTTGGTCACTTCTCTGATGGTCTGCATGTAGGGGGATCTGAGGTCATAGACAGTCCACGGGTGTGAATTTTCTGTTCGCACTCGTTGATTGTTTCTTTTTGCACTATGGTGCCGAGATTGCTAATCTAGAGGGCTCCATGAGCTACTTTTCGTGCTATGCATTTTTTTTGTCGTTCACTTAGCGTTCTGTGAAGGGGCCGATTACAGTCCCCATAGGCAGAGCGGGTGGTGGTGGGAGTAGCGAGTTGTCATACAAAAAAAAAGATATTCCAAAACCTTTTTAAAAATATTATTATAAGTAAAAAGTTATTCATTAGTTACGCCATTTTTATTGAACACAATTAACTCAGTCCGCTGTGATTGTAATGGTGGAGAGGAGGAGGTTTTTACCATGTCCTGTTTAGCTGATCTAAATACAATACCATCATCATCAGTGGCTCCACAGCCCAGGATGGGCCTTGGCCTCCTCAAGGAATCGTCTCCATTGCACCCTATCCATGGCCCTTTCTCTCCAATTCAGCACACCGGCAATCTGAAGGTCCTTCTCGACTCTCGACTCCATCCATCCATCTTAGTTTCAGTCTTCCCACACCTCTTCTTCCCTCCGGACGTCATGTGAGGATTCTTTATGGTGTCTGGTCATTTTTTATACGATGCAACCAGCGGAGAGCTCATTTAGTCCGCTTCCAGTAAATGCAAATACTCTTCAATCACACATGAATCCCATCACATTGAAATTTATCTCAAATTTTCTAAAAGTAAATAATTCGAGGATCTAATCAAGACTTATGAAAATATATTTTAACTTGTTACATGACGAAGATCACTACAAATAAAGAAGCGGTCGCTTCGAAACTGCTCTTATAAAGTAACTCAGTTGTGAATGAATAAGATTTTTAAAATTGTGCCACAAGGTTACCTATGAAAATATTAATGGTAAAATGTTGATTTTCACCAGGACAAAGAAGGCTATGAGTACACAAGAAAACTTCATTATTTTTAAGGAATTTTGGTCTGTTGAGGTAATGAAATATGTTGTAGGGTACACTATCGAACTACATAACTTGAATCTGTGTGGCATCGTTCATGAGTATTATAAACTATCACATAACATCTGATACAAAATAAACAAAAAACAGTCCAAGGAGTTAAAGATTGGATGCGCCATCAATTAAGATTATCATGGCTTTGTATCTGGGACCCAGCCTCTCGTGTATCAGCCTTCATATCTCCGTTTCCGAGAGACCCTTTAAATTAATTGGTGACTAATTATGATGGTTCCCTTATCGGCATCTGGTACGTTTATAATATGGTAGTTTGTTTCTTATTTTACGATTTCCATTAAAACATCAATATTAGATGAATAAAATCCAATCAACTACATAATATCCATTTGATGTCATTATTCGTGCAGTCCTGGGGGGCAAGTTTGGTCAACCGGCGGAATCAAAACCATCCATGTTTACCCATATCATGGATATAATTATCTTATGGAGTTATATAATGACGACCGCCGTGGTACAGTTGTGAAGCCGTTTGGTTTCTGTGCGGGCGTCCTGGGTTCGATTCTCAGCAGAGGAAGAATTTATGAACATTAATTTCTCACGCTAATATTGCTTCTCTGGGCTGGAAACACTGGTTAGTTCGCCACTTGCGCAGGGTGCAAGGAAGTGTTTATATAATATTTCAACTTAGTCTCCATTAAGATGTTAAACAATTTAAGTAAATTTGAACTACATTTTTCATTAATTGTGGAAAAAGAGTTTTTGTATAGAGATTAAAATATGAATCCCAAGTGCCATTGAACCATTTTGGTAATTGGTGTTTATATTTTGTATTTGATTAGGTAGGTACTGAAATAAATCCAAGTACTTTGACATGGTCAGGTAGTTTAAATTCCAACAAGGGGGCAAGTCTGGTCAACAGGCAGAATCAAAACCATCCATGTTTACCCATATCATGGATATAATTATCATATGGAGTTCTTTAACATCTTTAGACATAATAATAATAATAATAATAAGGCACCTACAGGGCTTACGACCTGTCATCGACTGGTTTACGTGACCACTTTATGCGTTTGCGCAACGTCCACAAATTATTTATTTATTTATTTAATATTGCTTCTCGGGAAACTAACAGGTAGGTACTATGTCAAATACTCACACAAACTCTAAAAAGCACTCTTTCATTTACAGATCAAAATACTCCTTCAACTCAAACTTAAATCAGATTAAACAAGTATTGAATACCATTTCACACACTCAACAGCTGACTTAATCTCCTTTCAACTCCTTCTCATTTTCACCTTATTCTTCCTCCGCATTTCCTCTCGGTCCCTTCTTCACCACCCTTCACCAAAGTATATGTTTTGACTGTCATTAGTTTCTAGATTAATCAGTGGAATATTTTTAATTGGTTTAATTTTATCTTTCATTGTTTTTTGTACTTACTCTATATGTAAACTGTTAATATTCCTAAATAAAATCCACCATTTTGAAATATGTGGTATGACGCGTTAGTCAAGCGTCAAACAACTTCTCGGCCTGTCTTAACTTGACGTCTATTAAATAAAGGTCTAATAAAGATAGTCACGGTTTATACGTAAACTTTTCCGCTAATCACGCTCTATTACCAGGTAGGTACTATAGATAGTTTACATTTACAAGTAAGACGGTAAAAGTCTACCATACGACATTTCATTCGATATATTTTAGGCGACATAGTAGCATATGCAGATAATTCTCTCTGCCTAAAATATCAAGCACTGGGCTATAGCGTATTTGATGTGTATATTTATTTTAAAATAATTATAACATCATTCATTGATGATCATAAAATTTACGAGAAAGCAAGGTTGAAGCTAATTTCATTTCGAATGCTTGTGATATTATCGATGGTCACAAAATATGAGAAACATATCGTCTGTATAATATAAAATTGTTGGAATATTCCAATAACGTATTCCAAAGCATACTAAATGAGTTTATTATATCCATGATGCGAAACTAAATCACTCTTTGGCGAGATAAGTAGGTAAGATATGAGAAAATAATATGTACGCTTGAGTGGCTAATTTTAATATAATAACCAATCAAATAAATCAAATATTAAAATGTAAAATGCATAGATATACAGCTTATGCCCGTTATATAAAAGAGATTTCATTCGTTTTTATTACACATTAAGAACAGTGCACACACCGACCAAACGAAATTATTACGATCCACCATGAAATCTCCGTGAAAGTAAGTTAGACAATCTGATTACTTGGCCAGAGGTCCCGGTTACGATTTCCGGTGGAGACACACTTTTCAGTGTTTCAAACCAGGATTTACATAGAAAGAATAAGATGGCCGTCTGACAAAAAAAGTATATAATGCTGATAAAAGAGAAACGAAAAGTAGAGGTCGGCCAAGAAATAGTTGGCACGATCACATAATGGAATTTTGAAAGATGGAGACGATAGAATAGTAGAAAAGCGTGTATAAGACGATGTACGGATGTGAATGAAGCGAGAAATATATGTCAAGAGAGAGGAGTCTGGCGTTCGGTTTTCTCTTCCTACACCAAATAGGGAAACGGCGTGATGGTATGGTAAATTTATTTCTATAATATTTTTTTTAATTGATTGAATTCTGAAAATATTCTTCTTCTCCCTCTGTTTTTAGTCGGAAGGCCTTTTTTTCACTCGCCTCTTGTGATCTGGATGCCTAGCTGTCACTCCATCTTTTGCTGGTCTCCACCTTGCTCTGCGACCCTCCGTGACTTCCTTGGTGACAATTTTGGGTAGTCGATTGTCTATTACTGTCTGAAAATATTAAACAGCAGCATGCTTGCCAAGATCTGAGCTTTAGCGTTCGGTTATCTCCGCCAATCACGTCAGGGAGACGGTACACTTGTATATACAATAAAATTAATTTGAACATGTCAAGATAGATGTCTGATTCGCAATTCGCACTCCGGTGAACTGGTCTAGATATGGGTAAAGCAAGAGTGGTCTGCCAGACGCGGGATGACGCAACAGAGCCAACAGAATCTAGCCATTATCTCTTGGCAATGTATACCATCAACCATCACACCTAAAACCAGTTATCTGTCTTCTGCCGAGGCAACATCATCTCCGACACCTGTAGCAGATACTAGTGGTTCAAATTAAAGGCGACATCGCGGTGTGGGTTGGCAGAAAGTGAAATTAGCATACACACAGTCAGTCAGTCGATACCGTGAGAAACTGTACGGTAAAAGTGGGCGAAGATTAAACCAAACTGCCAATTAGCATAATAATATTATTATTATTATGTTAAGAGGCGATTTTATTATGGTCCGCTAATATTTATTACGTGCTCTTATATATAATTATATTTAAGACGATCTTTATCAGAATAATCCGAATTTTTTCTGAACTTTGCGAAATGAGAATTTACTACATTGTGTTACATATTACGTAGGCGCCATATTAATCTGATCTGACTTCTGTATAATATATTAAATAATATCAAAACAAATTTTGGGCATTTTTTTGCATTTATTGCACTACGAATGTATGACAAACTGTGTCAGGTGCAAAGTGGCTACTTGAAGTAGGTAGACATCAAAATGAAATAAATATTTCGGCAATAATGATGTATAGTTGTCGTCAAATAACTTGAACATTTAGTCGAGAAGGGGAGTGATTCGAAACCAACGAACCAAAAAGATACAATTTTGCGATCTGGGCAACCGGAAGATCGTTCAAGATGTTTGCCGAAAATTATAACTAATGTCTTTCTACTTTATACTGTAATTTTCGTGGTTATTTTTATTGTTTTTTTTATTTTTTTTTTATTGTTATGATTTTTATTTTCTATGACTTGTTGTTCCTTATATATTTTTTTTTCTGTATAATATGTATGTGTAATATTTTGTATACCTATATTTTACAAAAATAAAATGTAATAACTATGCAAACTATACCTATACATAGGCAGTTTCTTCGGAACAGCCTCGTGAAGCAGTTTCTTTATAATATTAAGATCAAAATAAATTTATAAATAAATATTGTTTATAAATAAGAATAGAATTTTATTTACAAAAATTAAAATGAAAATCAGTAAGTACTTTTAATTTTATTTACACTGACAACGTTGACTATGTAGAATTCCATTTTTAAATAAATTAAACACTTGTTTTTTTTCTACATTTATTTTTTCGTCTCCAGGATGACCGTTTCGCCTGGTGTGATATTTAATAGCCTTTCTTTTATTTTCAGGTAACATCCTCAGATGCACAATATAATATGTAGTATCTACAAAACTCGAACAAAAATATAACCTATATTGAATTAATAATGAGAGTGTGTAAAGGTGAGAGGAAATACTATGTCATTATACAGACAAGCAAAATGTTATGACCTTGAATACAAATATTTAGAAAGAGTAAAGGAAAAACCCTTAATAGCTTAATAAGTACATACAACAATTATTATTATTATATAAGTTAATTGCATGAATAAAGTAGTTACTTACCGTCTTACTTATAAACGTAAACTATTTATACTACCTGCCCCCCAAGTCAAATTGAAAACGCTGTTCGTTATCGCCAAGCGCTAATTTTTTTTTGTATGGGATTTGACGTTTGTTGTTTGTTACTGTAGAAAAAATTTCTACAACAAACGTCAAATCACATACAAAAAAAATAGCGCTTGGCGATAACGAACAGCGTTTTCAATTTGACTCAGGGCCAAAGTAATAGAACGTGTTTAACGAAAATGTTCACATATAAACCGTGACTATCTTTATTACTCCTTTATTTCATAGACGTCAAGTTAGGACAGGTCGAGAGGTTGTTTGACATTTGACTAGCGCGTCATACCAAATATTTCAAAATGGCGGATCTTTCACATATTATGTCCAATTCAGATTCGTTTCAGAGTACGAAAACGTCTATAACCAACGGGCGACTTGTGTAAAAGGATTTCATCCGCGCGGTGTGACGTAATGATTCCCGTATAAATGCAGACAACTTTTTGACATTTCTCATATACTAAAATTCAGACGGATAAATTTAGACAAATCAAAATAGGACATATATCTTACGAATATTTGAGAGTAACAGAAAAATTTAATACTTATGACGTTCATTAATCGCAATCGTGTTTAAATTGACACAACGCGGTATTTATTATAATTTTTCGATGTTAGTTTTCCAAAAATTTCATGCATTTGGCTATTTTTTGACATCTGTGAAGCCAATGGGGCCATATGAAAATTTAAATGAGGGTATTCGTAAACAATTCGGTGAACTACTTAGTCATATATTAGTATATATTTATAAGTGAAGTTTTTTTAATACCCATCTATAATTTAGTCGTGCTTATGTAGTTGCGCGTTTAGTAAAGCTATTAACGAAATCTTATGATTAAGACCATCAATACCTATAGGTAATATAAATAAATCAATATATTTTTGTAATTTTTTATCTACTTATTTACATGTCTACATAAAAAATATACTGAACAAGGAAAACTTAACAAGTGTAGGTAAATAGACGAGCATATATGAGACGAAAATAAGATTTTTTTAAGCAATTTTAGATGGGTCGATGGCAGAGCGGTTAGCGCGCTGGGCTAGTAACACAGTGATCGTGAGTTCGAATCCTGCCTCGACCGATTTCGTTCACCTATAGCACAAGCATTTATTTGCTTATTTTTGGGAACGTAGGAAGATGTATATGTAATTGTTTAACAAGGACATATTCATTTAAAAAAAATCCCTCCAGAGTACTTTGTGAAAATTAGAATTGAGTGAAGCGCAGATGAATGTCAGAAGTGAATGGCGATCGACTCTCTTTGCCTACCCCAATAATTGCTACGGCGCGACGTGATGGTGTGTATATTATAATAATAAGTGAATTGTCGGTCTTCGTGGCTCAGTTGGTTAGGTATCTGACTGTTGTTCCAAGGGTCGTGGGTTTGACTCCCTTGGAGACACCGTTTTCAATTGTGTTTTCAAAAAATTGAAGTCTCCAGAGTGTGACAACTTGTTTATTATTGGGTGCGTGTTAAATAATTATTTGACATAGCACCTGTTAATTATCCGAGAAGCTGCATAAAATAAAAAATATATATACCTACTACAAAGCACTCTTTGTATGGTGATTTGTATAGGTATTAAATATAAAAACGGAAAAAAATCACGTACAAGAAAAACAAATATAAAAGCATCAATGATTAATTAAATATACAGGTAATTAATTGTGCACTTGTGTATGAAGATTATAAATAAATAAACAAACAAATATATAAATTATTTATAAATGATTCCTGTTTATTGATTTGTTTTTCAAATCATTGTATACCAAATATGGTTTTGTTTACAAGGCGCTTAAGTATAAGAAATAATGCAATGAATTATATTGCATTCAATAAGGTCTAATATTCTGTAAAAGTGTAACTGGTAACTAATAAGTGAATACATCAAAACTGGTTTGGTTAGTCAAACTGAGATAATTCTAACATAGAATTGAAAGGACAAGATAATAAATAAATGGTTAAACATCTCTCTCAATAGATTAATCAATAATCTGTTAACTCCAGGGCTGCCAACTGTCTTTTATTTAAAAATTAATTAATCTTTTAAATTAAGTATGTTGAATATAAAAGTGTAAATATGTGTAGATATATTTAAAAAAATATATTCATTTGGATCGACGTTCCCTGTGCCGTAGACCACTTATACTGACTTTATACAGTTGTCAAACGTAATTACTAATTGATATTCTGATCCTTCTTATTTTCCTCAGCAATCATGGTGGGGTGTCTGTGTCTAATGCTTCCATTGACCTCGGTTCTGTGCCACATCTTTCATCGCTTTGGCCTACGAATTGATATAGTGCTAATTTTAAAATGTTTTCATTGGTGCCTTAAACGCATAGGTATACCATTTACATTGCTTTTGATTGGAATATTATCTGTTAATAATGCGTCATCATCAACATCCATGGCTGTTTACCCAGGTCGGGTATTGGTCTCCTGTAATAATACATATACAACGAATAAAGTATATTTATGGTTTGTTCTAAATATATACAATAACATTCCAGGATTTTGAAACTAGAGACGAATCTCAATTCCAATATAAACGAGTGGGTTGTGGCCAACGCTAAACTCCTCACTAACCAGTCATTCTATAAAGTATTCAAATTTTGTATGGAAATTTCCAACATTTTCATGAAATGAGTTTGTTAAATTATTTTTTATTTAAATATTTTATTATGAAAACTTGATAACTCTTCAATGCCATTTTATGAATGTGATGTGTCTTTTTACGAATTTGAAAACAAAAATTTCAAATTTTAAGTTTCCTGAGCTTGGGGTCACTTTGAAATATTTGACAGTTAAAAAAATTGAGAAGAACTATTCATATATCGTTCAAAATCTAATGGGATCTAATCGAGTATTAGATATACAAATTTGCAAAATTTGAATAGAATCGAATGAGTACCTACTTTGTCTATAATCGATAAAGTAAAAAATGAACACGCCGTACATAGCACACACACAGATACATTGTGATGAAACTTTCAGAATACAAACTCAGCATGATACTAGTTAATAATCTGCAAAAAAAAATACCATTAAAAATTGCGAAATCATAACTCCCCACTATATCACCTTGTGTTAGTGAGGAGTAAAAACCATGTTTTCAAGTTTCTTCGTTAATACAATGGAATTCTATAATTTTTAATGAATTATTCTGATATTCAAAAATAAAGGTGAATGAACATTTAATAATCACTTTTTTTAATCATTTTGCACATAATATCAATTCATTTTTTATTTATACCTACATCTTCACTAACAGCGGCGGTTTAATTGCCATAAGGTAATTTCTTCCAACCAACCCGAAAACGAGAAGTCACTATCGTTAAATTGGTACGATTGGTTGTGAGAAAAAAAAAATATCACCTCACATAGCAATAAGAAAAGGAAGGAAAGATACAGAAGGAATATTCGGGAAATATTTAACAAATAAAGTTTTTTAGTTTAGATTTGAATATTTGTATGGATTAAGATGACGTTACTTCATCACTTAGGTCATTCCAAAGTCTAGCTGATTGTACTTGAAAATAAGAGCGGAAAACATCTGTATTGTGAATGGGGATAGCTGGTGTGGTACGTTCAGCAGTTCGATAGGGTAGACCGTGATTTGACAGGAAAACGACGTTCTTTTTTAAATATTGTGGTGAATGGGGGTTATTAATAAACTTATAATAAAGTAATGACAATAGACGAATATTACGACGATCTCGTATCTTTAGCCAACAAAGTATATTTCTACAAGTCGAAATAGGATCATATTTTTTAAGATTGTAAACGAACCTTATACCGTAACCGTATCCGTATACCGTATACCCTATACCGTATATCGTTTATCGTTTACCGTTTACCGTATACCGTAACCGTAAACCGTTTACCGTAACCGTAAACAATAACCGTAACCGTATACCATAACCGTATACCGTAACCGTATGCCGTAACCGTATACCGTAACCGTATACTATAACCGTAGACACATATGCACAATTGCGGGCTTATTTCCTATGGCAATATCTTCCAACCATTTCTTATGAAACTTTAATCGATGATTTTAGTTTTATTAAATTCTAAAATGGAATTCTACAAAATCAGTTTCATCAACGTTGACAAAATATGATTTGATTATGAAACGTTAACCAACCCTACCTTGAGTATACACTACTTTTGTCTTGTAAGGAATTCATCTTAATTAGGTACTGATTGTTTTTGGACCTTGAAGACATGCTGGGAAAGGCTTGTTCAACACACACTGCAAACATCAGACTATCTTGTTCTCTTGGATGTAACAACATGATGCTGTGGAGTCGATCTGTTGTTGGAATACATCATCTCGAATACAGGAAGAAGACGTCACACCTCCTTTTGTTAACAAATAGCTCTGATTGATGGAAGTTTCTTGAGAAAATGGATACTACAAATATATTTCACACTGTACGGTACAATTCTTAAATTAATTACACAATTTTATTTCTATTTTAGAAAACGTATTAATGGTTTTCAATGTATAGCAATATCTCAAATTACAAAATCTCTGCTGAGTTATTCAATCATTTTTATTTATTTATTTTCAAGATTTTTTTAAATATCTATCTTAAATAATTGTTACTTTTTGTTCTATAATAGGAACGTTCTAAAACTTTATTTTCATATTACGCATACTGATGATGATGATGAGGCAATGTTAAATATTTGGCAAATATTTAACATTCGTTATTGTCTTTGTAATTTGGAAATTGCAGTATGTTTCCCCTTAAATTAAATAAACTAGTTGCATGTAACACATGAGATCCAACTGTAAATAGCGATAGAATGCATAGTTGAAGAATAAGTACCAAACTATAAACCCATAAATACAAATTATTGAATATTTTAAGATATTTTGTTTTCTATACAACACCTGTAGGTATGTATGTCAAGATAGGATAGTATGGAGGTCAGTCCTTTTTTCCTAATATGAAAACAGCATGATGGTATGTATGTTTAGAGATTAAGTATCAAACTATTAAGCCTTCTTAGATATTGTGTATTGGCGACTGCCATACAAATTGTATGAAGCGATGTCGTCACTAAATTCAATTTTTATAAAAATTGTTCAAATTGTATTGTAAATTGTAACAAATCTCGCGTATCCTGGCTTGAAACTTTGTCGATATGTTAAGAAAACAAAGTTCTCTTGAACAAATCGATAGTTGGATAAACTAAGTCCTTCTACTTTGACAACCATAACATGCTTTTCGAGGCAATCTGGTTCTCTCCTTGCAATGTGTCTGAAGAGTTGAAGAATACGTCTGTAACATATTGTTGACATCATCAAAATTTGTATTTGTATCACATGGTTATTTTTATTTGGCAAAGTTGTCGAAATGTATTTTAAATCGAAACTCTGATATAACTGTTGTTGGAAAAAATACAATATCATTAGTTTTTCGCGTCTGTGTCTGCGTCGCTTTGCAGTGGTCACAACAGTGACCAGCGGCGACCATCAGATTGTGTTTCCCAGACGTCTCAGGACGTGGCGTTCAGCTCGGGGCAGATCTTGCGGTCGGGTTACGACCAACTGACTCAAATAATGACGTACAAAGAAAAAGAAAAGGAAATAAAACCAATAAGTGAAATGTAGTCAATGCTCAACTCTTCATCACATTTTGAAAGAACAATATTGACTTCATCTTAAATCTACAATAATATCGAAAAGTAAACCAGATCGAAGGGCTTCGCTGATTGAAAATCCTGTAACAAGGTCTCTCCATCCGGTTAATGAACGTCCTCTTGATCTTCTACTCTCCAGGCTCTCCATTACGACAAGCTTCTCGGGGTTGTTAGGAGCCCTTCTGGCATTATTTCCAAAATATTGAAGTTTGCAATGTGAGCACATTGATGACACTGAGAGGAATTTTGCAGTCACCTACCCCACTCCAATGGGAACGGAGCGGCTGCGACCGTCGGACTACACAAGGAACTACTATCAAGAATATTTCATTATAACTGAACTGAACCTTGGCATGTCACCGTTGAGCGAAGCATTAAGTCATCTGCCCTGCTCTTTTATAGCCAAGAATTGAAGGGAGCACCGAACTTTTGCCCAGAATACTTGGAAGGGGCTGCAGCCACCCCCACCTTTACTGGCTAGGCCCCTATGGCCGCAACCTACATAGCTCCTTGACAATAGTTTAGTTCATTTTATATGAACAATGAACAAATCGGTCCTCATAGCATTCCATAGTCGTCGTAATATTTAGCGCCAACCCTACATTTTCAGGCACCCATTTTCGATCTCTCTGACTCTCTTAAGAGTCCATATTCTTATATTTTTTGTTTTTTTTTTTTAATTTAATTTTTATTTTCATATTTATAGTTTAAAACATGTTTATACATTTATTTCCTCTCCTTCCCTTTCTTTCCCCTTTCGCATTCCTTCCTTGCTACCAGTAGCGGAATTTATTTATTTAATTATTTATTTATTTATTTAAAAATTCAACACAGATAGTGTTTGCTGGTATGAGTGTTGACATACATTTTGGTTTTTATTGATATTTTGTTAGATTAATACATGTTATACAATGAATTGCTTATAGAAGCCGAAAATTTTGACTTGTCTATGAATATTAGATACATTAAGATATTCAAGACCTAATAATTTTTGACTGTTTTATTGAAACCATACTACAAGATTAAAAATTGAACAGTATGTAGATACGATGCTTGACAGGGCCACAAATGTAAATATTATTTTAGTATGCGATTTTAAAATATTTTTATGGCCACTCAAATGAACAACGATGTTAAAAAACATTAAATTTTAGACATCTCTCAATTTTCGTACAGGGTTTGCCTAGTCCGCCCTGCTTGCTACATAATATATTATAAGGTAACATGTAATTGGGGCACTGCATTATTTTACTAAAGGTTATGTTATCTATTTACTTTATATTAAGTAGCTGTACCTGTTTGTTGTCAAATAAATAAAATTAAAAAAAAAAAAAAAAAATGAAACCATATCAAAATATCGATAAATAAATATATAGTGTGGCTATCGACGCGTTTTGTGCGAAACA
This sequence comes from Molanna angustata, assembly GCA_963576475.1. Lineage (NCBI taxonomy): Eukaryota > Metazoa > Arthropoda > Insecta > Trichoptera > Molannidae > Molanna > Molanna angustata. The sequence continues at coordinate 1,274,301 of OY754981.1, forward strand.
TGTCATCAGAATAAGCCGGAATGAGTTCTGTCAAGAGTTATAGATTAATAAACTTTATTTACAATCAGCATCCAACGTAAGCACATACATAAATCTAGTGTGAAACAATATAAATGGTTATTTTCAAGCGAAAAGAATTTCAGTATTACAATATATAGAACTTTCAAAATTGAATTGATAGGGATCTCATTAAAAAGGCATAATTGGTGAACGTTGCGCAAGCGCATAAAGTGTTCACGTAAACCAGCCGATGACAGGTCGTAAACCCTGTAGGTGCCTTGATTTCCCGGTTCTCCTACAGTAAATATTCCAACTTCGTCTCTATTGAGATAATTAAAAATCTGTTAAAAAATATAAATGGTACTTTACAATTACACCACTTTGCAATATGTGAAAAAAACTATGTACCCCTTGATGACTACATGTTGTTTTTATCATATATCTGGGGGGGCAAAAATGGTCAAATATTGAAATCAAAACCTTCATGGATATAACCCATATTATGGATATAATTATCATATGGAGTTCTAAAATATATTTAGGTATTACACAACTCTATAAGTTAATCATATCCATGTTATGGGTTATTATGAGGGTTTTGATTTCACCGCTTGACCAGACTTGCCCTCCAGGTCCGATGACTTAAACGAATTGAACGAATTCTAGTTACTTCTAGTATCTAGTAAAGATTACTAGTTATTTATGATTGAGTCATTGTCGATTAAAACTGTTTTTTTATCATAAGTGTCCGATAAGAAAAAAAAATGTATTGACTTTCCTAAAAAATCTAGTATATATTAATTAGATGGATCGATGGCAGAGCGGTTAGCGCGCTGGGCTAGTAATCCAGTGGTCGCGAGTTCGAATCCTGCCTCGACCGATTTCGTTCACTAATAGCACAAGAATTTATGCTTATTTTAGGGAACGTAGGAAGATGTAGGTACATGTACTTGTTTAACAAGGACATATTCATTTAAAAAAAATGAAATCAATACTCTCCACTATTAGATGGTGATGTAGAGTAAAATCACAATGGTGACCTGACTAAACTCTGTGGCCGTTCGTGCAGAAAAATGAGACATTAATCATTGAGCGTCCGGTCCCTCAATCTATATTGTATGTCTCAGTCTCATCTTAATTGTGAGAAACTGAAACAATCGAGATGTGTTGATAAAGAGATCGCAATTCAATCGATCCGAGTATCTGCGATTTTCCATAGATTTAAATCTAAACACCATTCACTGTACAAATGTACCTATTGGGACCCTGTTATTCTTGAAAAGGACCATGGAAAGAAAGAATGAGCAGGCAGGAATAAAACAAGAGACCAGGGTAATCCAAAAAACAACAAATGTGAGGTCAGATCCTGCCTACCCTCCAAGGGAAATGGCGTGATAGTATGAATGAATGAAAACAACTATATGTATCTAAGGTAAAGTAGGTAAGTACCTACCCAAAAGCTGACACTTTTTACTTTAATATAATAAAAAAAAAAGTTCCAAGGCGCTTTGAAAGTTAATTAAAGTGAATTCAAATATCTTAGAACGACTCTATGACTTCCTATATGGATGTGTAAGGATGGATAACTAAGATTTACTATATGTTTGCCTGTGATTGGAAAGGAAGGGAAGAGAAAAAAAAAGGATGAGAAAAGGATTGTGACAGTTAAACTGTTATATTTTTGTTACAAACAACAACAAAAAATGTAAATAAAAGTATACAAAAGATAATATTAGAAAAAAACACTTATAATATATCATTATATATTAGTTTTTGTCATGTTTGAATTCAGTTTTTCCTTGAATGTATTAAAAATAATTGAATGTCTGCCTACCCATTTGAAGATTTTGTAAATGATCTATTTAGTCAACACATTTACCATTAACCATCGGTGAATTTTGAAAGATATATTTTATGGTTCAATATTCTATAATTTGATACTACATAACAAGTTCATAGATCAAAAAACACATAAAAATGGTTTGGTAACTTCAATTCCACTATTACTGGGCAGACTTATAAAAAGGTGTTCAAAAACACAATTTGTGGTATTTGTCGATTCGCTTCCGAAAATCAAATTTAAATAATAATATTTTATAATATCGTATTATTATGAAAGCAGTGATCCGTGAGGTTATTGGTTTGGTCTTCCCGTCACCTGGTTTATACAGAAACCATTACATCAGAAGACATCGTTTATACCATCTATCAAACCATAAATTAAACCAATTTTCGAATGTCTCAATAGGCTACAATCATCAAATTATCTGTGACTAATATGTCGGAAATTTAAGAGCATTTGGGGGTTTATGTTTATTTCATTTATTTATATCAGAAATATTATATTATTGTCCACCCGCTCAACAAACACATTTCATATAAAAAATATTAACACAACATACGTTAAACACTAGGTTTTAAACAGGACACTATCTAAACATAGTAAAAAATTTAATAATATTGACGTATTTCATATTAAATACAAACCATATCTCAGTAAAATCAAACAGATCCTCAGTTCAGGCAATGATATTGCCTGAACTGAATTTTAACTTCACCGTAAGACTGATATTTTATATTTTTTCTCTTTCATATATTTTATATTTGATGAAATTTATGACGCAAGTCTTGAAAGATTATGTATCTTGATTTTTCTACCAATTTTATTACTCAATACCCCCTATTCTGTTACTATTGTAACTAAAATAGGAACGTACTAAAATTGTAGATTTTAGATTTACGGTCGTATTTCAGCGTTATAAAATATCAACTTAGACTAAATGGAATAGGAACGTACCTATTTTGGCTGGAACGTTCTTAAAAAGTCACTGAAACGGACGTATTATGAATTATTATGAAATTTTCATCATTTTCATAATTATTCAAAATACGTCTTATTCAGTAAATTTTTAAGAATGTTCCGGCTAATATAGGTATGTTTCTATTCCCTTGATGCCAAGTTGATATTTTATAACGCTGAAATACGATCGTAAATCTAAAATCTACAATTTTAGTACTTTCCTATTTTAGTTACAATAGTTACTGAATAGGGGGTAATGTGTTATGATTTGTTTTCTGTATTATTATTGTATTTATTTCTTCTCGGTTATATTATTGTCAATTGATTTATTTTTTGTTACTTCCTAAGCTATCAACATAGTTTACTTTAGTATTAGTTTATTTCTTAATACTTTTTCTACCAAGCATTAAATTCGTAATATTTCACGTGTAAATACGTAATTGGAATGCATTTATATTTTAAAGATTATGTGAATAATATTATGTAATCTATTCTGTGAATTTATCAATAAATAAACACAAAATAAAATAAAATTACAAATGTGCGTGCTCAAAAGGATTCTATTTTATTTAAAACATATACCTCCAAGTATGATATTGCTCATGTCTGTTCATTAAATAATTGATAATACATAATTTATAGTGATGAAGGGTTTCAATCAAAGAGCTGCTTACGTGATCAATACTGTTTTATTCGAAACACATGAAATTACATTATAAATAATAACTTAATTAATTTGTGATGTCGTGGGTCGGAACTAATAGATGAAGATTTAACGCTTCTCTACTCTATTGGACGATCAACACATGAATAAAGATTTGTAGGTTTGTATCGACGACGGTGGGCTATGGTTCATTGATCCTCTTAAATCTTCGGTAAAGTATTCGTGAATCCCGGGCCATACATGGTGCAGCCAACAAGGCGCTGCTGCAAGCGTAAAGGTAAAGCGAAAACCTTTTCAATTTTTGAAGATATATTTTTTCGTACTTACCGAGGTAAAATAAACTCTTCAGGAACGGGTGGGTAGTGGCCAACGGTATCCTCCTCACTGCCAAGTCGCTCCACAAAGTATTCAAATTTTTTACGGAAAATTATCAGTATTTTAGAAGAGGATGAGTAAGATTTTCTATGTCTTACCAATCAGACCCCGTTCCCACTTGTCGTGTATTAGGCACGACATCATGTCGTGTGATCTAGTGGCAATACATTTTAAATGGAACTGTGAACATCTCCATTTAAAATGTATTGCGACTATACCACCTGACATTTTGTCGGACCTAACACGGTCGGTTCACCTAGTTGGACTTCCAATGATACAATACAAATATGATTAAGTTATTGATACCTAAAAATCGTATCTACATATCGGACGTCCTAAAACAGGTTCACCTAGATGGACGTCCAATCATACAATATAAAAATTAATATAGCGTTGAATAATGTAAAAAAAATATTACCCAACTTTGAATTGTTTCATATAAATTTTTCGATATACCTACTATAATAATGAGAGTAATATTGAAATTTATTTTGCTGTATTAAAACTACTTATACTTAATATATAAATACCATCCCGGAATATCACTCAATGTGAGGTGATCAACGACAGCTGTGCGGGTGTGCATACATTACCTCATAAAATAAAGCTCTTCTCACATAAAAGGCACTGCATTCAGAATGGGTGGTGAACCTCATTGCTGAGATGTTATTATTGCCCGTTGTATTTTCGATTACCCGACTTTTACTGGACACCCAAATTCGATGATCATAGAAAAGAGTGGAAGCACTATTCTAAACCGGTACCTCACAGCTATTAAACGTGTGTAAAGGTGTAAAGGTGTGCATACATTACCTCATAAAAGAAAGCTCTTCTCACATAAAAGGCACTGCATTCAGAATGGGTGGTGAACCTCATTGCTGAGATGTTATTACTGCCCGTTGTATTTTCGATTACCCGACTTTTACTGGACACCCAAATTCGATGATCATAGAAAAGAGTGGAAGCACTATTCTAAACCGGTACCTCACAGCTATTAAACTAAATAAACCGGAAAATATTCATATTAAATTATCAATTCGTTCTTTGTACTTCGAAAATCAGTATTCTACGAACAAGCCGATTAATTTTCAAGATGGCTTCCTAAATGGAGCAATATCAAAAATGATATTATGTGTATAGTAGCTATATAGCTAATATGAAATTATAGGTAGCGTTATGTTTTAGCTACCAGTTTTTTTTCGCTATGTCATTACGTGATATTATTCGGCATAAAGATATATCGTAGGTACCCTCTGCAATTATAAAGGATGAAACAGACGAATACCCTGTGTCGATATGCGACTGTTATGAATTGAAAATGTTGAAGAATACATCTACCTCGGACATAAAATAAGAATGGGAAAAGAAAATCAGGTGGCAGAAGTACCCAGAAGAATTGGACTTGGTTGGGCAGCCTTCGGGAAGCTCAGTTATATAATGAAAAATAAGGATATCCTCATCAATTTAAAAAGAAAAATCTATGAATCATGTATCTTGCCAGTGATGACATATGGTTTGGAAACAATGTCCCTGACCATAAATACTGTCCACAAATTAAAATGTGCACAACGATCCATGGAGCGGCAAATGCTGGGCATAAGTCTGAGGTATAGAATAACAAATACAGAAATCAGACGCCGAACAAAAATCGCCGATATCATGGATCGGATCGCAAAATTGAAGTGGCAATGGGCAGGACACGTGGCCAGACAGCCAAATTCAAAATGGACTCCCAAAGTCTTAAAGTGGAGGCCATGGGAAGACAAAAGGGGTGTCGGTCGGCCACAGAAGAGATGGGCCGACGATATTGTTGCGATCGCCGGAAAGAGATGGATTGAAGCGGCACAGAATAGAGGAAAATGGAGACAAATGGAAGAGGCCTACATCCAGCAGTGGAGGGAAGGCTAGGAAGAAGAAGAAGAAGATATGCGACTCGCGACAGGCGACACAAACAAGATAATCTGCTTCGTTTCTGTCTATCTATGTACCTATCTTTGCTTAAGAGCTTTAAAATCCATTACATGCAAACAAGCAAAAATCTACCGACGTATAATAATATGGATTAGCCATAGAAAAACTAAAAAAATATAAATCGTACTCCAGAAAAAATCAATAGGTAGGTACAATGAAAAAAAACTAATAAGACTGTAAAATCACATAAAATGCACTACAAATTGAAAGTAATTACCAAATTTTTACATCTAACAAAACACATATGGTGAAAATATGTAGGTAAGTGAGAAAATATTTATTTTAATCAAATCACTTTTTGCGCCAAACAGAAACATATCCTACGATACGTCAAGTTGTAATGGGAGCAAAGGGAGTTCGCTATGCGATTATCCTGTCGTTCGTTCGACTGTACCGCGTGTCGCAAAGACGTGCGTCCACATATTATGCATATGTTTTGGCTTTATACAAAACTATATTTTCCATTTTTACTTGGTATACCATCTACTACACGTGTTTTAATACCATCTCTTTCTAACTCCAAATTCAATTTGACCTTATTACTCTGTTCATCTATTATGATCTTCTTCTTCTTCTTCTTCAGCCCTCTGTCTTCCACTGCTGGATATAGGCCTCTTCCATATTCTTCCACTTCCTTCTATCGGTTGCTGCTTGCAGCCAATTTCTACCCCCCACAGCGGCTATGTCGTCAGACCATCTTTTTTGAGGTCTTCCGACGCCTCTCTTACTTTCCCAAGGTCTCCATCTCAATATTTTAGGGGTCCATCTTGCAGGTTCCTGTCTAGCAATATGTCCCGCCCATTGCCATTTCAATATAGCTACGCGCCCACAAGACGTGCGTCCACATATTATACATACTATGTTTTGGCTTTATACAAAACTATATTTTCCATTTTTACTTGGTATACTATCTACTACACGTGTTTTAATACCATCTCTTTCTAACCCCAAATTTATTTTGACCTTATTACTCTGTTCATCTATTATGATACACGTGGCTATATTCACGGTTGTATTAATTTACCGCATAATTATCTAGTTTACCCAGAAATTGACAAAAAAATAGGATATCTATTTTATCATTGCTGAGTTATGCGAGATATTATTTTGCCTGTTGTGTTTTCGACTACAGGACTCTTCGGGACAACCGAAAACTATGATAATAGAAAGGGGTGGAAGCACTATTCGAAGTCTGTGCTTTACAGCAAAAGCTTTTATTCGACTTTTGATATCGTTTGTATTTTATTTTTTACTTTCCATATTACCACACGTTTTTTAACCGACATCAAAAGAAATATCATTTGGCATGAATTTGTACTCTCCACTACTATGGAATAGTAGAGAGTCACGATTTCACAATTTTTAAGAGTATTTTTTTACATCAATTTCTCAATGGGGATCATGTAGAGAGTGCATACTTTGAGTTTCGTTGTTATGTTTTTGTGTGTATGCCGTACTCAAATATGAAAATTTGTGTCCTCTGTACAGATCACACTAAAAGGCCGATGAACTAAATATTGATAGGTACAATATATGTGAAGTACATAAACTTAGAGCTGATTATTTTTCCATAGACAACGATTTTTTCTCAATGTTTCTCTATGATTTTTCTGTTAAAACTGAAAAAATGCTCTCACGACCTGGAAATATGAGATATTTTAATTTTGTTTAAATATTTATACAATACCAAAAATCTTCAAAAAACTGCATTCAAAAGTTGGTGAACGATAAAAGAAAAGCATTCAACCGTTTGAAAAATTACTTTCATAATAATAGATTTTTTATGAAAAATATATGTAACAAGATATTTTTTTATGTTTGGCAATGTTAAGTTATTTGATTTCATATTGATATTACAGTGTTATATTAGCAGGGAAGCTTCATTGTGTGATGAAGAGTTTAGCGTTGACCACAATCCACTTGTTTTTATGTACATTCACCCATAATTGCTCACTACCTTTTCTGAGTTCAATATTTTTTTTATAATGAGAAAGAGCATACTTCAATAGTGGTTCCGGAAATCGAACCCAGGACTTTTGGTTCAAGAGTCAGATACCTACCTAGCCAAGATACGAAGACTGTCATATTAATCATTGGTAGGTATGCGTGCATATTTTTTATTCATTGCGTAAAATAATTATACGTTTATGATTGTACATAATTAATTTTATGGTATTTAGACTAATGAACGTTTTGTTTTATTTTAAAAAGATTATATTTAATTATAAATATGAATATTTTACGGTAATAACTGAACGGAAATGATAAAAGATATGCACGGCCTACCAGTTGCTACCGGGTACCTAGATAGATAGGTGGACTAGTACTTTATTGATAGGCAAGTACCTACCAACTTACAAATTGTTTGTGCCTAATAAGATAGATAGGTAGACAAGATCTTTATTGATAGGCAAGTACCTACCAACTTACAAATTGTTTGTGCCTAATAAGATAGATAGGTAGACAAGATCTTTATTGATAGGCAAGTACCTACCAACTTACAAATTGTTTGTGCCTAATAAGATAGATAGGTAGACAAGATCTTTATTGATAGGCAAGTACCTACCAACTTACAAATTGTTTGTGCCTAATAAGATAGATAGGTAGACAAGATCTTTATTGATAGGCAAGTACCTACCAACTTACAAATTGTTTGTGCCTAATAAGATAGATAGGTAGACAAGATCTTTATTGATAGGCAAGTACCTACCAACTTGCAAATTGTTTGTGCCTAATAAGATAGATAGGTAGACAAGATCTTTATTGATAGGCAAGTACCTACCAACTTACAAATTGTTTGTGCCTAATAAGATAGATAGGTAGACAAGATCTTTATTGATAGGCAAGTACCTACCAACTTACAAATTGTTTGTGCCTAATAAGATAGATAGGTAGACAAGATCTTTATTGATAGGCAAGTACCTACCAACTTACAAATTGTTTGTGCCTAATAAGATAGATAGGTAGACAAGATCTTTATTGATAGGCAAGTACCTACCAACTTACAAATTGTTTGTGCCTAATAAGATAGATAGGTAGACAAGATCTTTATTGATAGGCAAGTACCTACCAACTTACAAATTGTTTGTGCCTAATAAGATAGATAGGTAGACAAGATCTTTATTGATAGGCAAGTACCTACCAACTTACAAATTGTTTGTGCCTAATAAGATAGATAGGTAGACAAGATCTTTATTGATAGGCAAGTACCTACCAACTTACAAATTGTTTGTGCCTAATAAGATAGATAGGTAGACAAGATCTTTATTGATAGGCAAGTACCTACCAACTTACAAATTGTTTGTGCCTAATAAGATAGATAGGTAGACAAGATCTTTATTGATAGGCAAGTACCTACCAACTTACAAATTGTTTGTGCCTAATAAGATAGATAGGTAGACAAGATCTTTATTGATAGGTAAGTACTAATTTGCGATTTGCCAGTAGTTACCTACCTACCTATAGCTAGAATGATACTTTATTGATAGGTAAGTACCGACAAACATTTATTGATAGGTAAAATAAGTAAGTAAGTAGGTAGGTACTTTTTGATAATTAGGTAACTTCCAAATTACAAATTGCCAATTAGAAAGATAGGTAGACTAGTACTTATTGATAGGAAATTATCAACTTACAATTTGCAAGTAGGTACCTAGTAACATAGATAGGTGGACATATACTTTAGTGATAGCTTACATATTGTTAGTGTCTGGTTAGATATAAAGGTGGACAAGTAGGTACTTTATTAATAAGTACCTAAGTATCAACTTATAACTAACTAGTATCTAGTTAGATAGATATGTGGGCAAGTATTTTGTAAACACTATTAATCTTCAAAATGTGGAAACTTGTTATTGGAAGCGTGTTCAGTACATAATATGTCAGGGCGGTGCGGTGTGGTATACCTACACATAATTAATATTAAAAAAATAATAACATGAGAAATATGTACTGGTCAGATTTCCTCCAAAATTGAGTTAGTAAATTGATCAGTTAGTAAAAAACAATTTTACATGACTGTAATATGTATGCATATACGTTTTCAACTATATACCATATATATGTACATACCCTACATAATTTATCAAAAATTAACTAATTAAATTTAACATTTTGATAAATAAAAATATCCCTATAATGAAGTAAGTACACCAATTAGTATTTTATCCTCATTATATTCTGATAGGGGATATTTCTTCATTTATCACTCTCATTTTTATCGTGTTATTTCATAAACACGTATATAATACTAATTATTGTGTATATTGTCATAATTATGTTCTTACACGTTATATATACAACACTCAAATATATGTTTATTAAATAATTTAGTATATTTCTAACTCACCCCACTCCCCTCCCTACCTTTCTTCCTTCCCATCCTGTTTTCAAAATTGTTAAGATGTAATAAAATTAATATCTTGTCCAACTGTCGATTTGTTCAGGAGAACTTTGTTCTCTTAACATATCGACAATGTTTCAAGCCAGAATACGCGAGAATTGTATGGAGAGGTCTACTTTTTTCACGGCTTTTCCAACTTTGAAGTCAAAAAACACCAACTTAGAGGCTTCGCAGCATATATGTTCCATAGACGGATTTACTCAGAATTCGGAGTAGAACATTTCGTGTGTCTGTGTGTCTGTGTGTGTGTGTGTGTGTGTGTGTCCCTTATAACTTTTGATCCGCTCAATTTACAGAGCCTTAAATTTCATAATATATAAAAAGTTACAGGTCTACAAAACTTTTATACTCGGAATTTTGAATTTTTGTTTCAGTCAGGGGTTATCAACTTTTGAATTTTTATTTTATTTTTCCATATATCTCTGAAACCATAAAAGCTAGAACGCTGAAAATATGTACAAACATAGAAAAATACAATATCTCAAATTTTTTTTTCAAAAAAATTCCAGGGTTTCTCAAACATTTTTTATTAAGAAAAGTATTTTTTTTATGATAAATTTATGAGTTTAACTGCCTATATTTCCAAACTTTTTAAAAATATCGAAAAAAGCCGAAACACCCCAACTAGATAATTTAATTTTCTATAAAAAATATTAACATTGTGTGTACATCTCAAATTTTTTTTAACAATTTTCCAACTGTCGATTTGTTCAGGAGAACTTTGTTCTCTTAACATATCGACAATGTATCAAGCCAGAATACGCGAGAATTGTATGGAGAGGTCTACTTTTTTCACGGCTTTTCCAACTTTGAAGTCAAAAAACACCAACTTAGAGGCTTCGCAGCATATATGTTCCATACACGGATTTACTCAGAATTCGGAGTAGAACATTTCGTGTGTCTGTGTGTGTGTGTGTCTGTGTGTGTGTCTGTGTGTGTGTGTGTGTGTCTGTGTGTGTGTGTGTGTCTGTGTGTCTGTGTGTCCGTCCCCCCCTTATAACTTTTGATCCGCTCAATTTACAGAGCCCAAAATTTTAGAATATATAAACAGTTATAGGCCTACAAAACTTTTATACTCAGAATTTTGAATTTTTGTTTCAGTCAGGGGTTATCAACTTTTGAATTTTTACTTTATTTTTCCATATATCTCAGAAACCATAAACACTAGAACGCTGAGAATTGGTACAAATATAGACAAATACAAAATCTCAAATAAGTTCTTTCAAAAAAATTCCAGGGTTTCTCAAACATTTTTTATTAAGAAAAGTATTTTTTTTATGATAAATTTATGAGTTTAACTGCCTATATTTCCATTTTTTTTTAAATATCGAAAAAAGCCGAAACACCCCAACTAGATAATTTAATTTTATATAAAAAATATTAACATTGTAGCAGTACATCTCAAATTTTTTTTAACAATTTTTATAAAAATTGAATTTAGTGACGACATCGCTTCATACATTTTGTATGGCAGTCGCCTATACACAATATGTAAAAAGACTTAATAGTTTGATACTTCATCTCCAAACATACATACATACTATCATGCTATTTTCATATTCTGGGTAGGAAAAAAGGACCTTCCTCCATACTATCCTATCTTGACATACATACCTACGTATGTTGTATAGAAAACAAAATATCTGACAATATTCAATAATTTGTATTTATGGGTTTATAGTTTGGTACATATTCTTCAACTATACATACTATCGCTATCGACAGTTGGATCTCATGTGTTACATGCAACTAGTATAGAAAACAAAATATCTGAAAATATTCAATAATTTGTATCTATGGGTTTATAGTTTGGTACATATTCTTCAACTATACAAACTATCGCTATCGACAGTTGGATCTCATGTGTTACATGCAACTAGTTATAAAAATAGAATTTAGTGACGACTTCGCTTCATACAATTTATATGGCAGTCGCCTATACACAATATGTAAGAAGACTTAATAGTTTGATAGGATTTTAATATCCAAACATACATACAGAACCATCATGCTGTTTTCATATTCCGGGAAGGAAAAGAGGACTGACCTCCATACTGTCCTATCTTGACATACATACCAACATGTGTTAAAATTTTCAATAATTTGGATTTATGGGTTTATAGTTTGATTTTTATTCTTCAACTATACATACTATCGCTATCGACAGTTGGACCTCATGTATTACATGCAACTAGTAATACATACATTTTAGAATACTACAATTGGCACTGTAACTAGTTGCATGTAACACATGAGATCCAACTGTCGATAGCGATAGTATCTATAGTTGAAGAATAAGTACCAAACTATAAACCCATAAATACAAATTAATGAATATTTTAAGATATTTTGTTTTCTATACAACACATGTAGGTATGTATGTCAAGATAGGATAGTATGGAGGTCAGTCCTTTTTTCCTACCCAGAATATGAAAACAGCATGATGGTATGGATATTAAGTATCAAACTATTAAGTCTTCTTAGATATTGTATATAGGCGACTGCCATACATATTGTATGAAACGATGTCGTCACTAAATTCAATTTTTATGACTAGTTGCATGTAACACATGAGATCCAACTGTCGATAGCGATAGTATGTATAGTTGAAGAATATGTACCAAACTATAAACCCATAAATACAAATTATTGAATATTTTCAGATATTTTGTTTTCTATACAACATATGTAGGTTTGTATGTCAAGATAGGATAGTATGGAGGAAGTTCCTTTTTTCCTACCCAGAATATGAAAATAGCATGATGGTATGTATGTTTGGAGATGAAGTATCAAACTATTAAGTCTTCTTACATATTGTGTATAGGCGACTGCCATACAAAATGTATGAAGCGATGTCGTCACTAAATTCAATTTTTAAAAAAATTGTTAAAAAAAATTGAGATCTTCTACTACAATGTTAATATTTTTTATAGAAAATTAAATTATCTAGTTGGGGTGTTTCGGCTTTTTTCGATAATTGTATAAGTTTTGGAAATATAGGCAGTTAAACTCATAAATTTATCATAAAAAAAATATTTTTCTTAATAAAAAATGTTTGATAAACCCTGGAATTTTTTTGAAAAAACTAATTTGAGATTTTGTATTTGTCTATGTTTGTACCAATTTTCAGCGTTCTAGCGTGTATGGTTTCTGAGATATATGGAAAAATAAAATAAAAATTCAAAAGTTGATAACCCCTGACTGAAACAAAAATTCAAAATTCCGAGTATAAAAGTTTTGTAGGCCTGTAACTGTTTATATATTCTGAAATTTTAGGCTCTGTAAATTGAGCGGATCAAAAGTTATAAGGGGGGGACGGACACACACACACACAGACACACAGACACACACACAGACACACAGACACACGAAATGTTCTACTCCGAATTCTGAGTAAATCCGTGTATGGAACATATATGCTGCGAAGCCTCTAAGTTGGTGTTTTTTGACTTCAAAGATGGAAAAGCCGTGAAAAAAGTAGACCTCTCCATACAATTCTCGCGTATTCTGGCTTGAAACATTGTCGATATGTTAAGAGAACAAAGTTCTCCTGAACAAATCGACAGTTGGACAAGATATTAATTTTATTACATCTTAACAATTTTGAAAACAGGATGGGAAGGAAACAGGATGGGAAGGAAGAAAGGTAGGGAGGGGAGTGGGGTGAGTTAGAAATATACTAAATTATTTAATAAACATATATTTGAGTGTTGTATATATAACGTGTAAGAACATAATTATGACAATATACACAATAATTAGTATTATATACGTGTTTATGAAATAACACGATAAAAATCGACAGTTGGAAAATTGTTAAAAAAGAATTGAGATTTAGTTACTACTACAATGCTGATATTTTTATTAGAAAATTAAATTATCTAGTTGGGGTGTTTCGGATTTTTTCGATATTTTTAAAAACTTTGGAAATATAGGCAGTTTAACACATACATTTATCATAAAAAAATATTTTCTTAATATAAAATGTTTGAAAAACTCTGGAATTTTTTTGAAAAAACTAATTCGTGCCGGCGCGTCGAGGCTGCCGTTGTGTCTGGGGGTTTTAGCGTAACCAAAATCTATAGAACAATTGTTACTTTCTTTCTCCATTTTCCTTTCTATTCCTGGATCCATTCCTATCCTATTTCCTATTTCTTACTTATATATATATATATATATATATATATATATATATATATATATATATATATATATATATATATATATATATATATATATATATATATATATATATATATATATATATATATATATATATATATATATATATATATATATATATATATATATATATATATATATATATATATATATATATATATATATATATATATATATATATATATATATATATATATATATATATATATATATATATATATATATATTATATACTTATGTTTCTGTTGATAGAACGAAGAATACTATAATTAGCGCCATAAAACGTGAATCTATATAACATATTATATTATATATTATAGCTGCTGTATTCTCTAAATAAAGAAATAAAAAAAAATGAGATATGGAAAAAATAATTGATATATGGTAAAATAAAGTAAAAATTCAAAAGTTGATAACCCCTGACTAAAACAAAAATTCAAAATTCTGAGTATATAAGTTTTGTAGGCCTATAAATATTTATATATTCTGAAATTTTGGGATCTGTAAATTGAGCGGATCAAAATTTATATGGGGGGGGACACAGACACACGAAATGTTCTACTCCGAATTCTGAGTAAATCCGTATACAGAACATATATGCTACAAAGCCTCTAAGTTGGTGTTTTTTGACTTCAAGAAACATTGTCGATATGTTAAGAGAACAAAGTTCTCGTGAACAAATCGACAGTGCGAAAATATCATTGTGTTTTTGTATAAATTTATTTATTTGCTGTTGTATTCATTCATTCATACCATCACGGCATATCCCACAATGTGGGGTAACCAGCGAAAGGTGTGCGGGTGTGCATTGCCTTATAAAAGGGAGCACAACACATATGTGTATACCCACACACCAGTCTCGTCTCACCTAAAAAGGCACTACATTCAGAATGGGTGGTGAACCTCATTGCTGAACTATGTCAGATGTTATTGTTGCCTGTTGTATTTCCAATTACCCGTCTCTTACGGGACACTCGAAAACAGTAATAGAAAAGAGTGGAAGCACTATTCTAAGCCGGTGCCTCACAGCTATTTGCTGTTGTATTAAATAAAATAATAATATAGTACAAAAATTGTAGTTTTGTGTGGGTTTTATACCCACCTGTATAATTTATTAAAAAATGTGGTGAGTAAGTACCAGTAATTGAAATTTATAATTAAAAAGCCAGACAGGTATGTATCTATTGATTAAATTAATTATTTAATTAAATAATGTACGTGCTTTATGTTACCAACGTATTGTCCATAGACCAGACGTATCATTATTTCAATCTATTTACTATCGCATAACAAAAGGGTTGTTTATGGTCAATGATAAATCTTTATTGTATTTCAATCCATAAACTATAGACACCAGCATACCCATTTTGACGAATTAATTAATTTATTTATTATCAAAGAGAAAAGATTCGCCTTTATGTTTCTGGTATATGGGTAATGTTAATACCTGTTGTAGATATTATATAATTTGCTTAGACTTACCATATCCAAGTAAAATATTATCTGATGTAGGTAAAATATAAGTTGATAAAGTAGTAAATAAAATGTATAATACCTACTATAATTTAGTTAAAAGTTAAAGTTTAAGTCATCAGTGGAAACATATTTATTTTAATTATTATTGTGCAGGATTGATAAGAAAAGAATATATAATTGTATTAGTATTATCAAACTTGTATATTGGTATTATCAAAATTGTACTTATTTTGATATTATCTAACTTGTATATTGGTATTTTCAAACTTGAAAAGAATATTCATTTAGATTTATATTTATTGAGAAAAGAATATATTATAATTGTATTAGTATTATCAAACTTGTATATTGGTATAATCAAAATTGTACTTATATTGATATTATCAAACTTGTATATTGGTATTTTCAAACTTGTACTTATATTGGTATTATCAAACTTGTATATTGATATTATCAAACTTGTATATTGGTATTTTCAAACTTGTATATTGGTAAACTATAAAGTTAGTAGGTAGGTAAACTATAAAGTTACGTGTTAGTAAGGCTGGGTTGTTTCAACAAAAGTATCAGTAATATTAATATCAAAATACTTTTTTATCGTAAAATTGTTCAAAATTGCATCGTTTAACGGCATTAAATTATATTGATATAATATAAGATTCAATGAAACAACCAAAAGTTTTGAACAATTTTATGAAATCAAAGTATTTTATCTGTACTTTTACTTTTAACTTTGTTAGACAAACACAGCCTATAAGATAGATTTAGATTCTCAGCTGGTAGTTTTTCATATTCTCTTTCGATTGAAATAAAAATTAATTTCATAGACCTTGTAGTTTATTAGTTACCTACTTACAATAAAAAATTTAAAAAATGAATTTACTAAAACTAATTTTACAAGAAATGTATTAAACGAATTCAAATTTCAAAAACTTATTCAATTGAATAAATATGTAAATTCAAACTATTCTTTATTTCAAATACGTATTTTTTGAGGGTACTGGGGAAAAGGTTTTCAAAATATATTATAGTCTACTATAGCCTCTTAAATGACAGGTCTCCTGTAAATTTTTTTCCAGGTAAGCATATCTCACTGTGCCTTAAATCTGTCCCTATTATTATGTTATTAATACGTTCTTCCTGACGTTCAAACTAAAATTGATTGAAACGATTATTCGGTCTTCAAAAGGAAATTATTATGTTGAATAAAGGTACATTTAAAATTGGCACATGATAATGAAAAATATATATTTTAAAATGATCCATTATTATTATTATTACTATTAATCTTATCCTAGTGCCATGCCGAGTCATCCTGATGTTTTTGTGAAAAATTCCCTATCCTGTGCTGCCCAGAACAGATCCTCCACACGTACTGTCCTGTGCCCCGTTCCACCATCGTACTTTTCAACTATGCGCTTTGCACTTTGCAATTCATCCGCTTGTTTTCGTTCCACCATTACATTTTTTCGCAAAGTAAAAGTTGCAATGTGCAAAGTGTAAAGTAGACGCCTATTGCAAAGCAAATAAGCCGTTCTGTTCCACCATCGCTACTTTTCATAAAAAAACTTTGCAAAATTGAAAAGAATATTTTGACATTTCAAATTTGCCATTCGTCGAGTTGTGAAAGTAGAAGTTGTTTGTTTAGAATTTTTAAGTAAATTTATTATAAAATGTTGCAGAGATTATTGTTAGAAAGGGATGAGGAAAATGGGGTTGTAAGAAATTATAGAGAAAGGATAAATTTCGAAAATAATTTACCCACGCAGTTCCTCGAAAATTTTCGAATAAATAGCACTCACTGTGAATATGTCTTGAGTAAGTTCACGATTTATTCTTATTTTTTTAGGTAATTTAAACTATGTTTATGTGATTATTTGTTCCGTTTTTTTAAGTTTATATGATTATTTTACTACTCATATATATTTTAAGGCACAGAACAGCACTAAGAGAAGCAAAGGATTGTCTCCTGAAGAGCAAATAATTCAGTGAAGCACCTGTTGTTTCACTATATTAGTGATAGTGTCACTAATTGCTCCAAAAAGAACTCCTTTCTTTTCTTTAATTATCTCGAACACGGCTATTTTTTCTTAATATTGTCTATCCGGCACATTTTCTAACAACACAGAACAGACAAGAACGAACGGTGTCAAATGATCGTTTATGCTACGCGCAAAACACTCAGTACTACTAAGTTATCACTAGGTGTCGCTAGCGTCAATTGAAAAGAGTTTGCTAATGTTTGGCGACGCCGCAAAGTGACCATTTTTTTTTCGTGGAACGCGAACGCTTTGCAATTTGCGAAATTCTCAAATCGCAAAGCGAAAAGTGAAAAGTTAAAAAGTACAATGGTGGAACGGAGCACTGGTCCATTCCCGCACCATGTTACACAGCCAGGACATCTGCTTTGAGCCAAATCTCTTCGTCCCTCTACCAGTTACATAATTGAGTTTCAGTTGGTGGAAGTTATACTTTAATCGACGTAAGTACTACATATTTATAAAAAAATCAATTATGTCCCTGTGAAAATTTTTAACGATTACCGACTAAGTACCAGAATTTATACCTACATAATTTATGAAACATATGAGGATGTACTTGTACTTATTCTTCTTCTTCTGGTGCCCTGTCAGGAACTCTCGACACTCTGTCGAATCCCTTTCTCTGTCCTCTGCTGCCCGGAATATCTGCTCCACAGTTATGAAGCCCGTCCGTTCCTTGATATTACGCAGCTATGACATCTGTCTCCTTCCAGTCCCTCGGCGACCGTCTAGACATCTTGCCCTCCTGTATTAATGGGAGCAAGCGGATCTTTTAGTGAATTTGTTTTTAAGGTAGGTACTGTGGCAAGTTAGGATTAGAGAGAATATTGTACAACAGTTGTGAACAAATTCTTAAACCTTCAGAGGGCTAACTGGCCGAGTAGAATGTAGATAAAAATCGATGGCAAAATTCCAGTACAGACAGACAGACGTGAAGTTATAGAAAGGGTGTAATAAAAAACATACATACATATATACCATCACGCCATGTCCCTCTCAGGATATGCAGAGAGAACCGAATACCACTTATTTCTATCTTGATACATTCATACATCGTCTTATACATGTTTGTCTTTTGTTCACACTTCTAACATTTCCGTCTTTCAAAATACCGTTCACATGGACGTGCCATCCCTTCCTTGGGCGACCCCGACCTCTCATTCCATTCCTGTCCGCAATGTATATTTTCGTCGTCAGGCGTTCCTCATTCATTCTCCCCATGTGGCCAAACCATCTCAATGTGTTCACTTTCATTCTATTAATGACATCTTTCTTTATCATAAATTATTTTCTTATGTCCTCATTTCTGACCTTGTCATACATCGTTCTATTATAGATTCTTCTTAGCGATCTCATTTCAACATTTCATTTATTCTGCTTTCGTGTGACTGCCGTGTCCAGGTTTCACTTGCATACGTCAATGTTGGCGCTAAGATAGCGTTATGAATGGCAACTTAACAATCATTTGATATGTTGCGTTTCATAAAAAAACATATTGTTATAAAATAATGTAGGCATCGTTTTCAAAATAATACATATAATGATATAATCATCATCTTCTTCTTCCTCTTTACCGTCTATCCCATTTTGAAGTCCTCCTCCATGTCTGCATTCAGGAAGTGCCAGAAGATCGTTTGATAACAATATAATATGTACCTACCTATTAAACTATGAATATTCATGTCTGAACACGATTTTGCTGTGAGATGATCAAGTAAAAAGGTGTAGTGTCATCCCTCCTTCCTTTGTCCTTGTAAAGAGGTAGTGTAGCGGTGGACAATAAGTACAAATAAACAGGAAGATAATATTTGGTGGGAAAGCACCTGTAAAATGCCTTCTGTATATTGTATAGATACCTGCCTACCTTTTCATACTCATTCACCTGCACAGCTATCCTAAACTAACCTAACTTAACACTTATAGAACATGGAGTAAATTTAATTATTCATTGTGTTCATTGTTAAAGAGGGCGACTGCTGCCAACGTACCTATTTTTTCAATTTGATATACCATCATTATTACAAAACGAAACATTTTGAAAAAAATAACCTAGTTAGTTTGGATATTAATAAAGAGAAATATTCCTTAACTTTTTGATTATGTTCTATAAATATTCTTGTAAGAAAATAATAAGCATACCCCGATTTTAGACATTTATCTTAGATGTTAGAAGGTATAGAGCAATATTTTTTTATATAAATTAAAGAAGAACAAAATACCTGGAAAAATATGATATGACGTTGCATTAATGCACCAGGTTAAGTAAATAAACCAAGAAAACTTTTATTACGCAATGGCGCTGAATGGAAAAAAATGTTTTTTAGGTTTATTTACTAAACCTGAAGCATTAATGCAACGTCACATCATATTTTTCTAGATATTTTTGTCTTCTTTAGTTTTTAAAATTATATATTACTCTACGCCTTATATTTTATTAAAAATATATGATAAACTTTGAAAATCGGGGTATGCCATTATTTTTCTACAAAAATTTATAGAGAACATTATCAAAAAATTATGGTATATTTTTGTTTATAAATACCCAAACTATCTAAATTATTTTTTTCAAAACGATTTGATGAGAAATAATGATGGTATATCAAATTGAAAAATAGGTACGTTGGCAGCAGTCCTCCCCTTAATAATATTTTTGAAAAATGGGCAACGAACAATAATATAATTTTAACAATATAATAAATTCAAGTAACATTAGCATCGTAACTTATGATTTCATGTTATATATCGAATGTTTTATGTCGAAACGATCTAACTACTAAGTCTACCAAAGATAAATACTTGTATGAAAATGGTTGAAATATCTGTTTTCTCGAGAAGTTTGCCTTTTTAGATCCCGAACTCCAATAATTAGCTGTGAGGCTCCGGCTTAGAATAGTGCTTCCACTCTTTTATATCATTATTTTCGAGTGTCCGGTAATAGCCGGGTAATTGAAAATACAACAGGCAACAATAACATCTGACTTATTTATTTATTTGACTATAAATCTAGAAACCTTTTTCAGTAAACAATATATTATACAGTAATTATATTTGAAAAAATAAATACAAAAACAAAAAACAATAAAAAAACTTATAATGAATTCACAAAACTATATTGAAAAACATCATCATCATCATCAGCCTGTGTTTGGCCACTGCAGGACATAGGCCTCCCCTCTCCTTCTCCACTCCTCCCGTTCCTGTGCTACTTCCATCCACTGTACAACAAATCTTTTAATGTCGTCCATCCATCTGTTAGGTGGTCGCCCTTGTGGTCTCTTGTCGCCTCTCGGTCTCCACTCCACCAGTCTTTTCGTCCATCTATTGTCGGTCATTCTTGATATGTGTCCTGCCCATCTCCACTTCTGCATGGCTATTCTCTCAACCACATCGGACAGTTTGGTCTGACTGCGTATCCAATCATTATTCCTCTTCCTGTCTTCTAGTTTTATGGCCAACATCATCCTTTCCATTTTTCTTTGTGGTACACGCAGCTTTTGGCAGACAATTTGGTTAAGGTTAAAGTTTCCATGCCATAAGTGAATACTGGCAGAATGCACTGCTCAAACACCCTTGACTTCAGGAAAACTTGAATTTGAAAAACATAAAACAGTAATAAATTAAGAAATGAAATGAAATCATTTGATAATAAATATATATAAGAAAAAGGGTATAACATATTATATAACAAAAATAATTAAATTTTTATTATAAAATTGACAAATATTTACATATTTTGCAGTAAATTAATTCTTTTTATAATTTTGACCGACATTTAGAATTATTATTGTGTTTTAAATATAACTAATCATTACATTTATTCCTATTTTATTTTTTATTTTATCTTTTGAAAAGAACCTTACAAGGCGGATTGATCGTTCTATTGAAAAACGGATAAAAAAACCGTAGAATTGCAAATTCTAGCAATATTAATATACAAAATCATATGCCGGTCTTGAAAGAGTTGATTAGATTCAACCCTTTATAAAAAATAATAATGAACCAAAAGGACTCGACAAAAAATAAGGTCACAGAGATGATATTGGACATACGAGAGGATAAGGAACAGGTGATGGAATAGTAAGCTCATAGAACGAAACATGTTTCCTTTAAGTATCATAACAATATTCATTTCCAATTATCGTGGGAAATCATCTACCATAATATATAAAGTCGCTTCTGTATAGTTAAAAACTGCGCCATATCACAAGCAAAAATTAATTTGGTAGGTAGGTACCAACTTTTTTATCTGTCAATCAATTAATAAATCATTCAGAATTACTAGGCGCAACAATCGTAGCTGAATTATAGAAGCCTATAGAAACTTATACACACAACATGCTTGTAATATTGAAAACTAGAAATTGAAAATAAAATAATAATAAGAAGAAGACTTATAGTAAGAAGTCAAAAAGAAAGTAATCAAATTAGAAAGCAGTGAATAAACAAATAAATAATGAACAGTAAAAGTAATGAACAAAGAAGGGAAATTATTCTTTTTATGTAACTAAACAATTGTAAATAAAAATAAAGTAGTAAAAAAAAAGAAACAAAATTAATCTATATATTGAGCAATAAAAATGCAACCCACTAACAAATAAATTGATGATGATATAATGAACTGTATAATAGAAGAAAACAAAGATAATGAACTGTATATTTAAAACGAGTGGGTTGTGGCCAACACTAAACTCCTCACTAACAAGTCTTTCCATAAAGTATTTTTCAGCATTTTCATGGAATGAGTTTGTTAATTATTTTTTATTTAAATATTTTATTATGAAAACTTGATAATTCTTCAAAGGCGTTTTATGAAAGTGATGTGCCTTTTAAGCAATTTGAAAATAAAAATATCAAATGTTAAGTTTCCCGGGCTTGGGGTGACTTTCAAATTAATATTTAACAGTTAAAAAAAATGAGAAGCACTGATTTGCAAAATCTGAAAAGAATCGAATGAGCACTTATATAATCGATAAAGTAAAATAAACACTCCGTACATAGCACATAGTACACAGCACACACTCACACACAGATAAATTATGATGAAACTTTCTGAATACAATCTCAGCATGATACTAGTAGTTAATCATCTGTAATTTAAAATTTAATCCTTAAAAATGCGAATTCATAACTCCCCCCCCCCTTTACAATATTAAAGTGAAAAGATGAATGTCATCTGCTGTTGAACTGACTCGTGGAGTTCCTCAGGGGTCTATACTTGGGCCGTTGCTGTTTGCTATATACACATCGAACATGATGCATTCTCTCAAATTCTGTAAATTACATATGTACGCAGATGATACACAATTGTATTTGTCTTTTGAGGAGCGCAATGCGGGGTCTGCTGTGGGTATGTTGAACGGTGACCTGGAAAGAATTCTTACATAACAAGGCCATGCACTAGCTCTTAACCCCAAAAAACTATTGCATTAATAATCGGCTCACAGCATAAAATTAATGCTGTAAAAAACAGCAGCAACGAAGTTCAGCTAAATGGTAACATTATCCCTTTTGTCAATCGGTGTGGAATCTTGGCATCATAATGGATGAAAAGTTTAAGATATGAGGAGCACAAATCTGTAATATACAATATTTTATCGCGAAGAAAAGGTATAATTAAGAGTTTTTTTAAATATAAGTAATAAAATAGTACAAAAATTAAGCCGGTAGATTTTCGTATTTTTTTAATAAAAAATGAATATGTCCTTGTTAAACAAGTACATATACATCTTCCTACGTTCCCTAAAATAAGCAAATAAATGCTTGTGCTTTAGGTGAACGAAATCGGTCGAGGCAGGATTCGAACTCGCGATCACTGCATCACTAGCCCAGTGCGCTAACCGCTCTGCCATCGACCCATCTCTTTCAATTGAAGCAAAAATCAACTGCATGGGCCATGTAGTTTTATAATTACAATAAAAAATTAAAAAGGGTTTTGATAAAACTTACATAACAAATTCAAGTTTTAAATAATTCGTGCAATAGTATAACTACGTAAAAATATCATCATCATCACTGGCATTACAGGCCGCTACGGACCCTGGCCTCCTCCAGAAATCGTCTCCATCCCTCTCTATTGACTGTCAGTCTTCTTCAATTTATCAGGTCCATTTATGTAAAAATATACTGTTCTTTATTTTAATCTCGTATCTTTTGAAGGTTTTGGTGAAAACATTTTCAAAATTTACTACTTAGCCTCTAAAGACTTGCTGCTCCAACTGAACCCATGGTTCAAATGCACCATTAGAACCTATAGTGAAACCTGGCGTTTTAACCACATCAAATTATTCTTTGTTAATTACCTGAAATATTAATAAATTAATTTAATTAATGATTTTTCTTCGTGTCTCCCATAGATGCAGCGGCAAAGAATACACAAAATGCCTTTACTTGTATACCTTTTCTTGTAGGTAGCTTTAAGTTCATTTCATTAATACCTTATTATCTGAAATTAGGGCAAGGCACAGAGTGTGTAACTATGAGAGTATAAATATAATTTTGGGCTCTTTAAATGGGATCTCAGAGATTCATTGGAATCGTGAATCTGCCTGTTATTTTTGTGTTTTTTTTCTTCTCTCAACCAGCAGGTTTCTCATATGATGTTTATATACGGACGGTGAGAAAAACCCGCCTTCAGATACATAACACAGACCGTCGGCCTTCCTTCTTCGACAGCCTACCTTATTTTTTTTATTATTATTTTTCCCTCACCGACAGAAGTAATTTGGTACACCCATAATAATAATAAACCTTCCGATGGTTCTCAACTTAATTAAGATGACGCAGGTATGTAACTCTTCACGTAACATACTGGGTCTGTTTATTATTGGACATGACGCCACTGAATAGAATCCATAGATCACAAGTTCCTATAAAAAAATTAAAAATGCATAGGTTATTTTTATCAGTATACACGCACTTGTCGTGTTTCATTTTATAAATTTATACACACCCACACAACTAAAGTTGGTAACCCCACATAGATGGATTTGCAGAATAGAAAAAAGGAAAAATAATATGAAAAAAATATACGATATTTTTTTTTTTATCATGAAATGATATTTAACAGAATAACAATTTTATGTAGTAAGCAATATTAGTGTTTTTTTTGTAATGTAATATTTTTTTTGTAATGTAATATTTTTTGTTATGCAATATTAGTGTTTTTTTTGTAATGTATATTTTTTTGGCTAGGCAAAATTTACTATTGTAGCTGAAAAACATTGACATTTGTAAACAAAATTGTCTGTCGCGTAAAATTGAAAGAAAGAGTAATGGCAGGTAATAGAATGAACGGAGCACTCAGGCCAGTTATGTCCGATCCAAGCATCTCAAAGGAAGTCAAAATTGCCGTACAATTGCAATTGTAGTGCCTACTTTGACGTATGCCAATGAAACATGGACGTGGCAAAAGACGCATAAAAACAAAATAAATTCCGAAGTAATGAGATCACGAAGAAGATTATGAAATAGAACGATGTATCATAGAACAAAAAATGAAGACATAAGGAGAGAATGCAAGATAAAGAAGGATATTATAAGTAAAATGAAAGTGAATGCCTTGAGGTGGTTTGGGCATATTGAAATAAAGATATCTGAGTGTGGAAATCTCGAGCCATAGTGACCTATACTCAGAAGTTAGAGAACAGACCAAAAAAGCAGCCGCTATTTCAGGATGTCTCAAAAATATCATCTGGCATAACAAATATATAAGAACATATAGCAAGGTCAGAATTTATAAGACATGTGTTAGACAAATCATGACATATGCGGTGGAGACAAGAGCCGACACGACCTGAACCAAAAACCTCCAACGAACATCGAAAATGAAGGTTTTAAGGACTATCACAGGGGACAGAATTCGCAATGACGACATTAGGCGGACCTGTGAGACCGAGGACATCCTACGATGGAGTAGAGCTAGGAGAAGATTCTGTAGGGACCATGTCAATAGGATGGACGCATCTCGAATCCCATTCATAGCGGCAAACGAAATCCCACCAGGGCATCGCCTCCCCGGAAGACCGCCGAAGAGATGGAGGGATAGCTGGACCTCAACTTCACAGGAATAGCTTTCTCGAAAAAACATATCTACATTGTAGTATAAGAAGAAGAAAGAAAGAACGATGAACGACTGACCAAAAAAATATTCAATAGAAGGGGCCGTCCAGAAAGGGATGGTATGACCAATATGACCATGTGAATGATATTTTGAAAGAAGGAAACATAAGAAGTTTGAACAATCGACGACCATGTATTGGACGATGCAAAGGAAGCCAGGAATGTGTGCAAAAATAGAGGAGTATGGAGCCCAGTTTTCTCTGCTTACCCCGTAGGGACATAGCGCGATATTATGTATGTCGCGCAAACTACAAGGAGATGTTCACAAAAAATAAATAAATGAAATATTTTAGCAAATAACACACCTTGCCCATTTTTATAGAATGCCTAACGTTGAACGATTTCATCTATTGTATGTTAGTATGACGAGCCAATTTTGACAAAGACCCAACCAGTGTTTATTTTTTGCCTTCGTCAGTTGTACTAATTATATCAATCGGTCTCTCTCTCTTTAAAATGTGATGACACCTCATAATTGCTTCTGACAATCCTACAATACAGGTAAACTGTTATTTGATGTTACCTGCCTTCATTTAATAATAGTTATGGTGTTATTTTAGCTCCCATTTTTTTTTAAATATTGGTGGCCGGGATAATAAAGGTTGCATCCAAAATAAGTTGAAAGAGTATAATAATAGATATACCTACTAAAGAATATTAGATATTACTTAATAATAATAGATATACTAAAGATTACTTGATATACAAAAGAATACCAGATAAATAAAGAATACTAGACATCCTAAAGAATACTAGATAAACTTAGGAATCCTAGATATACTAAAGAATACAAGATAAACTTAAGAATACTGCTTAATTTCATTTATGTTTAATTTAGGGAATGTAGGAAGATGTAGATCTACCTGTTAAACAAGGACATCAAAAGTGTACAGCCAAAGTGTTTCCTGATGTTTGAAATTGTTGTGCGTGGAGGAGGGTAGTGTATCGTTATTAATGATATTAAATATTTTGGAGCAAGATATCTACAGTGTCTTTGTCCGTAAGTAGTACGTGTCCAAGGTGGTAGAAAGTTATGTTATATACGTTTTGCCCCGCAGTATTACTAATTGATAAGTTTCATGAATTCTCACGATTCCCATCATCAACCCTCTTGACTTAATTCAGATGGAACCATTCCAGAAGTAATTAATCCCTTTCTAATGTACAAGGAATCTTCCAATTCGGTTAAATATTTTCACAGATTTTACCCAAACCACCTCAGGACATTAACTTTCATTTCACTTTTAATATATCCAAAGACCTTATAATGAATATATCCTATCATTTCGTTTAAAACTATAAATCTCAAATAAGAGAAAAGATATTTTACCGAAATTAGTTGTACGCAATTAGAATATATTTATTTTATAAACTCACGAACACTAATTTTATAATTTAAAATAAATTTCGTGTATATGAAATTCTAAGATATCAACGATATGTCTAGATAGATAAAGTACATAATATAAATTATTGATAAAAATAATTATAATTGTTTTGTTACAACACAAAACATCAATTACTAACATCATTAAAAGGTTTTAATTAACAATTCCCAATCTGAATATAACCATTAAATTCAGCGGGGGGAAACCAGTGGTTTTTTGAAATTTGTATTATATTTTTAAAAATATATTCAGTTGTGTCTCCATATTTCTTCAAACGTGATGTTTTTTTGTCGAATGTTTTACTATTGCATATTATATTATCTGCATTGGATTTTTTCCCTGTTGGGGGACAGTAATATTTTCTACAAATTTATACCTCAATAGCGACGAGGTTGGTATATAATAGAAGAACCGCTGTTTTTCAGTTTATAATCAAGTGAACAGATATTGATGTATATCATATAAAGAACTTTCGAAAATTAGATTGATGAGAGAACTCAATAAAAAGTCATATTTGGTGAAGTTGCGCAAGCACTCAGTGTGATCACTTAAACCAGCCTATGACAAGTCGCAAGTCCTGTAAGTGCTTGATTTCTCGGTTCTCCTATAATATTCCAACTTCGTATCTATTGAAATATTAATTTGTGAAAAAAAATGTGTGCTTTCAAAATATCCTCTTTTTAATTTATACCTACTATCATTTAAATACATGCAATTTGTTACCTACTAACCATACCATAACATCACGCCATTTCCCTATTTGGGGTAGGCAGAGAAAACCGAACACCAGACTCCTCTCTCTTGACATACATTCTCGCTTCATTCACGTCCATGCATCGTCTCATACACGCTCTTCTGTTATTCTTACTTACATATACCTACTTAACCGAATTTGAGGCTTCGAGTTGTTGGAATTAGTTAGAATAGGTTGCCTTATGGCTATACACCCGTCTTTGTGAACTTGATTATTCAAAAAACTAAGATGCCAAGTAATTAGATGGATTCAGCAAGTACAAAAATAGTATGTTTTAAGCATAGTTTAAAAATAGTATTAAACCATAGTTTACCTATATCATTTTACAAAGTCAATTTCTATAAAAATTTAATCCCAAAAATATAATTTTCTGATATAAATTATAACATTATTTGTTTTCTTACAATAAAAAAATATATATATAAAATTTATACATAGCGCCATTTAATTATACCTATTCAATATCAATCCAAGATCGCTCATGCTTAATTTTTGGTCCTTAAAAACAAGAAATCGTTCTGTAATATCCTGATAATACCATAAAAGCTTTACGTATATCACGGAGTAATCAATTTTCACTTTATAGGCCCGTTTACACTATCGACGGAATCAATTTTACAAGTTGCCACATTTTGGAGAGAAACGACGTCGATCGTCCCACAAATCCTACCCGAAATTACAGCCGAAATTGACGTTAATGACGATTGATTAATTGTAATTAGTAGGTATTGCTAAATTCAAGTCAATATATATGTGCTATTTTTTTGTCAAAACTTTTCCTGTCTGGACGATTTTCTATAATACTCTATCAATATGCTAAATGCTAAATAATCACCGCCATTATCAACACCTGCTGTAAGTTCAAATTGATTTCTTAATTTATATTTTTGGGTGAAATAATCAATTTATATGTAAAGTTGTTTAATTTTAATTCAATTACTCACCCGCCATGTTGTAACTTGCATTTAACAATATTATTAAGTTTTGTCTGCTAGTTTTTTTTTGTTTACTGAATATTTATTATCAAGTATTAGGCTTCATTATTAGCAAGTATAAGACTTCGTTATTAGAATGTATAATATTTTGTTATTAGAAAGTATAATACTTCGTTATAAGCAAGTATAGACTTCGTTATTAGAAAGTATAATACTTCGTTATTAGAATGTATAATACTTCGTTATAATAATAATAATAAACACGATACGGTAATAAACAGCGAGTTTATTACCGTCTGGCAATTTCTTTCATTTCTTTCAAGGAGTTTGAGAATTATCCGGACTCCTCTAATGTTATGTGCTCTTACAAAGTTTTGCAAGGAGCCGTTAATAGTCCCCATAAGCAGAACGGGTGGTGGTTGGGAAGGAGCAGTAGGTGAGTACGTAATTCATTATTAAATCATTAAAATAAATATATATTCAAATGATGCTATTGTTTTAATTATCATTATTCGCCATTTTCAAGACCACGAGACTCCTGCATTGTGAACTTTTTTTTTATATTTACTCAAATATTCACCTTGCTTGATTAATCTCCCTTTTAAAAGGAAGAAATCATTGAGTTCTTCCTATAAACAAGGAGATATTAAAATTATTATCCTTTGTGTATCAATTAAACTAATTAATATGGTTATGTGTAATAATTTTTCCCGAAGCATCAAAATTGAATACGTATTATGTTAAGGAATGTGAGTGTCTTATTATGAATCAGTAACCAGAAAGTCAAGTAAACATCATTTATCTGGTACAGACCATGTGCTCACCTGAGACCATACCTATATACATACAATGATTCAATCTTTTCTGAAAACTTTATTCATAAAGCAATAAAAATGATTATTAGTATTTTAATTGATTTAAGGAATAGTTTTATGCATTTCTTTCGTGATCTTAATACTTCGGTACTTACTTACCTACTAACTTTTTGTACGGCTACGGCTTTTCCTGCGCCTTCCTACGGCTTTTTGATCTTAATACTTTGGTCCGTGATATTATAACGATGCATCCTGATTCAAAGATCAAATGAATGATTTATCCTAAACTTGAAAAGCTTCAATAACAGACGAAAATGTAAGAAACTATTTATTATAATTTAAGATGAGGCGACGGACGCATGATCAAATACGGTATAATGTGGCGTTCAGTTCCCTCTGCCTACATTTATTTATTTATTTACGCCCTTAATATGGCAATTAAAATAAAAGACAAAACAACAATAAGTGCGAAAACATCAATAACGCAAATAATAAAAAGTAGTAAAAGAAAATAGAGATAAATGATAAAAAAGCTAGCAAAAAAAAAAATAGACACTAAAAGAAGAAGAAGAACAAAACAAATAAAAAAATATTATTACAGATTCTATTTTTCAACCAAAAAATAAACAGATCAAAAAATATTATTTGCGCTAAGCATCCTTTTTAAACCATGTATAGTGTGTACATTGAGTATATTAACTGCACTATATGACCGCGCCGCGCCGTGGCACAGTTGGTAAGCCATTCGGTATCTGTACGGGCGTCTTGGGTTCGATTCCCAGCAGAGGAGAAATTTATTTAAATTCATTTCTCACGCAAATATTGCTTCTCTGGGCTGGAAACACTGGTTAGTTGGAAGAAATTGCCATACGGCAATAAACTCGCGACTTGCACAGGGTGCAAGGAAGTGTCCATTATTATTATTATTATTATATTGGTTTCCAAGGCGGTGCTATCTATGCATTGGTGAGTTAATAATGAAATTACTCCGAAGATATTGTTAAGAACAAGAAGTAAAAATATATATAAAGAGAGATTTGACTAAATTTCAGATAACTAAATAACCCACGAACCATTTTTGAAAACTTCGAATGTTTAAGATAATTTAAGTGTTTTTATACGGCATAGATTTGAAGAAGCGCACTTATTCATAATTGGCTGTGAGTCACCGATGTAGAATAGTGCTTCCACTTTTCTTTATCGTTTTCGGGTGTCCCGTAAGAGCCGGGTAATTTATTTTTATTTACATTACATTACTTCTCAGGTAACTAACAGGTCCTATGTCAAATATGCACGCATCCAATAACAATTTGCCACATTCTGGAGACTTACTATATTTATCGTCTCACAGATCCAGACTGAACACACAATTAAATCTGTGTCTAACCTAACCTAACCAACTGAGCCACGAGGACCGACAATCCTTCCTTACCCTTAGCGCTTTTATCCCGTTTCTATCGGGGTACGCTTTGACCATGATCCTGAAATTGGCGAGTCTGGTTATTACATTGAAGCGACTGCCATCTGACCTTCATAACCCTTAGAAAGGGGAACGAGACATATTGGATCATGCCTACACATAGCTAGTGATATAAATCCGCATATAGATTTTTTTGAAAATCCAGAGGTGCGTGCCTTGCCCGGATTCGCACCGTCGACCTCCCATAATGATTTTTGCCTGTTTAGGTGAGGAGTTTGTCGTGCTTCTTTTTATAAGGCGCTGTACATCTGACGCTTGACATCCTACATTGTGGGTAATGAAAAATAATGAAATTCATATTTTTTATCTTTAGAGGTCTTAACTTTTTGTGGTTTATCCGCACCTTATTATTTCCAACACCTTGAGAATTCCATTTGCAATAAATATTTTTACTGTAAATTATTGAATCTCTAAGTAGGCAGACATGCAAAATATTTAAAGGCGACCCTGATGCGAAATATAGACATTGTATGTAGGAAGATAATATTGAAGATAATATTGGCGTACCTACAATATTTCGTAAATCTATAAATACCTTTGCTAAGAGATGAATCACAATCTTTGCAACATCAATATCGTCATGGCGATCATCATCTTAGTTTAAAGGAAGTGCCTGCACATATCTGAGAACAGATGAAGTATGGAATCCGCATATTTCCTTCCCACGTTACTCATCTCATACAGCGAGTACTTTGCAGCCAGTTAACAGGCTGACATAACTTCAAGGAGTAGTCCCCAACAGGAGCGAATTCACATACCAAACTTGAAAAAAAGTCGAGAATTCTTCTGATGTTTGCTTTTTACAACAAATATGAAGCTATATAAACTAGTTACATGTAACACATGAGATCCAACTGTTGATGGCGATAGTATGTATAATTGAATAAAACGTTCCAAACTATAAACATTTTAAGAGGTTTTTCTATATAAAACATATTTATTTATGTAAGGATAGAAGTGTATGGAAGTTAGTCTTTTTTTCCTACCCGGAATATGAAAACAGCATGATAGAATGTTACATACATATCATAATGCATACCATCATATAATAGATTTGTGGGCCTATATTTATCTATATATTCTGAAATATTTTTTTCTGTGTATTGAGCGGATCAAAAGTTATAAGGGACGGACGGACACCCACACAGACTCACTAAATGTTCTACTCCGAATTCTGGGTAAATCCA
This sequence comes from Molanna angustata, assembly GCA_963576475.1. NCBI lineage: Eukaryota > Metazoa > Arthropoda > Insecta > Trichoptera > Molannidae > Molanna > Molanna angustata. The sequence goes on from OY754981.1 coordinate 1,306,890, forward strand.
TATGTATAGAACAAATTTGCTGCGAAGCCTCTAATTTGGTATTTTTTTACTTCAAAGTTGGAAATACCATGAAAAATATAGACCTGGCATACAAATCTCGCGTATCCTGGCTTGAAACATTGTCGATATATTAAGAGAACAAAGTTCTCTTGAACAAATCGACAGTTGGATGATTAGTAGGAATGTTAATACTTATTTATATAGCCATTCAGCTGTAGCAGGCACAAGATCGCTCCAAGGAGACTCTTGTTTAAGTTCAAATTTAGAGGTTTTTTTTAAAACAAAATAGCAAGTACAAAAATAAAAAACTCAGCCGGTAGTTTTTATGTTTTTTCTTTCGATTGAAGGAAAAATCTTGTTTTTTTTTAATCTTAAAGTAATAAAGCAATGATGGTGTTAGTGTGTGTGTGCGTTTGTCTCACGCGTCCTGGAAAAATAAGAATATCTAAAAATCTAATTTATGTGCGTGCATGTACTAGTATACCTGACGCAGTGTCACGCTAAAAATGTTGAATTATTTAATATATTTCAATATTTATTTTTATTATAGAAAATATACAAAATAAGATGTGTCAAAAATAATTTGTTCTTTATTTAAAAAATGTATCTTTTGAGGGTAGGTACCTACTGGGAAAAATATTTACTATTAAGCCTAAAATATTTACTATAAAAATTTACTATTTAGCCTTATTTACTATTATGCCCTCTAATAAGATCATCACTTTAAACAATTTGTAATTTTATGATCATTTCATTGCATCCTGCTCACGTGGCGAACGTATTACCAAATTTCTTCCAAGTGGCCAATGTTTCCAGCCCAGAGAAACAATAATTGCTTGAGATATTAATTCTAATAGATTTCTTCTGCTGGCTATCGAACCCAGAAAGTTAGCACAAATCAAGTGGAACAATATTTTTGAGTTATTCCAGTTTGGCCCTGATTAAAGATGAATCAAAAAGAAATCGTGATTTGCGATGAATCAAACCAAAAAGCGATCGAATAATGATGTTATTAATTGAATTAAAGTTTATTCATATTTTGAGATTGGAATTTGTACGATTTTCACGACATGACCAATTTGGTCAACGTGGTACGAAAATGACCTATAATTCAGATATAATTGAATTTAGCTGTTGTTTTGTGAGCGTAAAATTTCACGTTTTAAATCGCATAACAAAAAATTGTGTTTAATCTGTGGGTGTAATTTATGGGTGGGAGGAAGCCAAGGCGCGGCGAGCGACGTTTGAAGCTGGCCTCTTGGGGTAGGGGTGTGAAATATGCCTGATAGTAGTTCCTTGTTTCGTCCCACGAGCAGCCGCTCCGGGGATGAACTTGAACAGAACTTGAAGCTCTAAAACGTTTCAAATGGAGTGGAGAAGGTGACTGCGAAAATCGATGTTTACCCTTGCAATATATCCAACCAGTTGTTTGACCCTCTTAAGGAGGTCTTATACATCCTATCAATTCTCTAAATTCCTCATGATTTATATGTTATGTTGTATTTATTACATTTTTTCTCGTGCAACTAACAGGTACTGTTTCAGATATAAATTTAACACGCAACCATTAACAAGTTGCCACATTCTGGAGATTTGTTATGGCACTGCTTAAAACCATCGGCAAAGCTGAGCAATAGCCAATTTGTTGTAAAATAATGCAAAAAAATGTAAAACTTATTATAATTTTGAAATATTTGCAACAAATAAATTATTATTATTAATATTTTTTGTGATATTTATTGTCTCACAGATTACGACTGAAAACACAATTTCAAACTGTATTTCCACCGGGAATCAAAATAAGGACATTAGGCTGACGAGTCGGATATTAAAGATTTTTACTAGCAAACTAGTTGCATGTAACACATGAGATCCAACTGTCGATAGCGATAGTATGTATAGTTGAAGAATATGTACCAAACTATAAACCCATAGATACAAATTATTGAATATTTTCAGATATTTTGTTTTCTATACAACATATGCAGGTATGTATGTCAAGATAGGATAGTATGGAGGAAGATCCTTTTTCCTACCCAGAATATGCAAATAGCATGATGGTATGTATGTATGTTTGGAGATGAAGTATCAAACTATTAAGTCTTCTTACATATTGTGTATAGGCGACTGCCATACAAAATTTATGAAGCGATGTCGTCACTAAATTCAATTTTTAAAAAAATTGTTAAAAAAAAATTGAGATCTTCTACTACAATGTTAATATTTTTTATAGAAAATTAAATTATCTAGTTGGGGTGTTTCGGCTTTTTTCGATAATTGTAAAAGTTTTGGAAATATAGGCAGTTAAACTCATAAATTTATCATAAAAAAAATATTTTTCTTAATAAAAAATGTTTGAGAAACCCTGGAATTTTTTTGAAAAAACTTATTTGAGATTTTGTATTTGTCTATGTTTTTACTAATTTTCAGCGTTCTAGCGTTTATGGTTTTTGAGATATATGGAAAAATAAAATAAAAATTCAAAAGTTGATAACCCCTGACTGAAACAAAAATTCAAAATTCCGAGTATAAAAGTTTTGTAGGCCTGTAACTGTTTATATATTCTGAAATTTTAGGCTCTGTAAATTGAGCGGATCAAAAGTTATAAGGGGGGACGGACACACAGACACACAGACACACAGACACACAGACACACAGACACACACACACACACACACACACAGACACACGAAATGTTCTACTCCGAATTCTGAGCAAATCCGTGTATGGAACATATATGCTGCGAAGCCTCTAAGTTGGTGTTTTTTGACTTCAAAGTTGGAAAAGCCGTGAAAAAAGTAGACCTCTCCATACAATTCTCGCGTATTCTGGCTTGATACATTGTCGATATGTTAAGAGAACAAAGTTCTCCTGAACAAATCGACAGTTGGATAACAATTGATTTATTTATTTATGTAATACTCCAATTTTTTTCATGTATATAGTAACAAAATATTATATTTATATTCAACTAGTTGCATGTAACACATGAGATCCAACTGTCGATAGCGATAGTATGTATAGTTGAAGAATATGTACCAAACTATAAACCCATAGATACAAATTATTGAATATTTTCTGATATTTTGTTTTCTATACAACATATGTAGGTATGTATGTCAAGATAGGATAGTATGGAAGAAGATCCTTTTTCCTACCCAGAATATGCAAATTGCATGATGGTATGTATGTATGTTTGGAGATGAAGTAACAAACTATTAAGTCTTCTTACATATTGTGTATAGGCGACTGCCATACAAAATGTATGAAGCGATGTCGTCACTAAATTCAATTTTTAAAAAAATTGTTAAAAAAAAATTGAGATCTTCTACTACAATGTTAATATTTTTTATAGAAAATTAAGTTATCTAGTTGGGGTGTTTCGGCTTTTTTCGATAATTGTAAAAGTTTTGGAAATATAGGCAGTTAAACTCATAAATTTATCATAAAAAAAATATTTTTCTTAATAAAAAATGTTTGAGAAACCCTGGAATTTTTTTGAAAAAACTAATTTGAGATTTTGTATTTGTCTATGTTTTTACTAATTTTCAGCGTTCTAGCGTTTATGGTTTTTGAGATATATGGAAAAATAAAATAAAAATTCAAAAGTTGATAACCCCTGACTGAAACAAAAATTCAAAATTCCGAGTATAAAAGTTTTGTAGGCCTGTAACTGTTTATATATTCTGAAATTTTAGGCTCTGTAAATTGAGCGGATCAAAAGTTATAAGGGGGGGACGGACACACAGACACACAGACACACAGACACACAGACACACAGACACACACACACACACACACACACACAGACACACGAAATGTTCTACTCCGAATTCTGAGCAAATCCGTGTATGGAACATATATGCTGCGAAGCCTCTAAGTTGGTGTTTTTTGACTTCAAAGTTGGAAAAGCCGTGAAAAAAGTAGACCTCTCCATACAATTCTCGCGTATTCTGGCTTGATACATTGTCGATATGTTAAGAGAACAAAGTTCTCCTGAACAAATCGACAGTTGGATAACAATTGATTTATTTATTTATGTAATACTCCAATTTTTTTCATGTATATAGTAACAAAATATTATATTTATATTCAACTAGTTGCATGTAACACATGAGATCCAACTGTCGATAGCGATAGTATGTATAGTTGAAGAATATGTACCAAACTATAAACCCATAGATACAAATTATTGAATATTTTCTGATATTTTGTTTTCTATACAACATATGTAGGTATGTATGTCAAGATAGGATAGTATGGAAGAAGATCCTTTTTCCTACCCAGAATATGCAAATTGCATGATGGTATGTATGTATGTTTGGAGATGAAGTAACAAACTATTAAGTCTTCTTACATATTGTGTATAGGCGACTGCCATACAAAATGTATGAAGCGATGTCGTCACTAAATTCAATTTTTAAAAAAATTGTTAAAAAAAAATTGAGATCTTCTACTACAATGTTAATATTTTTTATAGAAAATTAAGTTATCTAGTTGGGGTGTTTCGGCTTTTTTCGATAATTGTAAAAGTTTTGGAAATATAGGCAGTTAAACTCATAAATTTATCATAAAAAAAATATTTTTCTTAATAAAAAATGTTTGAGAAACCCTGGAATTTTTTTGAAAAAACTAATTTGAGATTTTGTATTTGTCTATGTTTTTACTAATTTTCAGCGTTCTAGCGTTTATGGTTTTTGAGATATATGGAAAAATAAAATAAAAATTCAAAAGTTGATAACCCCTGACTGAAACAAAAATTCAAAATTCCGAGTATAAAAGTTTTGTAGGCCTGTAACTGTTTATATATTCTGAAATTTTAGGCTCTGTAAATTGAGCGGATCAAAAGTTATAAGGGGGGGACGGACACACAGACACACAGACACACAGACACACAGACACACACACACACACACACACAGACACACGAAATGTTCTACTCCGAATTCTGAGCAAATCCGTGTATGGAACATATATGCTGCGAAGCCTCTAAGTTGGTGTTTTTTGACTTCAAAGTTGGAAAAGCCGTGAAAAAAGTAGACCTCTCCATACAATTCTCGCGTATTCTGGCTTGATACATTGTCGATATGTTAAGAGAACAAAGTTCTCCTGAACAAATCGACAGTTGGATAACAATTTATTTATTTATTTATGTAATACTCCAATTTTTTTCATGTATATAGTAACAAAATATTATATTTATATTCAACTAGTTGCATGTAACACATGAGATCCAACTGTCGATAGCGATAGTATGTATAGTTGAAGAATATGTACCAAACTATAAACCCATAGATACAAATTATTGAATATTTTCTGATATTTTGTTTTCTATACAACATATGTAGGTATGTATGTCAAGATAGGATAGTATGGAAGAAGATCCTTTTTCCTACCCAGAATATGCAAATTGCATGATGGTATGTATGTATGTTTGGAGATGAAGTAACAAACTATTAAGTCTTCTTACATATTGTGTATAGGCGACTGCCATACAAAATGTATGAAGCGATGTCGTCACTAAATTCAATTTTTAAAAAAATTGTTAAAAAAAAATTGAGATCTTCTACTACAATGTTAATATTTTTATAGAAAATTAAGTTATCTAGTTGGGGTGTTTCGGCTTTTTTCGATAATTGTAAAAGTTTTGGAAATATAGGCAGTTAAACTCATAAATTTATCATAAAAAAAATATTTTTCTTAATAAAAAATGTTTGAGAAACCCTGGAATTTTTTTGAAAAAACTAATTTGAGATTTTGTATTTGTCTATGTTTGTACCAATTTTCAGCGTTCTACCGTTTATGGTTTCTGAGATATATGGAAAAATAAAATAAAAATTCAATAGTTGATAACCCCTGACTGAAACAAAAATTCAAAATTCCGAGTATAAAAGTTTTGTAGGCCTGTAACTGTTTATATATTCTGAAATTTTAGGCTCTGTAAATTGAGCGGATCAAAAGTTATAAGGGGGGGACGGACACACAGACACACACACACACACACACAGACACACAGACACACACACACACACACAGACACACACACACACAGACACACGAAATGTTCTACTCCGAATTCTGAGTAAATCCGTGTATGGAACATATATGCTGCGAAGCCTCTAAGTTGGTGTTTTTTGACTTCAAAGTTGGAAAATCCATGAAAAAAGTAGACCTCTCCATACAATTCTCGCGTATTCTGGCTTGATACATTGTCGATATGTTAAGAGAACAAAGTTCTCCTGAACAAATCGACAGTTGGATTATTTTTCCTTTATATACCAGATATTCTATTATTGTCAAAAACTGCCTCACTAGGTAAAACCTGTTCTGAGACATTATATACCTACTTATGTTTTATTATTTTGCATTTTTGATTGGTAGTTTGTTTTTATTGCATTTTTGTTTGTATTTGGGAATTGTATATGTATTTGTGAGTTATCCTTAATTTGAATTCGTCCTTGCGAATTTCTTTCAGGGTAGGTATGTATCAACCTGGAAATTTCACCTTTTCGTCAACTATAAAACAATATTTAATAATAATAACAAAAAAACTGCTAAAATAATGACAGAATCAAATATAAATAATAATTTGGATAATTTACAAATATAACGCCGTTTTCGTGAATTTTCGTAACCTCAAGGATGCTAAAAATTGATAACATTTTATTATTTTTACACTGGTAAGATTTGCGTAAAAGGTTTCCTCTTCGTTAATATATTAAAAATTTCGTACATATATTTTCAATTATTTTATATATTAAAAAAATCGTATTTATATTTTCGATTCGTTTTTATATTAAATATTTCGTTTATATAATTTCGATTTGTTCGTATATTTTTAATTCGTTTATAAAGCGATATCCGTCGCCGTCTACTGGAGTGGCAAGATCTAGGGTCCGGACCCGCAAAGTAGGTACTTAAGTATTCGTTTATAGGTATATTAAAAAATTAATTTGCATGTTTATAGGTAAATTAAAAATTTTATTATTTATTTCAATTATATATTTTTCACGTCTCCATTGTTCATATTCTGTCCATGTCTAAGTGTAATATGTATGTGTTAACTTTTTATAATCCAACTGTCGATTTGTTCAGGAGAACTTTGTTCTCTCAACATATCGACAATGTTTCAAGCCAGGATACGCGAGAATTGTATGCAGAGGTCTACGTTTTTCACGGCTTTTCCAACTTTGAAGTCAAAAAACACCAGCTTAGAGGCTTCGCAGCATATATGTTCCATACACGGATTTCCTCAGAATTCGGAGTAGAACATTTCGTGTGTCTGTGTGTGTGTCTGTGTGTGTGTCTGTGTGTCTGTGTGTGTGTGTGTCCCCCTTATAACTTTTGATCCGCTCAATTTACAGAGCCTTAAATTTCATAATATATAAAAAGTTACAGGTCTACAAAACTTTTTTACTCGGAATTTTGAATTTTTGTTTCAGTCAGGGGTTATCAACTTTTGAATTTTTATTTTATTTTTCCATATATCTCAGAAACCATAAAAGCTAGAACGCTGAAAATATGTACAAACATAGAAAAATACAAAATCTCAAATTAATTTTTTCAAAAAAATTCCAGGGTTTCTCAAACATTTTTTATTAAGAAAAGTATTTTTTTTATGATAAATTTATGAGTTTAACTGCCTATATTTCCAAACTTTTTAAAAATATCGAAAAAAGCCGAAACACCCCAACTAGATAATTTAATTTTCTATAAAAAATATTAACATTGTATTAGTACATCTCAAATTTTTTTTAACAATTTTTATAAAAATTGAATTTAGTGACGACATCGCTTCATACAATTTATATGGCAGTCGCCTATACTCAATATGTAAGAAGACTTATTAGTTTGATAGGATTTTAATATCCAAACATACATACAGAACCATCATGCTGTTTTCATATTCCGGGAAGGAAAAGAGGACTGACCTCCATACTGTCCTATCTTGACATACATACCAACATGTGTTAAAATTTTCAATAATTTGGATTTATGGGTTTATAGTTTGATTTTTATTCTTCAACTATACATACTATCGCTATCGACAGTTGGATCTCATGTGTTACATGCAACTAGTATTATAATTTAATTGTTTTGGATTTTCAAGGACATATTTAATTTTTATTTGACGAAAACAATACACACGGAACAGTTAATACCATAGACTAACGATTTCATAACACTTTTATCCATAGAGAAAACTTTGCATACGTTATTGAGATTAGAATAAGAATATAATGAAATGCTCAACAATCGGTTCGAATTTATTTATCAATAAAAAAACATTTTTATTGCAACAAGTACCTATACCGCAATGACCCGTTCTCCAAGATGGTATTTTTACCATGCGTAAAATATTTATATGAATTTGAACGACGCTGACGTCCCATGGTCCAATATTGCTGAAATTTTTTGTATACCTACACATTAATTTGTTCTAATGACAATATTTGCCTCAAAAATATCATAAACGAACGAATACACGAATAAAAAAATACGTACATTCATACCACCACGACAAATCCCACAATGTGAGGTGACCAGCGACAGGTGTGCGGGTGTGCATTACCATATAAAATGGAGCACAACAAATGCGTGTTTATCCTCACACTAGTCTCGTTTCTCCTAAAAAAACACTGCATTCAGAATGGGTGGTGAACCTCTTTTGTGAGATATTATGTATTGTTGCCTGTTGTGTTTTCGATTAGCCGCCTCTTACGCCCCAAAACCATGTTTATAGAAAATAATGGGAGCATTATTCTAAGCCGGTACCTCACAGCAAATAATTTACTTGTGCACTATAGTACAATTATAACGCTGTTTCAATCGCTTAAATCAAATTTAACTATCAACAGCTACTTATAGCAATGAGAAAAATTAAAAATATATATTTTTTTATGAAAAATGAATATGTCCTTGTTAAAAAAGTACATATACATCTTCCTATATTCCCTAAATTAAGCATAAATGCTCGTGCTATTGGTGAACGAAATCGGTGGAAGCAGGATTCGAACTCGCGACACTGGATTACTAGACCAGCGCACTAACCGCTCTGCCATTGACCCATCTAATAGATTTTTATTTTTTTTAACAATGAATATTTCTCTGTAACAACCACATAGGTATACATCCTTGTGCTTATGCTATATTTGACGAAATCAGTCTTGGCGGGATTCGAACTCGCGACCACTGGATTACTAACACAGCGCACTAACCGCTTTGCCACCACCCATCTAATTCATTATTTTAATTCATTTTTGTTGTGTCAAATTTGCCGTTGTTTAAATGAATCTAAATCATTTTTATCAAACAGACCATCACTGGGACTGATTTATCATTGAAGATCTATAGATCATAAGTCATGGATCCGCTACAAAGCTGCAATTATGGCATCGAATATTCCTCCCCCGCACATACAAATAACACATAACGAATGATAATATAAATTACAAATAGCAAATCCAATTTTATTAACATCGTTCCTCATAACCCACCTAATTTATTTAATGTTAATCTACTATTAATATATTTTATTTAACTTTTACTGTCAAGCTATAAATAATAGGAGCCATTTTGTTAATAAATAATCAATTATTTATTCAAACGTGAAATGTCGCTAGTGAAACTATCAATCAGAATCTCAGCCGACCACCGTGGCACAGTTGGTAAGCCGTTCGGTTTCTGTGCGGGCGTCCTGGGTTCGATTCCCAGCAGAGGAATAATTTATTTATATTTATTTCACGATGTTTGTATCATAGATCAGGGAGGCAAGTCTGGACAACCGGAGGAATCAAAACCATCCATGTTTACCCATAGCCTAGATATAATTATGTAATGTAGTTTTACAACAATTTAAGACGTTATAGAACTTCATAAGATAATGATATCCATGATATGGGTAAACATGGATGGTTTTGATTCCGCCTGTTGACCAGACTTGCCCCGTGGTCCATTGACTATTCAAGCTTAAAAAAGAATAAATTTCGGTAGAATTTTGACCTCTGCGCGACCAATAGTCTAATTTATTTCGTCACAATTTGATTGGTTACATAATTAATTTTTTAGAGAATTTATCGCTCCCAAAGATAAAACATTTTTTATATGGCAACATTTACCGAGAATTAAATTTAAATCAAAACGTGATTGGCAAGTTTCACATCGTTAATTCGCACTGTCAGAAGTGCTCGATAAAAAGCACTCGTTTCAGAAAATCAAAGCACTCGATGAATGTCGAATCACTTCACCGAATAAATGAGAAATTCCTTTTTAAAATGATTCGTCGCATGCATAATATATTGAAATTCGCGCGAAAAATTATTACACATGGATGTCGTTGAATTCGTGTGATATTGTGGACTTGTACAAATTTATATTTTCCCACGCTTTCAATAAAACCTTAATATATAAAAATGTCGTGTCACGATGTTCGTACACGTTCATTCATTCATTCATTCATACCATCACGGCATATCCCACAATGTGGGGTAACCAGCGAAAGGTGTGAGGGTGTGCATTGCCTTATAAAAGGGAGAACAACACATCTATGTATACCCACACACTAGTCTCGTTTCACCAAAAAAGACACTACATTCAGAATGTGTGATGGTGAACCACATTGCTGAACTATGTGAGATGTTATTGTTGTTAGCTGTATTTTCTATTATTCGGCTCTTACGGGACACTCCAAAACAATGATTTAAAAATATACGTAATCTCCACACGTTACACGTTAATCTCCGAAACTTCCCAAACGAATTCAATTAAGTATTTTTTAAATTTGTAAGGTCATATCCGGATTGAAAAATAGGATAGTTTTAACCCCGATAGGTGGCGCTGTTATCGAGATCTAAAAAAATATTTCAATTTCTCAACGATCTATTATTTTTATATATTTTTTTTATAATTTCTCTCTCAAAAAGATATGTAACCACATATTTTGACCTCCCTGCACTTATTTTATTTTTATTTTATTTATTTAAGGTTAGGTACTTATTGTTTGTTAAAAATTAACATAAAATTTCAAATTGAATTAACCAATACAAAACCAAGATTGTAACACCAATTACTAACATACGGTCTTACAGTAAACAATCATAAGTATAAAATGAAAATAGAGAAAAACCAAAAAAGGATAAAAAACAATCAATATTAAATAAGCAAATAAATAGTTGCATACAAGCTAGGATTTTTGGGAAAGGACAATGGATAGGAATAGAATGGGAAAACCAGGAATAGAATATCAATCATTGAGAAAGCCTCAACATACTCTTAAAAATGCCCGGTGAACCAACTTCATTATGACTTCATTATGACATTTTAACTTCATTATGACATTTCAACTTCATTATGACATTTTAACTTCATTATGACATTTCAACTTCATTATGACATTTTAACTTCATTATGACATTTCAACTTCATTATGACTTCATTATGACATTTTAACTTCATTATGACATTTCAACTTAATTATGACTTCATTATGACATTTTAACTTCATTATGACATTTCAACTTCATTATGACTTCATTATGACATTTTAAATTCATTATGACATTTCAACTTTATTACGGAAGGAACCTCCATGTGGTGCCCCCTGGTAACAGAAATTCTCTGGCCAATCCTTCCTCCACAGCAACGCAACAATGCGTTGCTGACACGAAAGAAGAAGAACTTTATTATGACATCATTATGACATTTTAACGTCTCAAGATTTTTTTATAGGAAGAAAGGTCGTATTTCTAATTTAAGTTGTGTAATATTTCAACAGATGGCTGTGTGAATAAATCTATTGACATTGTATAACGCATCTAGAGAACGATAAAACATTGTAAGATAATTGTAATAAGGTCTATATAAAATGTGATCTGTGGCAGAACAAAGTCAGACCAGCCCCCCTAGACAACGTGTCATTTAGGTCAAGAAAAGAAACAAGAAAAGATAACTCAATGTATGGAAGTGACAGTTGCCAGTCACGTGACAACTCTCACTTCCATAAATTGAGTTATCTTTTCTTGTTTCTTTTCTTCAGCTAAATGACACGTTGTCTAGAGGGGCAGGCTCACTAGTATATAACATTAAAAGTAAGTACTACCAAATTATGTGCCGAAGTTTTCAAAGTTCTTATAAATCACAGATTGGAATGTCATTATAACAAATTATTAATATTTTGACAAAACAATCTAGAATATTTGAAAAAAAACGCAATATTTTAATTCCATAGCGTATACCCTTTCCCGTATCCATCTAAGGCCCCCTCCCAAATCATATTGAATACCGTGAACTAATATGTTTTTGCGAAAAAGGTACCTCTCCAACTTTTGGATTCCGTTTTCAATAAACTATAGACAAACATCACTTTGTTCTGCGTCTTCTTCCACGGTCGGAAAATTGCACCACTAAATTCGGCGATAGATCATTTCCTGGTGCAGTAATAGGCTCCCGATTGCGCGGAATATGCTAAAAATATTACTACATTCAGAAAAAATCTCAAAACGCACCTTTTGCGCAAATCCTACTCGAGCCAAATCATACAAAATGATTTCCTTTGGGGTGAGATATTCACGGAAACGGCGATAATTAAATAATACAAAGCCAACTTTTAATGCAGGATGTGGCCACATAAATAAATAAATAAATAAAACAATTAATAAATAAATAAAACAATAAATAAATAAATAAATAAATAAATAAATAAATAAATAAATAAATAAATAAATAAATAAATAAATAAATAAATAAATAAATAAATAAATAAATAAATAAATAAATAAATAAATAAATAAATAAATAAATAAATAAATAAATAAATAAATAAATAAATAAATAAAAGAATAAAAAAATAAATAAATAAATAAATAAATGAATGAATGAATGAATGAATAAAACAAGCACCCTGCGCAAGTGGGGAGTTTATTGCCATATGGCAATTTATTCAGTTTTTTAGGTGAGAGGAGAATAGTGTGTGGGCATATACGCTTGTGTCGTGCTTCCTTTTACAAGGTTATACACTTCTCCACACCTGTCGCTAGTTACCCCGCATTGTGGGATATGCCGTGAAGGTACGAAATAATACGTTATACGAAAGGGCAAAAATTCTTAGTGGAAACTAAATGGTTGAACAATATTGATCATCCACGTGGGTGCGCAGAACGCAAATTTGTTTTTTTTTATTGTTCAGTATAAGTTTGACGGATACTATGTACATATGAGTGTGATGGTGTCATGAGAAATTGATGAACTGAATGAGGTCCACGACGTATGATTATGAATTAATTATTATTATTGTGTGTTGAATGCTGTGTGCTCAGTGTTGTGTCCAGTGTCGTGTGTTCAGTTCACACACTGACAGACTTCTGGGAAGGTCGCACTGTCTTACATACATTGCATAACTAATATGTACTTATTTACCATCAACCAGAGGTCTTGAATATACATATTAATACTTTAATTTTAGGTATATATTATTTTTAATTTTTATTTTAACACGTACAAGTTATTTTAAACAATATTATATAATTACATAATATACCGCCTCCCCCCACCGTTTTTTTATTGTTTTTTGTTTAATATTTTATACATATATATTTTACTCACATAAAATGGTACGTGACATAAACACAATTACTCACCAAATGAATATGGTAGGTTGGAAGTATTGCCATGTGGCAATAAGCCGTCATTGTGCACTTATTATGTAATGTATTCAGAATTTTCAAAATAAATAAATATATATTTTTGATCGAAAGGTTACAGAGAGCATCCTGGATCAAAGAGTACGAAAGGTTACAGAGAGCAAGATTTGGGATGCTCAAGGGGCTTTTGTTGGCGGCAGAGGATGTATAGACCAAATTTTTTCTTTACGTATGGTCACAGAAAAGGTTTTGGGAAAAAACCAAAAACTTTTCTGCGCCTTTATAGACCTTGAAAAGGCCTATGATAAAGTCGTAAGAGAAAAACTATGGAATATACTATCGATGTACGGAGTGAAGAGTAAGCTGATACGTGCAATCGCTTCATTATATGAGAACAGCAAAGCATGTGTTCGTGTTAACGACACAACAACAACTTGGTTCTCTATAAATAATGGCGTTAGACAGGGGTGCGTGTTGTCCCCTTGGCTCTTTAATCTCTACATTGATTTCTGCATAAGAGCCCTTAAGTATGAAAGTAAGGGTCTGAAACTGAGTACTGTAACAGTACGTGATCTGATGTATGCAGACGACAAAGTATTGTTAGCAGAAAGTATGGAAGAGTTACAGTATCTTGTAAGTATGGTATATGAAGGATGCATAGAAAACGGACTTAAAATGAATGCCAGCAAATCAAAGGTAATGGTCTTTGAAAAGAATGAAAGCAGAACAGTGTGTCAAATAAAAGTAGAGAATGAATGGCTTGAACAAGTCGACGAGTATGTCTATCTGGGTAGTATGTTCCAACGGAATGGACGGCCTGATAAGGATATTGAAAGAAGAGTTATGGCAGGAAACAGAGTGAATGGAGCACTTAGACCAGTTATGAATGATCGCAACATATCAAGAGACGCTAAAGTTGCCATTCATAACGCAATCGTAGTGCCAACATTGACGTATGCAAGTGAGACCTGGACATGGCAGAAGTCGCACGAAAGCAGAATAAATGCAGTTGAAATGAGATCGCTTAGAAGAATTTGTAACAGAACGATGTATGATAGAGTTCGGAATGAAGATACAAGGAAAGAATGTAAGATAAAGAAAGATGTAATTAACAGAATGAAAGTTAACACATTGAGATGGTTTGGCCACTTGGGGAGAATGAACGAAGAACGCCTGACGAAGAAAATATACAAATCTGACAGGAACGGAATAAGAGGTCGCGGGCGCCCAAGAAAAGGATGGCACGACCATGTAAACGATATTTTGAAAGATGGAAATGTAAGAAGCGTGAACAACAGACGAACATGTATAAGACGATGTATGAATGTTGAGGAGGCGATGAATGCGTGTCAAGATAGAAAAATGTGGCGTTCGGTTCTCTCTGCCTACCCCGTGAGGGACATGGCGTGATGGTATGTATGTATGTATGTATGTATATTTTTTTATAATAATAATAATGTGAAAATCTGTATAATATCTACTTCTGATACGATTCGTTCTTGCTCTTTTTTTTGTTTTTACAGATTTAAAAAACAATTTCGGATATAATTATTACATTTTTAATATTTACGTTGTCATATATAACCCTCATTTTTATATTAAAATATAATTTTGAACCTTTATTATTTTTTTATAAATTAAATAATATGTTTATTATTTAAAATATTAAGTTGTATTATTTTTCTAACCGAAGGTGTCATAGCTTTTATTATTTATTATTATTTTTTATTTATTTTTACACCTATACACTTTACTGCTTTAAATTTACTGCTGCCCAACTAGGTAACCCTCTTCTAGGGCTAGGAATTTTATTTTTGAAATAAGACATTATTATTATTTTTAAGAAACCTTTTTTAACGCCATCTATTAGTTTATTTGTAAACAATGAAAGCAACAGTCGTAATAAATGAGGTGAAGGTGTCACAAATGTCACCCCTGAACTGCTTCAAAAATATTATTTATTTTTCAGCATATTTACCTACTTGTACCAATATGTATGTAAATCGAATATTTTTTATTTTCCATCATTTTTTTCTCAACGACTTCTTTTGTATTGTTTATTGTACTTGAATTTTATATATAAAACTAGGTGACGCTAGCTTAAAGTCCCTGACAAATAATTATATATTTTCTCATAGTAGTGAAGTACGTACAGGAATGATGGCAGTCAATGCAAAAAATAATGTATGAGCTATTATTGTTACCTACAGGTATTTATTTATAGTAGGTTTTTATTACTACGTACATTATTAAATGTTATGTCATTTTGTTTATAGTAATAATACAATATGTTATAATAAACATCTATGTACCTATATAATAAATCTTAATGTTTGTATGGTTATATGTACGTTATGCGCTGCCAAACCGCTGATCCGATTGCAATGAAACTTTAGTAAATTGTCGAGCCTTTTATAAATATTTTTCTGCAATGGTTTATGAAAAAAATATTTTCATAAACCATTACAGTTATTTTCAAAGGTCCCGGGTTCGATTCCCGGTGGAGATGCAGTTTTTGATTGTGTTTTCAGCCTGTATCTGTGAGACGAATAATATCCCAAGTCTCCAGAATGTGGCAACTTGTTATTGGGTGCGTGTTTACGAATTATTTGACATAGAACCTGTTAGTTGCCCGAGAAGCTACATAAAAAAATAGAATCATAAAAAGAAGAAAAATTTTGACACAGTTGGTTAGCTGTTTAGTTTCTGTGCGGGAGTCCTGGGTTTGATCCCCAGAAGAGGAAAAATTAAGTTAAATTCATTTCTCACACAAATAATGCTTCTCTGGGCTAAAATTTCACTGGTTAGCCTGAAGAAATTGCCGTATAACAAAAATATCGCTACTTGCGCAAAGAAATGTTTATTATTAAAAATTAAAAAAACAAAATGTTGTCATTAAAGAAAATTATGACATTCTTTTTAATGGTTTTGGTTATTCTTCTTCTTCGAGTTTTAGATCTTTTGACTTATGAGGGTGGACTATCCTGAGTGAAAGAGGGCTAACTGTCCATGAGTTCAACATATACTCTCCAGAAGTGAACACTCTACTATTTTTTTTATTTTTTTTATATATCACAAAGAAATTGATGGAAGATGATCGACATAGGAATATGTACGAACATAAATGTCATGTATGATTTTCTCTGGAGGGGAGGAAATGAAGGGAGGTAGCAGGCACTGAAGGAAAGGAAGGTACTAAAGAAATTGAGGTACTAAAGAGTCTGAAGATACCGGAGGTACTGAAGGTACTGAACGGTCTGAAGGTACTGAAAGATTTAAAGTTACTGAAGTGACTAAAGGGATGGAAGAGACGGGAGGAACTGAAGGAAGGTAGGAGGCACAGAAAGAATGGGAGTTACTGAAGAGCCCGAAGGGATGGGATGTACTGAAGGGCCTGAACGGGAGGCACTGAACGGACAGGATGTATTTTAGGAACGGAAGTACTGAAGGGACGGAATACAAAGAATGCTGGGTTTCGCTAGTAATACATATTACAAGTCTATTGTATCCAATTGTATCCTCACGTATTGCAAATGTTAACTTATTTAATTATGTTATTCTATTAAATAAATATGTTATTAATTAAGTTTTTTTGACGTCATTGCTTAACAAACTGTATAAAATGATGTAAACTATATAGTTATATATTCAAGGCCGGTTCAACTATACGTTCAAATGGTGCAGTTGTGTCAGGTGCGAAGAAATCCTGGGCGACAAATACAAGAAAATGAATTCGAATGGTAAAAAAAATTACACTACTATTCAAATTTAAATAATTTGATTTCAATTACTGATTATTCATAACTGATTTTCAAGGAGGTAGAGCACATTTTAAATCTAGTTTGCTAGGCAGCCAACATTAAAATATTACATATATACATCACGTGGACATGAACCAAAGAACCAAAAGAAGGTAGAAAGAACCAAACGCCACATTTTACTATCCTGGGATGCATCCATCACGTCGTCAACATTCATGCATCGTCTCATATACGTTCTTCTGTTGTTGACGCTTCTTACATTTCCGTCTTTCAGAATATCATTCACATGGTCATGCCATCGCTTTCTTGGGCGGCCCCGACTTCTTATTTCATTCCTCTCATCTTTGTATATTTACTTCGTCAGGCGTTCCTCATTCATACTCCCCATGTGGACATTATTTCCTTATGTCCTCATTTCTTACCACGTCATACATCGTTATCTTGCAGATTCTTCATAGCGATATCATTTCAACTGCATTTATTACGCTTTCGTGCGACTTCTGCCATCAATATCAGAGTTTAATAAAACACATATTACAGTTTAATATAGTTCAGGTGTGACATCTGTACGAGAAACACTGTCAGCTCATGTATAGGTAAGGATTGTTGCTTTCATTGTTAAAAAAAAATGAACTTCATAAATTCGTTACTTCATAGATGACAATAGTAAAAATGTCTTATTTTCAAAAGATCTGTAGGTATCTTATTTTCAAAAAATAAACAACTTTATCAGAATTGCATTGATAAGGAAACTCAATAAGAAGGCATAATTAGTGAACGTTGCGCAAGCGCAATAAGTGATCACGTAAACCAGCCGATGACAGTTCGTCAGCCCTGTAGGTGCCTTGAGTTTCGTGGTTTTTCTATGATATTCCAACACCTTCTCTATTGAGATGTTATAAAATTGTCAAAAATATAATATTTTTATTCCTTAATTGCCATTAAACAAACAATTTTAATTCTTGAAAAATGAAAAACGGAATCTATTACCTTACTAGGCGAAAGCCTGTTCTGAGGCAATACCAACAATAATTAATAATAGTTTGTGTGAATATAACCAAATTCAGTGTTTAACGCAGAATTTGGTTTATTTACACAAAATAGTATGAAAATAAACAACAAAAAAAGTGTACCTAGCTGTGAGGCATCGGCTTAGAATAGTGCTTCCACTCTTTTCCATTATTGTTTTCGAGTGTCCCGTAAAAGCCGGGTATTCGAAAATACAACACGCAACAATTATAACATCTCACATAGTTCAGCAATGAGGTTCACCACCCATTCTGAATATAGTGCCTTTTTAGGTGAGACGAGACTGGTGTGTGTGTATACACAGATATGTTGTGCTCCCTTTTATAAGGCAATGCACACCCGCACACCTTTCGCTGGTTACCCCACCTTGTGGGATATTCCGTGATGGTATGAATGAATGAATGAAAAAAGTGTAATTGTGAAGGTGAGAGTGTGTATGCGTGAGTAAGAGGGCGATGTATAAAAAGTGATGTATGAGGACGTGAGATATTCTACATATATCTACACTTTTTCTCTTTTTAGACACACAGACATAAAAACATAATTAGGTATATGTATAAATCGATAATGAAGGTACTAAAATGAGATCACTATGACCTCAGTAATAAAAAGGAAACCTTGATGTGTATAGATCACGTCCGTGTAATGATCGTAGAGATCAATAGATCATCCATTTGTTATATGATAATCATGGATCTCATCATTATATATGTACCTACCATAAGTGACGAAGAATTTAATAATCATTACTTACTTGATCCTATCACGACTATCTTGGATTGTGGGGGACCTACCCACTTTAACAAAATCATGATCAATGTCGAAAAATCTCAATGTCACCGTTGATCGAACGTTATCATGGATCAATACCGGATGATCAATGATCAACGCACAATGATGACGAAAATAAATAACGATTGAATTATTTTTGATAACAGTTATTAATAACAGGAAGGTATTTTTCTTTGTGTGGGTTATTGCAAAGGATGTGTTATTAAATTGTTACATAACATTCTAATACTAAGTGGAAAAAGTGAACCAATGTAAAAAGCAACAAGGGAATTAATAAAGATGTTCCGTACGAAATGTCTTAGCCCATATTTTGATTTTTATGTTTAATTTATTTATTTAATAGAATACAACAACAAAAAAATAATAATACACACAAATGCAGTGATAAATTTTACTGTGCCAATTGTAGTATTCTTACATGTTTGTATTACTTTTAGTAATTTAGATAACAGCCCCCCTTTTCTTGAGCTAAATGACGTAGAAATAAGAAAAGATAACTCAATGTATGGAAGTGACAGTTGTCACATTGAGTTATCTTTTCTTGAGCTAAATGACACATTGTCTAGAGGGGCTGAGTGTAAAGTGAGAAAGGAAGGGGGGAGGGAGTGGAGGGGAAGCATCGACTACGGGAAACTCATAATGCAATTTATACCCCACGTGTATCAATGTATAAATAATACTGAATTGAATTAAATTTGATTAAAGAGGCACAAACAAAAAGGTAATGATACGCACAACAAAACAGAGCACAAATTAAATATCTAACGAATTCACATTTTTTTAAAATAGATATAAACCCGAAGCAAACATACCCAACTCTGGATCACTCAAATAATTTCTATTTTACCCAGAACAAGCTTTGTTGATGTATGAATTTAGCATATAATTTGTTCTAGAATACTCTATGTAAAAGAGAGACTAGTTTATATTTCTTCTGAGTCGACAGTGAAAACTGAGTGAGCTTAGAAGGGGTGTACTGTCAATCTGACCCTTAATAATTTTGTATAGAAAACAAATATCTTTGATTGCTCTGCGTGTCTCCAGTAATTTTGTGTTGTGGTGTTTTAGAGCTTGAAGGTAGTTGGAGAAATGGAATATATTACGAAAATTTTTTGATTGATTTATATATTTTTTAAGATGTTCTATTGCGTTAATATGTATTTCATAGTTTGTGTTGCATACAACTGATCCAAACTCCAATAGGTGATCCAATAAATGATATTTGCATAGTTGAGAGAACAAGGCTGCCTCGAGAAACTCGTTGTGATGGGACGAAGATCTAGTGGTCGATCACCGACCAGCTGAAGTGATCTAATTGAATTTGAATTGGGGTCTTCAGTGACTGGTGCTCTACGTTCTACCCAGAACAGATTCATACAGAGGCGGATCACACAAAGAGCGATCGACTACAGCCGCCATCCTCAGTCATGAGAATAAGGACGAGAAAGAGAAAAACACATTTTTTTCGCATTTATAATGAAATGGCCTAATTGATAGTGTTGCATCGTCTTGAAATTTCTGACCGGGCTTTCTAAGTCTTTCAATTCCCTCCGCCATTTCCGAATTACTATGAATAGTCTTCTCTTTCTTTTTTCTTAGAAACTAAATGACAATTTCACGTTGTTGAACGTTGGTGAACATTAACGGGCCAAGCACAGAACCCTGGGGGACTCCTGTCGTCACTTTTGTAGGGAAAGACTTCTTTATTTATTGTTATGCTTTGGGAGTGGCAATATAAATAAGATTGCACCTACGAGTGCAGGATTATGATGTATAGGTATATAAAATGTGTAATTGGCATAATATGCATAAAAGTAGAAGCAGTGCGTTAGAAATAAGATCACTATATGGCAATAAGCAAGAATTCAAGATAACAAATCCATTTCCTAATACAAAATGATGGACTTGTTTAAATCGATAACTTGTCGTGCCTTTCAATAGAAAAATTCTCTCCCTAAACTTCCGTAATAGGTTCATGTCAAGTGTAATGGATCAAGTATGACTCACAAAACGGCGCTATATCAATTTTTCTTTGGTAAGATGGAATAATTATTGAACTATTGTGAAAATATAAATAACAATACCTTTGTTTGGGCAAAATACATTTTGCTATCTTGTGATTTCCATATAAAATACCTGAGAATGTGTATATATTTGCTGTCGAAACGTTCTAAGAATAGAAATTAACAAACTCATACTAAAAACAAGCTGGTAGCTATCACATAAAGGAAGCATTTAATTATCGTTTTAAATTGAATAAAAAGTATATTTTTATATGTGGACATTGAATAAAGACTTGCTGGCGTTATCTAGAATATATTATATATTGCAGTAGTTCCCAACTTTAATGGACAATTGTTACATTATCCAACGATCTTCATAATTTATGAAACAATATTAATTTGTTAACATATGTGTATGAAATCTTTAAGTATGTTTTTATTGAATACTTTTAATTCACATATTTTTCATAGTTAAATTTGTAATTAACCCGCTTTTTTGCACTAGTTGAAAATAAATCAAATAATTTCAAAATTTATAAAAATTCAACTTCATAGTGGCTTAGTTGGTTACGTATATGACTGCTGATCTAAGGGTTCCGGGTTCGATTCCCGGTGGAGACAAGAAAAAATAAAATAAAAATACTGAAGTTTTTGTGTAAACAGAGTGGAAATTCATTTTAAAATTAACGAATAAAATAGAATATGGTATTTTTCAACAGATTCAAACTAATGCGACCGATCGTTTTCGCCTAGATGACTCGGCATTATCGAGTTTTAAATAAAAATAAATTTGAAAAGACTAATCCAACACAATTTCAAATATTTACAAATGTTGCCAAATATGTGGACAGTGATTTTACAACGTTGGGTCTTAGTTTGAAGGAGTGGAGATAAATCTTTGTACGATTTTTATAAATCCCTATGATTTTTTTTTTTGACAAAAATTTGAACATCTCAATAGAGACGAAGTTGTAATATTATAAAAGAAGCAGGAACTCAAGGCACCTACAAGGCTTACGACCTGTCATCGGCTGGTTAACGTGATCATGTTATGCGCAAAATTCATCAATACCTACACCTTTTAAAAAAATATTCGACTCTATGATGAAGTTATGCAACATCAAAATAAAAAAAAACAATTATTTGTGGATGCCTCCTTCAGAAGTTAAAACAGTTTGAGGACTACTGATGAAGGTGTCGTCTAAGAGTGTAACAATGATGGGAAAAACTTGGACCTAGACATGTGAACTGTAAAATTTTTAAACAAATTTTTGATTAAATATGCATTCTGGCAACTTCGGTCTGATAATAAATCTCTCACCAGACTGTGTGGCCATGTTTCTTAATTTTATTCAATGTTTATCTGTTTCTGGGGTTGCCAATGTAAATATAAAATCACAAACTTATACATTTTTATTGACAATAACATTTCAATAGAGACGATGTTGGGATATTATAGAATAACCATTAACTCAGGCACCTACAGGGCTTGTGTCCTGTCATCGGCAATTTTACGTGATCACTTTATACGCTTGCGCAACGTTCACCAATTATGGCTTTATTGAGTTCCCTTATCAATGTAATTTTTGAAAGTTCTATATATTTATTCATTTATTTATTTAGGGACAAATACAGACTTAAAATACTAAAATAGAATAATACACTATAAAATAATAACAAACAGACCAATTACATTTGTCCACAGATATTAAATATGAAACATTTTTAACATCATAAATTTAAATAGAATAATAAATAATTTGAATAATGTGTAAACAATTCACCTGAATAATATGAAACTATACTATTGCCATCTATGAGTAAACGAACAAACCCTTTTTGTAACGCCATCTATTGAGAAATTTGTTTATTTGTAAACAATGAATATTCTTCTATGTTATCCTAACTTCGTTTCTATTGAGATGTTATTGTCAATGAAAATATCATTTGACTCCCGACAGGGAAAAAATCCAGTGTTTGCGTATATGCAATTAATAAATATATTCTATTTACAAAGTTATATATAAATATTGATAGCAAAAAATTACTTTAGTATAGAACAATACATAATTTATATTGGATAAAAATGTTCAATTCATCTATGATTTTGACACTGTTCTTACCCCACCATCAACCGTTCTGCTTAGAGGGTTGATAACGGTCCTTTGCAGAACACACAAAGAACATAATAAGAGTCCGGAGAACTAAAATCTTGCAGACGAATAACTCGAAAACTTCTTAGGCTTCTAAAAGGAAACAGTAATATCTGGAATGACTACTGCATCGTTTATTTTATTTATTTATTTGTATCATATAGGATTAGATATTAAAATTCTAGAATTTCGAAATATCTTGTCATAGGATTGGACAGGACAAGTACAGAATTTCACAATTTATTTGTGATATGTCATATCACAAAAGACGACTCATAAGAAATACATTATCCATTAATAAAACGATATTTACTATAAAGTATTTAAATTGAAATAAAATAAAGAGGAAAAAAATAAATTATAATATTTACTCTGAGGCACCGGCTTTGAATAGTGCTTCCATTCTTTTCTATTATCATCGTTTTCGGGTGTTCACACAACTGACAAATTAACATCTCACATAGTTCAGTAATGAGGGTCACCATCCATTCTGAATACTGTCATTTTAGATGAGACGAGACTAGTGTGTGGGCATACACGCATGTGTCGTGCTTCCTTTTATAATGTAATTCACACCCGCACACCTGTCGCTGGTTACCTCACAGATGGGTCTATGGCAGAGCGGTTAGCGCGCTGGGCCAGTGATCGCGAGTTCGAATCCTGCCTCGACCGATTTCGTTCACCAAGATGTATATGTACTTGTTTAACAAGGACATATTCATTTTTATTATTTAAAAAAAATGTGGGATATGCCGTGAAGTTGAAGACATCTGATAGTAACTGAAACTGTCGAAATTCGTTAGAAAAACGTTAAACCAAACATTCAGAATACGTCTACATAAATTCTGAAATCGGCACCTCATAGAAATGTTTTACCGAAAAATCGCCATGTTTTTTTTTGGAATTTGTTAAAATTTTGTCTTTTTATACATTGCCTTCGATCTATTTAACTACTGTGTAACACGATAGTTTAATCCGCGTCAGAATCTTCGCTATGTCAATGTATAGTTTTGTTGATACGTCTGTCGCGTGCGATAATCGTGTGCGACTGATTATATATTTTCGAATTATATAAACATTTACGACACCAACTAACCTTATATACTAGTAATTATATAGACATGTCTTCATTTTTAGATATCTATATTTATTTATTTATGTAAAAAAGTGGAAAGTTGGGGACTAGGGTTGACGACCTGTCAAAATGTCGGCCGCCAAAGTTTTCCCTAGTTAAAAATCAAACTTAGGACGCTACCGTAGAAGTCAAACAACATACCATTAGGTACAGGTTAGTCCACAGGTATTATATGATGAACCCAACATTGTAGTCTTAAAATTACTCAGACTGCAGTGGTTGGGACATATCAGCCGGATGAATGATGATCGTATCCCCAAAAATATTGTTAACTTCAATCCAGAGGGCAGAAGTAGAGGCAGGCCCAAATTAAGATGAATGGATGATGATACAGAAGACGACATAAGTGCGATCGGAATAGCAAACTGGAGGAGAGCGGCGGAGGAAAGGGACGGTTGGAGAACTGGCCAACACAGGACTGTAGCGCCAATGATAAAGATGAGTAGGTACTTACCTAAGTCTAGACCCAGGAGCGTTTCTCCTCTAAAAATACGCTAAACTACAAAACAGTGGTTCACACAAAGAAATATTAACTTAAATCATTATCACACCACCACGGCATTTCCCACAATGTGGGGTAACCAGCGAATGGTGGGCGGATGTGCATAACCTTATTAAAGGAAACACAAAACAATTCGTGTCTCACCTAAAAAGGCACTACATTCAGAATGTGTGTTATTTAGCCTGTTGTATTTTCGATTTCCCGTCTCTTAGGAGCACCCAAAAACGATGATAACAATAGAAACCAACTTAAAAAACAGCTTTAACGAATGAAGATAGGTACTAAATTCGTAACTTTAGATCAAGAGGTGAACCCATTAAGTAATTAACAAACGCAGTATGCAATCGCTACATCCGAATTAAGGGACGTGCAATAGCGAATGTGCTATAATTAATTGCAGACAAGTGCTGTGGCTGCTTGCGACAGTCGCAAGAGTGTAAAACTGCAACGTTTAATGTTTCGTGTGAAAACAATGGATGTAAACAAGGAAAGTATAATGATTGTGCATTCATTTAAATTACTTAAACGGCATAGTAAGCAGATAATAACGTTACAAATAAAGACATGTGATAGACACAACAATTACTAACCGATCTGAGATAACGTAAATTTGAATAATGTAAATTCATCACTAATAAACGGAATTGTAGCAGACTTGAATCTTCCATCATATACCGATTGAGGTTGGGTATTAAGAACTCATCTCTTTGTCAATGTGGCCAAGAAGAAGGCAGCTTGGATCACATATTTTTTAATTGCCCTACATCTAAGTTCCCAATATCTTTAACAAACATGATTAAATACAAAATATTAAAATATTATACTACTCATACCATATATGTAATCACGTACCTATGGTATAAGTAGCTGGGGTAATTGCACCAATACCAATTTGAAAAAGATCCTGCTCGCATAAAGAGAAATCAATTCTGAGATTACTCGTTTATAAAAATGTTTGTACAGTAATAATATCTCACTTTGTTTTAAAAAATTGAATGTTTTATCCGTCAAAGGTTTGTTTTGGGAAAGAACAATCCTTGAGTGCGTGGGTGTTATGTGTATCATATGTCATTGTTTCGTATGTTGGTATTTATTTGAATTTAAATATTTTTTTTATTAATTTACAAACAGTACATACGAATATATAATTATAGACCTCACTGTCCTGTATAGAGGTCGGCTCTATTCCCGGAGGATACACAGTTTTTAATTGTGTTTCCAGTCTGGATCTGAGAGTCTCCAGAATGTGGCAACTTGTTATTGGGTGCGTGTTTAATTCATATTTGACATAATATAAAGATTACAGGTATGGCTCCCCTTGATCTGGTAACACAGCGACGATCTTCAATTCACAACCTGTATAGAGGCAGAAGCTCAATTTTGGGTGGTGTTTCTCTCCCACCTGTAAATTTACCCACAATTCGTGGAGAGATCGAGAACTTGGCCCGGTGTGAGGACTCGAATTTCTTCCTCGTGGATTGTTCCCGATTATTGGACCACGCAACTCCTTACTGGACACGGCAGTTTCAAAAGTTATCTCTTTCGTTTTCACTTACCAGATTCGTCCTCAAATCAGCTTTGTGATAACCCTGAAAAGACTTCTGAGTAAATCCTATGGGAATGCACTAACTTCTCCATGTTAACTTTCCGACGAGAACTCTACGACGATGTCCGAGGGAATTTCTTTGGACCCATTGGACATGCGGACCTTGTAGCCACGAAGAGCAACTTTAGGGCTTTCAAGACATTCTGTCTTAAATTCGGTGCACTATTATCTTCACTATCACTGAGCAGTGAGCCAGTTGTTTCCACATGATTAGCTCTCTTTGGCACATTAAGTGCAGTGTCTACAAGGTTTTAGAGTTCTCCGGACTCTTCGTATGTTCTTTATGTGTTCTTTCAGAGTTTTGCAAGGGGCCGTTATTAGTCCCCATAAGCAAAACGGGTGGTGGTGGGGGAAGAACAATATAAAGATTGAGAGAAGAATAGGCATTGGGCGCAATCAAATGACGTAGCTGAGGAACATCCGCAAATGGCCTGGTGTTGGGACGGTTGAGCAACTGTTCGAGCTGCCAAGAGACAGGGAGGAGTTGAAAGAAGTGATAGTTTGAGGGAACCTGACACAGCACAGAAGAAGAAAGAAAGTTAAAAACATATTAAAAACCAAGTGGTCGTTAACCACATCAATCCCCATGGATATACTCCGGTCATTTAATGTCTTCTTCGGCGAATCCATTTCCACAACATTCTTCCATGCATCATATTGAACAGTTTTGAACCTAGAAAATTACATTTACGTTGCACGAATGTGGTTACAGTATTTTTGCTTTAAAATCATTTTCATCATCATCAGTGTCGTATTCCTCATTTATTGAGGATCGTGACCATCCTCTCTCTTGTCATCATGATGTTGTGTATTTTGTCCTCTATTTTTCCCGACACATCGCCGTCCTCATTACCCCAACCAGCGATCCACCCGAGGCAGCCCTAATATCGTTTAATTTTAACAGCTAAATTTCGCCAACATTTATAATGTTTTGTTGTTAATTTTGAAATTTTTAATATTCTTCTAAAACTGCTACTAAACTTCAATGCCACATAAAGCAAAAAAACGATTTTAAATAATTAAAGTCATTAATACAAGTCATCCGTTTTTATGTGAATTACATATTGAATGAAATATTTAGGTTGATATTTGCATTGAAAATCCGATTTATATTCATGAATCTGCGAATTATTCATAATCTGTCGAGTTCATAAATATATCTCTACATAAAATGAAGATTATTTATATTACAGCGGAAACAATTTTCATGAAAACATTTACAAGATGGATTTAATTCAATTTTACTCCACAATAATTATGGAGTTAAATTGAATTATATTAATAAGTTTGAATGATTATTGGTAATGTTTAATATTTTAGCATTTTTTTAATAATTATACTAGCATAATTGTTACGTTACGTGCAAGAATGAGTTAAGTTTAAAATACAGTCGCTTGTTTATTAATTCCATTTATAATCTATTGCCAAAAAATGAGTCCAGTTAATCAAAACGAAATTCTATAGTCCATTTTGATAGAATTTAATATTGTCTATGTATACGCTTCGTATAATAAACTTTATAGTTCGCAATATTTTTGTAAATTAACTCGAAATACGCATTCAATTTCGCACAAAGATCTATTAATATTTTATATGTGAGAAAATATTTCAACACCCAAGGTGAATTTAATTTATATATTTCTATATGTCATAAACGGTTTACAGCCGGAACCCGTTTACGACAATAGAGTTATTAAATATAAAATATATATTCAAAATAATGAAAAAAAAACTGTAACACGATATAGCCATATTGTAGAATTATCGTCGATTGCAATCATTCTCTATGAACAAACACAATCAATCACCAATCAGGTTTTTCATCATTTTTCTATACACAATTAAAATAGATGACCTAATGAAGGCAATTATTTTTTGTTACATACATACATACCATCACGCCATGTCCCTTACGTGGTTAGCAGAGAGAACCGAGCGCCATACTTCTCTATTTTGCACACATTCCTAGCTTCCTTTACATCCATGCATCGTCTCATACATGCCCGTCGATTGTTCAAACTTCTTATGTTTCCTTCTTTCAAAATATCATTCACATGATCATGCCATCCCTTTCTGGGGCGACCCCTGCTATTCACTCCATTTCTTACACCCATGTATATTTTTTTGGTCAGTCGTTCATCGTTCATTCCTTCAATATGTCCAAACCACCTCATGGCATTCACTTTCATTTTACATAACTATAATATCCTTCTTTATCTTGCATTCTCTCCCCACATGTCCTCATATTTTATTCTATCATATATCGTTCTATAACAGAGATTATCAAACTTATTTCTTTTACCGCCCCCTTTGAAAATCAATTAATTTTCAGCGCCCACAATTTTTTATACACTCCTAAAACCTAAAAACCACAATTTCAATACTTTAATTAATTTAGTTATAGTGTGCTATATTAGTCAGTTCAGGGGGGCAAGTCTGGTTCAATCGGCGAAATCAAAACCCTAGTGATTACCCATATCATGGATATAATTATTATATGGAGTTCAATAATATCTTCAGATGTCATATGAACTCCATAAGATAATTATATCCATGATATGGGCAATCACTAAGGTTTTGATTTCGCCGGTCGAACCAGACTTGCCTCCCTGGTGTTTAAACTTACACTCTAAACTAGAATTTTTTACCAATTAAAACCCAACTTTATAATATTAAAAATATAATATTTAAATCAAATTAAAATAATCAATATAGGTAGGTTATTAATTTTTGTTTTAAAACTAATCTGATGAGATGGATGAAATTGATGATTTTTAACAAGTTTGTTGATATCAGGTTCAATTTTACTCAAAAAAATCAGTATCATACAGGGTAGAAATATAAACTAATAATATAAAGTAAGTGAAATTACAAATCAACTATCGCCCCCCTACACCACGCCAGCGCCCCGCATTTTTTTCTGTGCCCCTTAACGCCCCCCTCTAGGTCTCCAACGCCCACAAGGGGGCGTTATCGCCCACTTTGAGAAAGACTGTCTATAACATACTCTTTTTTAGTTATTTTTAATAAATCTACGTTTTATAAAGCTAACTAGCGATACATGGCAATAATTACCTTTTCATTCATACCATCAAGGAATATCTCATAATGTGGGCAAAGCCTCGACAAGTTTGCGGATGTACATACCTTTATAAAAAGGACTAAGAACACATGCATGACAACAACAACAACAACCAATACACCAGTCTCGTCTCACCTAAAAAGGCACAACATTCAGAATTGGTGGTGAACCTCATTGCTGAACTATGTGAGATGTTATTGTTGCCTGTTGACTATCCGGGACACTCGAAAACAACAATAGAAGAGTGGAAGCACTATTCTAAGCCGGTGCCTCATAGCTAAATTTAAAAATGGATAGTTAAATAACTGTGTAAAATTAAAAATGGTCAATTTATATGAAATCTAAAATTTCTAATTATAAATACGTCACTTCTGTACCTCCCATCCCTGCAGTACCTGTCGTCCCTTCAGTACCTGTCGTCCCTTCTGTACCTGTGGTCCCTTCAGTACCTCCCGTCCCTTCAATACCTCCTACCTCCCTTCAGACAGAAAAACCCAACCTGCGAAGAGGTGAAAAGGCAGTTTGACCACCTTCTCCCAGGATAGTCCTCTTTCACGGGTCAAATGATCCAATACACGACGAAAAAGAACATCAAAGATCGAAGAGTTCTAAAAACAATCCCTGATCCCTGTTCACAAAAGTTTCATTGCAATCGCATTATGAACTTTTTAGGAGCGCATACCATACACACAACCATACTTACATAATTGATTACCTACAAACATATTTTTTTTATAAATATAGATTTATACGAATGAAGCATAATAATATACCTATTATTCTATGAAAAATTAAAAAAAAAACACAAAATATAAAAATAACATATTTTTAATTAAACATAATGGGTATCATTAAATGAAGACGGCTTTGTCTTTTACAATAAATTTTAAGAAAATGAAATTAGTTTTGTTATTCCAATACCGTGGTGATTTAGAATGGTGCTTCCATTATTTTCTATTATTATCATCGTCTTAGGGGTTCTCGTAAGAGTATTCGAAAATACAAGACATCTCACATAGTTTAGCACTGAAGTTCACCACCCATTCTGAATATCGCTTTTCCAGGTGAGACGAGGCCGGTGTATGAGGATACATGCATATTTCGTGCTTCCTTTCATGAGGTAGTGCACACCCGAATACCTGCCGTTGGTAACACCACATTGTGGTATGTGTCGCGATGGTGTGAATTAACGAAAATAAGGGTTTTATTCTTTTTCTTTTTTTTTATTTTATTATTTTTTTTGGTCTGTTATTGTTTAGCACCAACTTCCCTCTAGTGACGTGGTTACCAGGTGTCATTCCATCTCTTACGTAAGGCGGAGGTCTTACAGAGGACGTCCTAGAATTCTGCATTGACGGTTCTTGAGCTTGTCATCCTTGATACGTGTTCGTTCCAGAACGTTCTTCTTTGTCGACCCCACACTGAAAAAAAGGTTATGTTAAAATTAACCGAACTATAGTGACTACAAAACAATTCGTTTTGTGCTACTAAATATTTTGTGTGTTTAACCAAACATTACAGTCATAAACAGATAAACTTTTATTACTAACTAGCTTTTATGTCCCGCCGTTGGCCAAGAATGTAAAATTGTGAAAGAAAAAGCAATCGTTTTTATAATATTGTCACCCAATTATTTTGCAATATCAGACTATAAAAAGTGGTTTGAAATTTGATTGAGTTTAAGTATTGTAAAATGTTCAAGTGATGGCCACAACCCATTCTTTTTTATATATTGCTATAAAGTGTGAATGAAGTATAATATTTATACAATTTCTGCTCGCATGGACTATGCGTAATGGTTTTAAATATGACTGTTTATCAACGTTGTAAAGAGATTGGTTTGGCCACAACCCCCATTTTTAAATATTATCATCGAAAACAAATTGTAATGTGTACCTATTGAAAATTTAGTAATTTTCGATGTTGGGATGTGGTCAAAATTTGATTAAACAAACGTAGGTACTGAAAAGATCTAGTATTGGTCACATCCCATTCGTTTTTATATTTTTTCATCAAGTGTGCATTATATTTTTGCTCAATTTGACTGAAAGTCTTCATTAACGAAGAAGAAGAAGACTTGAACTATAGTAAATAGTTTTTAATTTGAATATAAATGTTGTGAAGAATTCAGTAATGGCCACAACCCCCATTCTTTAAATATTAGGTGTTGAAAATTATTCAAAATAGGATGATATAAATGGTTTAAATTTAATTAAACAAAAGTATTGAAAAGATTCTAGTGCAGGTTATATCGTCACATCCCATAACCCATTCATTTCATATGTATTTTCATCAAGTGTGCATATCGTTAATAATATTTCTGCACAATAGACTATTAGACTTAAAACTAACCCAAAAGACTAAATAAAAAAGAGAAAAATAAGTATAAGACTATAAGAAATAGTTTGTATAAAAAACTATTCCAATGGTCTACATAAAATAAGTAAAAATACATATACCTAATAGAAGAATTAGACTATTGGAAATAGATTGTATAAAAGCTCACCCAAAGGTCTACAAAAAAGAAGAAGAAGAATATTTAGACTATTGGAAATAGTTTGTATAAATACTGACCAAAAGGTCTACATAAAAGAAAATGAATAAGACTATTGGAAATAGTTTGTATTAAAACTCTCCCAAAAGTCTACGTACTTAAATGAAGAAGAATAATAATTAGACTAAAGGAAATAATTTTTATAAAAAAATGACCCAAATGTATACATAAAAGAAGAAGAAGATGATTTAGACAATAGGAAATAGTTTGTATAAAAACTGCCCTAAAGGTCTACATAAAATTAAGAAGAAAAAGAATTAGACTCCAGGACCCGCCGCTTCAGGCCCTTCAGTACCTCCCGTCCCTTTAATCTCTCATTACGTCCCTTCCCATCAGGCCCTTCAGTACCTTCCGTCCCTTCAGGCAGTTTTATACCTCCCGTCCCTTCAGGCCCTTTAGTGCCTCCCTTCCCTTCATTACATCCCGTCCCATCAGTCGGTTAAGAAAAGTTTAAATCCAGAAACCATCCTGGAAGAACCGCGAAGAGATGAAAGAACCTTCTTTTCCCAGGATGCTCTACTTAATAGGTAAAATGACTAAATACACGAAGAAGAAGAAAAAAGTTTAAACCCAGATACCTGCGAAGAGATGGAAGGACAGTTGGACCTTCTTCTCCCAGGATTCTCCAACTTCATAGGTAAAATGAGCAAAAATACACGATGAAGAAGAAGAAATAAGTTTAAATCCAGATACCTGCGAAGAGATGGAAGGAAAATTGGACATTCTTCTCCCAGGTTAGTCCACCTTCAAAGGTAAAATGACCAAATAGACGATGAAGAAGAAGAAGAAAAAAGTTTAAATCCAGAAACCTGCGAAGAGATGGAAGGAAAATTGGACCTTCATCTCCCAGGATAGTTCATCTTCATAGGTAAGATGACCAAGTACACGTTGAAGAAAAAGAAGAAAAAAGTTTATATGCAGAACCCGTCCTGGAAGACCTGTGAAGAGATGGAGGGACAGTCGGTCCTTCTTTTCCCAGGATACTCCCCCTTCATAGGTAAAACGACCAAATACACGAAGAAGAAGAAGAATAAGAAAAAAGTTTAAATCCAAAAACCATCCTGGTAACGTAACACGTAACACGTAAGTAATATCGAATGGTTCGGATACATTTTTTGAATATGTAGGTACCTACATTGGTTTGTTCGATGCCATAAAAATGAAAATTGTCAGAAAAATCAAATATTATTTACAAATTATGCAATTTTATTATGCCTATATCTTTACTAATAAATAACACATTTTTACAATATATGTCTTAAAACTTGCCGTAATGTCTTGTGTTTCATTTTATTATTTCATAATTACATTTATTTCAAAGGTTTATTATTTTCAAGAACATATTCATTCGGTGGGAAAATGAAATATTGTATGAAAAGATATTAAAATGGCGGCGTTTATGTACAAAAGGCTTACTTTAAAAATAAGTTAAACATTATAATTATACCAAATATTCACCATGTTTTTCACTTAAACGCTAAGTTATACTTCAAAATATATTTTTTTTGTGTAAATACCTACTTCTAACTTTTAAACTAACAGATATTTGCGTGCAAAATGTACACTTTTTTGACAGATATGACTTGGAAAATTTTGTATGAAAAAAATAATTATTTAAATATTTTTAAAATTCAGCATTTTTATCGCATTCTTTTTAGCGTGACACTGCATCAGGTATACTGGTACATGTTCGCACTTAAATTAGATTTTTAGATGCTCTTGGTTTTTCAGAAGGCGTGAGACAAACACACACACACACACATACACACACACACACACACACACATACACTAACATTTTGATTGCTTTATTACTTTAGATAACAAAGGTTTGGCTAAAACGCAGGTAGCCAGTTCGGTGGTCACAATTATTTTTTTCAGTGCATCTTATGATATCCTGAAATTCGCACAGACTAGACAATTAGCATTCTTTTTATTTCTTTTAGCTGCAATTCACAAGCATGGAAGTACCCGGCGAAGACATTATTACTTTTCACATACATAGCATCAACTAAAATTCATTACGAAATTTAATTAAATCAATCTGAGGCAAATACCTACTGTTTTGTAGGTAATGATAATTTTACATATAATGAAACTAAATATATTAATTATTATAATTGTGACGTATAATGTGTTTATGTAACCTATTCTATGTGTCCGTTCTCTTTATATAACGGATGTATGTTTGATTGTGGGAATTAAGATTTTGTGTGATTTCTGTAACATTTAAACTATTCATATTAACGCTAATAGTTTTTAGTTTCATTTCTTCTTCTTCATATTGTTCTTTTATGCAGAACTTTAGGTCTGTTTTTAAGAGGCCTGCCTCTTAAAAACAGACGTAAAGCCTCCTAGCTATCCCTCCATCTTTTAGCAGTAGCGGAATAGCTTATAGAAGCCGAAAACCCTGGCTTGCCTAAAAATATAATATGTAAAGAATTGTCGTTTTAAAAAAATCAACCATACTATAAGATCCAGTTTTTCAAACGTAGATAAAATCGGTCTGTCTGCCTACGTGGCTCAGTTGGTTAGGTGTCTGACCAAGTGTCGAAGTGTTCCAGGTTCGATTCCCGGTGGAGACATAGTTTTTAATTGTGTTTGAAGTCTGGATCTGTGAGACGATAAATAACGTAAGTCTCCAGAATGTGGCAACTTGTTATTGGGTTCGTGTTAAATAATTATTTGACATAGTACCTGTTAGTTGCCCGAGAAGGTACATAAAATAAAATAAATAAATAAAATCCTTTTAAGGCCCACAATATGTAAATATTATTTGTGAAAAATATTTTTTATGACAACTGCAATGAACAACGAAGATATTATGCTAAAAAAAACCTTAAATATTCGACAGCTCCTTTCAGGGTTTGCGTAGTCTGGAGATTCTAGGCACTCCCCTTTCTTTTAGGCACCCTTCCACGAGGGCGGGTTCCGTGAGGCTGAGGAAGTCTGGTGCTGTCCATCTTTTAGACTTGACCATACCAGTCCGTCCTTTGCTGCCTTCTCCATCTGATGATATCATAGACCTCACATATATCCCTTATTCTAGTGTTTCTCACTCGGTCTTTCGAGGTTTTGCCTACTATCATTCGAAGTATCCTCATTTCTAAAGTCCTCAGCATTATTTCAAAGAATTAATATTCCTCGTATCAAATATATATATATATATATATATATATATATATATATATATATATATATATATATATATATATATATATATATATATATATATATATATATATATATATATATATATATATATATATATATATATATATATATATATATGTACATCCTCATACATTACCTAGGATGGTGAAGAGCCCTGGGTTTTTAATTCAGTGGTCGCGAGTTCGAATCCTGCCACGATCGTTTTCGTTCACAAGCATATAAATAAATGTATAAAGTAATATCGAATAGATGCTTAGCATTATTTGCTCGTATCCAAATATGTAGGAATCTATTTGGTAGTATTGGATTTATCTGTGTCATGAAGTAAATGTTAGTATCTTAAGGTAGAATAGTTTTGGTATTGCAACTTTCCCAGAATCGAGTACAGAGCTACAGATGTGCCATCTAGCGACATCATCTTGAATAAATATCTTGCATGAGCGTATTATACAAACACTATAAAGGTCACATTCCTTCAATGTGAATCTTCCTCTACACAATATTAGGTACCTGTGCATGTATGTACCAGTATGTACACAAGAGTTCAAACAGAACCCATCCGTACCGCTAAAGTTCATAAGGTAAAAAATTGTATTGTCAATAATAAAATATTGACACAATTCAGGGATTTTCAATGTTTTTTGCTATATGCGCAAGATATAATTCATATATTTTAACAGATTTTTAATTATCTCAATAGAGACGAAGTTGGAATATTTACTGTAGGAGAACCGGGAAATCAAGGCACCTACAGGGCTTACGACCTGTCATCGGCTGGCTTACGTGATCACTTTATGCGCTTGCGCAACGTTCACCAATTATGCCTTTTTAAATGCGCAAGCGCATAAAGTAATCTCGTTAGCCAGCCGATGACAGGTCGTAAGCACTGTAGGTGGCTTGATTTGCCGGTTCTCCTACAGTAAATATTCCAACTTCGTCTCTATTGAGATAATAAAAAAATTGTCAGAAATATTTTTGACTCCCGACAGGGAAAAAAAAATCCAATGTTTGCGCATATGCAATAATAAAAATATTCGATATACTTCATATATTTCATATAATATTATTTCAGCCTTCGTGGCTCAGTTGGTTGGGTATCAAAGGTCCCGGGTTCGAATTCCGGTGGAGAGACAGTTTTTAATTGTGTTTTCAGTCTGGATCTGTGAGACGATTAATATCGTTAGTCTCCCGAATGTGGCAACTTGTTATTGGGTGCGTGTTAAATAAATATTTGACATAGTACCTGTCATTTGCCCGAGAAGCAATATTAAATAAATATTTAATATTGAATATATTGTTTTTCATGTCGGGGGAGCGAGGTAATCAAAAATAAAAAACAAATTCATTTTTATTTTAATATTTTTATTTTTTTGGTAGCCTTTGAAGTATATGGTCACCCTATACATGTCATGTTCTTTTGTGTTAGTTGTCTGTGTGTTGGGTGCATAGATATTATTGTCACAGTTATCTTCCTTGTGCCCAACTGCAGACAACATTGTAACATAGTATTTGTTAAAAAAATATTTTTTTTGACTTAGTGTTTGTTAATGTTTTGTTATTCAATATTCAAAAATTATAATATTGTTCTTATTTCACTCGTTGTTGTAAAGTCGCTCATCTCGATACAGGTTCAACCCTAGTGAGATGATTGACTGTAATGTTTTTTATGTTCCATTATAATTGTTGACAAAAAATAAATAAAAAATAAAAATATTTCAGTCATACCTATTTATACTCTGTTCACTTTCATTTTCGCGCACTCTGACGATGATCTTTAACAGATCGATACCGGTCAGTGCCAGTGTTAAAATTAAATAGTGAAACTAAAACTAATTAGTGTTTTCATTTATACCTGTAAATATATAATTATTGGTTTTCACTATCATATCTACATTAACACCTGGTATAAATTCATATAGAATATTTCGAAAATAATAATTAACATAATTATTATATACTAGCTTTTATGTCCCGCCGTTGGCCAAGAATGTAAATTAGTGAAGGAATAAGCAATCGTTTATATACCTACATAATATTGTCACACATAATTTTTTTTAACCGTAGTATGAAAAGTAGTTTGAAATTTAATCGAGTTTAAGCGGTGTAAAATCTTAAAGTGATGGCCACAATCCATTTGCTTTTATATATAAGCACATACAATTTCTGCACGCATGGACTATGGGAAATGATTTTAAATATGACTTATTATAAAAAGACAACGTCGTAAAGAGTTTGGATTTGGCCACAACCCCTATTTTTATATATTGTCATCGAACGCAAATAATGTGTTTTAAATATTTAGTAATTTTGGATGATGGGAAATGGTTTAAAAATTGAATAAACAAAAGTACTGAAAATATTCAAGTGTTGGTCCCGTCCCATTCGTTTTTATATTTTTCGTCAAGTGTGCATATAGTTTATTATAGTTTTGCACAATAAAACTGATAGACTTAAAACTGACACATAAGTCTACATTACAGAAGAAGAAGACTTAAGCTATGTTAAATAGTTTTTAATATGAATATAAACGTTGTGAAGATCCAGCAACGGCCACAACCCCGATTTTTTATATATTGTCATCAAAATGAAATGTGTAGTTATTGAAAATTAAGCAATATATGATGATATAATAAATGGTGTAAATTTGATTGAACAAAAGTAATGAGAAGATTCTAGTGTTGGTCATATCCCATTCGTTTTTATGTATTTTCATCAAGTATGCATGTTGTTTATAATATTTCGTTACAATATAGACTATTAGACATAAAACTAATCCAAAAGACTAAATAAAAAAAGAAGTAGAAGTATAAAACTATAACAAATAGTTTGTAATAAAAACTGACCCAATGGTCTACATAGAAGATGAAATAGAAGAATTACACATTAGGAATGTATTATATAAAAAACTGACCAAAATGTCTTCATAAAAGAAGAAGAAGATGAATTGAACTATAGGAAATATTTTATATAAAATTCACCCAACATCTACATAAAATAAGAAAACGAAGAATTAGACTAAAGGATAGTTTGTTTAAAAATAGTTTGTTTAAAAACTAACCAAAAGGTCTACATAAAGGAAGAAGAAGACGAATTAGACTATAGGAAATAGTTTGTATAAAAACTCACCCAAGGTCTACATAAATTAAGAAAAAGAAAAATTAGACTATAGGAAATAGTTTATTTATGAACTGTCCCAAATGACTTCACAAAAGAAGAGGAAGAAGATTTAAACCCCAAGAAATAGTTTGTAGAAAAAATCACCCAAAGGTCTACATAGAAAAAAGAAGAATTTCACTATAGGAAATAGTTTGTAGGTATATTGAATGTGTATTATAGTTAACCTAAAATAGTTTAATAATTTTCCTATACAAAATCAGTATATTCTTGGTTTTTAAGTAGTAAGTATTAGGTATGTAGGTACCTACCTACAATGATGTTCTAAATTAATTCGAATTCGATTTATAACAAATTTTATTTGAATATCAGAATGTGTCCGTTACCATAGTAACCATGTTCCAACATGTGAAAAATATCAAATGTTATGGAGACATTTTTTGAATATGTAGGTACCTACATTGGTTTGTTCGATGCCATAAAAATGAAAATTGTCAGAAAAATCAAATATTTTAAACAAATTATGCAATTTTATTACGCCTATATCTTTACTAATAATTAACAGACTTTTACAATATATGTCTTAAAACTTGCTGTAATGTCTTGTGTTTCATTTTATTATTTCATAATCACATTTATTTCATTTATTTCATTTACATTTATTTTAAAGAACATATTCATTCGGTAGGAAAATTAAATATCGTATGAAAAGATATTAAAATGGCGGGGTTATATGTACATTTGTACAAAACGCTTACTTTAAAAATAAGTTAAACATTATAATTAGACAAAATATTCACCATGTTTTTCACTTAAAAGCTAAGTTATACTTGAAAATATATTTTTTTCGTGTAAATACGTACTTCTAACTTTTAAACTAACAGATATTTGCGTGCAAAATGTACACTTTTTTGACAGATATGACTTGGAAAATTTTGTATGAAAAAAATAATTATTGAAATATCTTTAAAATTCAGCATTTTAATCGCATTATTTTTAGCGTGACACTGCATCAGGTATACTGGTACACGTTCGCACATAAATTAGATTTTTAGATGCTCTTGGTTTTTCAAAAGGCGTGAGACAAACACACACACACATACACACACACACTAACATATTGATTGCTTTATTACTTTAGACTAGCTTTTATGTCCCGCCGTTGGCCAAGAATGTAAAATTGTGAAGGAAAAAGCAATCGTTTTTATAATATTGTCACCCAATTATTTTGCAAAATCGGACTATGAAAAGTTGTTTGAAATATGATTGAATTTGATTGTAAAATGTTCAAGTGATGGCCACAACCCATTATTTTTTATATATTGCTATAAAGTGTGAATGAAGTATAATATACAATTTCTGCATGCATGGACTATGCGAAATGGTTTTAAATATGACTGTTTATCAACGTTGTAAAGAGATATTAGTTTGTGCTCTATTCGAAAGATGGCCAGCTTAACACAACTGTATGAATAGTTTCATCTTGATTAAATAAATAAAATTTTCAAATTGACAGCTCTTACAAGGAACAAGCTCTTACAAAATTTACTATATAACATTTGAATTGGTGAATGTTGCCATTGTGTAAAGTGATCACTAAAGCCAGCCGATGACTGGTTATTAGCCCTGTAAAAATTTATGTGATTTTTCTTGGTTTTCTCAATAATCTCTCTTCCTCCGTCTCCATAGAGATGCTTTTAAAAAATACCTATAGTACATTATACTTCTATATGTTTCATTGTTCCCAACATCTCACATAGTTCAGCAATGAGGTTCACCACCCATTCTGAATGTAGTGCCTTTTTTAGGTGAGACTCGACTGGTGTATGGGGGTGGATACACGCGTATGTTCTACCTTTTTTATAAGGTATTGCACACCTGCTCACCAGTCGCTGGCGTAACCCCACGTAATCTGCAGCATAATTCGCTTCCTTAAAATTACTTAAAATTTAATCATTAATTCCTACCCTTTTATCCCAGTTCTTCAGAGATCGAGCCTCCTAGTCCTCAGTGACCATGATCTGGGAGGTCTCGGAGGCACTGTCAGCGCCGCCAGCTACTTCTCTATATCCGTCCGCCATGTTGTCGGTGGCCTACCTATTCCTTGTGTCTTTGAAGGGATATTGAGCACAGTTCTGACATAGATACATACTCTTAATTTAATGTCATTAAAAAAACATTTTTCCCCATACTTAAGATCTCAACGCATGGCTAAGCGTAGAACCGCTCCAGTTTTTTTTTATTCGGACAAACTTCTAAGATTATCTTATTATACATCGTTAATTGGTGCTTCGTTGACGATAAATAATAATGAACAGTCACTCATAACAAGTATATAATTTGTCTAGTGAGTTTAATGCCAGAATAAAATTACCCAGAGTTCCGTTTCAAAAATCAAGATACTTTAACGAAATTCTGATTCTTCAATATTTATTTATTTATTTATTTATTTTATTTATTTACGGCAAATTGCCTTTTACAAACATGAACAACAATTAAGTACACACATTGAAATTACAAAATAAAATAATAAAACTATCATAAACATAAAAGAAAAAGAAGGTACTGTAACAAAATTAGTAAATATAAAAAATAATATTAAGTGGAAAAAAAAAATACAATTTAAAATAAAAGATATAGGTACTTAGGTTGAGACATAAAAATCATTAAAATATACTAAAATAATATACCTACGCACTTAATAATTATCATAAAAAAATTAAAAACTGTATAATAAAACAACAAAAATTTGATATAAAAAATAATAATAATGTAAAGAAAATAAAAGAACTATAAAAAAAAACATATGGGTACATACTTAGGAAAATAAAAACTAAATGATGAAACAAAACAAATAACAAAAAAAATATATTATAATCACATTTATAGTATAATATTATACTATGCATACAAAGTAGGCAAGCAAAAAAAAAATGTATTGCAAATCTTAAAGAAAAAGAAAGAATCTAAATTACAGAAACTTTAAAAAATATCACATTTCAAACGAGATTACATTGTTAGCTGCGATTGACTGTTTTTTATAAAACATTGATGTTAGTTCGTATTTAAATTTGTGAAAGGAAGTGTTAAAATAATCAAATGACCGTGCATATATATTTCCCAAGTTCTGAATTCGATGTATTGGTGTATAATATTGTGTTAAATTTGTAGTATTTTTACAATAGAATGGAAGATGATTTCTAGTTTTTCTATTTGGTACATTGAAATTTATTAAGAATAGTAATTCTGGACAGTCTAACTGATTATTAATAATTTTAAATAAACATATGTATGTTGAGCTGAAAAGGGCTGCACAGGATAGAGAGAAGTGGAAAGCGAGATGTAGACTTAGGATTGAGACTTTTGATGATGAAATAAACATAGTAAATCAAATAATAATCTTCTCTCAGAAAGCTCTAATATAATCAAAAGCTGCGTGAACGATATCTTTTTTAAACATGGCTTGAAGAATCCTGATGTTTGTTTAATATCCGCAATGGCGTGATTCATATTATTTGTGCAAATAACATAATAGCACTTCAAATATAATATTTCAATCATCTTTGTCTATTATTTGTCTTGTCTCGTTTCATGTAATAATATGTAAGCACACCATCTCTCGAATCTTTTGAAATAATTATTGTGAAAAAACATATCGATTTTGTGATTCATAATAATAATAATAATATATAATGGTCTGCAGGTGATAACCTCAAGGTCAGTAACAGCTACAAGTTCAGACGTGTCTAATCATTTATAACCTAATAATATTACGTCGGATAGACGTAACCATCTTTTTATTCTTCTGTCAAGGTTTATCAAGGACAGGGTCATCGGAGTTTGAATATTCTTTCAAAGCGTCTTATTTAAAGTTTCTTTGTTCTGTTGAGCGTCGTGGTGTCTTTGGAAGTCTCCAACTCCGTGTATGATTGGCTCTCGGATGATTGTCTGACGGTTTTTTGGCCGAAGAACAATTTGATGTTATGACAAAAAATAGCAGACGAAAGTTTGATCGACGGACAGTTAATTGTCCACCGACATTTTATTGAAACTTTGTTAAATGGTTGAAATGCGGATGTCGCGTAGTAATAAAAAAAATTGATTTCAAACGGTATTTATAAAGGTTATAATTTTATTTACATTGAATTAAAAAAAACAAAAATACAAAAAAATATATTACTTCAATCGTAAATTTATTTTGGTTTGGTCAAATATCCGTCGGCTAAATGTCCTTTCGGGCAAATATTTGTCGGACAATAATTCTCTGTTTGCCTATATATCTTGTGATGGGTATTAATGTTATTGGATAGTACACTGTATAATAAACGATCTCACCGATGCTTCCCTTATTTCTGGTATATTTTAATTCTTTCTTTTTGTGCACTGGTCGAAACATTCACACGTGATGATCTTCAAACTTGCACCAAACTTTTTTCAATTGTCACTTATTGTTACCCAATATTATTGCAATTAACTTTCCAAGTGACAATTCTCAAACACATCGGTGAGGGGACAATGGCCAAGGAAGGGATACACGGATATATGTTTCTACAACTGTATTAGTAAAAATATAAATAAATTAATTTCTACTTATTATGCTACTTCTACTAATATTCCTAGTCTTCTTCTATATTCAACTGTCTCAATGATCAATGGAATTTCTATGCAAATTTTATATATATATATATACATATATATATATATATATATATATATATATATATATATATATATATATATATATATATATATTATATATTATATATATATATATATATATATATATATATAATATATATATATATATATATATATATATATATATATATATATATATATATATATATATATATATATATATATATATATTATATATATATATATATATATATATATATATATATATATATATATATATATATATATATATATATATATATATAT
The DNA here is from genome assembly GCA_963576475.1 of Molanna angustata. NCBI lineage: Eukaryota > Metazoa > Arthropoda > Insecta > Trichoptera > Molannidae > Molanna > Molanna angustata. Next base: position 1,350,375 of record OY754981.1, read on the forward strand.
ATATATATATATATATATATATATATATATATATATGTTACTAGAAAGGTTTTCACGGTATTTGAAAATATGAAATTATTATTATCTTTGGGGTTATCCCGCGTCAAATCAGATCTTGGAAGGATCTTTCGTCAACCGACGTTTCG